>CM014271.1:88167373-88188475 GCA_004135705.1 Alloteropsis semialata | reverse complement strand
GACACATGAAGGTCCAAGAATATAAAAAAAGAGTAAGAGAGCAAAATGAAGGCTCTTAGTTCAAAAATAAAGCCATGTCTCTAAAAAGCAACTTTATAAAAAGGGAAGAGGGACCTGTAAAAAAGAGCTATCATCTTCTATGCCATACACACACGTGCACATCTTGGTTTGAGAGTATGACTTATTTCTCTTTAAATCCTGATTTTGACTTTACAATATGTGCATTGCAAGTATGCAATATAGCTCTCCTAGCACAAGCTCCACCTCAATGAGTGACATGAGAGTTGAGAGAGGAAATTGGTAAGGAAATACACCATGAGTGACTTGAGAGTACCACCTAAGGAACTCCATCTTTTGAAAATCCCAAAACCTCCGGTTTGATTGTCAAGCAAGGTAGAAGGAAAGGTGCTTGGTCTAAGTCGTTCTAGCCATCAACCGCCCAAGACAATGAGAAGCTACAAGCCCCATGAGAGGCCAAGGTAATAAGGGAAGTCTATTTTACCAGCTTATTCAATCCTTGGTAGAATATCTTGCTGAACCACTGGTACTTTTGAGAAGTAATGAGGAAGCAACTCCTGATCCACTGAGCCTAAAAGTTCTAATCTTTGCTCGGGACGAGCAAGGGTTAAGCTTGGGGCAGTTGTTGACGGTCCTTATAACATAAAATCCGACCGTCAATAGGCTCAGAAACCAATAAAGATCAAGGCATAACTTAGACATTAGTGTTCAAATAATAGTATACCATGCATATCTGGAATATATTTGAGTACAGGGACTACGGTGCAAAAGATGGGCGAAACTGGGCACAGGCCCAGGTCGGCCGACCTGGCTAGGTCGGGCGACCTGGCCTGAACCCCGATCAAGCTCAATTTCGATTCATCGTCGGTTCAAGTCAAGGGTGAGGATGAGCCACGTGTCATTCCCATGGATTGAAGGGCCCACACATCAACACAATTGCACCCAAATGGAGTATACCCACCTGGAACCGTCATGAGGACCCACATGGAAGTCTACCAGAGAAGAGTGGGGCCGAATGGCGGCGGAACCAGGTCGGCCGACTCAGCTAGGTCGGCCGACCTGGCCCTGCGGCCGTTTCGCTTCCCCCTTGACCAGTACCTGTAAACCGTCATCAGGAGTTCATCAGAGCCATGCATTGCTGAAGACGGTGGATCCAAGGGTCGGCCGACGTGGGGAATTCGGCCGACCTAGGCCCACCTCCAAACTGCCTAAACCGCCTCTGGCTGGCTCCAACCGCCTATGTGATGCTACAAATACTTGCAAAGGGCGCCGTACTCAACACACACCAGAAGAAGAGCTCTCCTTTGCTACAAGCTTAGTCTTAGCCTTAGTAGTGATAGTCATAGTGTTAGATCTTCTGAAGGGCTTCTGGAGGAGTCTTGGTAAGTTCTAGAGTTCAGTTCTTGTATTCTCTTACTTACTTGTAATACTCTGAGCTTAATGGAATTACCTTCATACTTATGTTGTATGCTTCAGTTATACCTTATCTACTTAGTATATACTACTTATGTCTTACACCTCAATCAAGTGAATGTATGCTATGGCATTGGCTCAATGTGCCTTTTGGTTGCTCTATTTATTAACGTGATAGATAGAGTTGTATCTCGTATTGCAAACATGGTGTTTGGGATACGGTATACTATTGAGGGTACCGCTGCCCCACGGATTAGTAGAGGTAGGCGGCAGGTGGTGACAGCCCTGTCCGTCCTTTGTAATCCTCCACGTACGGGAGTGAGTATTAGGCCTTTATGATAAGACGTCCTACTGTCGTCCCTTGATGAGGGAACCACTAGATACCTCGATGTGTCCTCTTGCATACGATCATTGAATGAGCTTGTATAGGGTATTGTAGTATATCCAAGTTCCATAAGTATGATGCTAATGAACCCTTGTTAATCTTCACTAGTGTACTATACTAACTAAGAATAACATAATGATGAGCAATGAACTTCTGTGTGTCAACCCATTCATTCACTTCTATATCTTTTACCCCTGTTTAGATTATGGTACATTAATACTATTGTACATAAGAGCATTGGATGGCACATCTCTCTTTTAACTAAACGCTTTCCCTGCGGATAAACAAATAACGATACTCTGGAATACTCTCGGGTTAAATGCTACAACGTACTTCTGTGCGCTTGCAGAATATCTGTAACGTCTAGATTTACGATGAAGTATCTCTAGTACCATTACTACTCTAAGTAGTGATGCTAAGAAATACCAACACTAGGGTATCGGCCTTTTAAACAAGCGCCGAGACGATTTAAACCCGAGTTAGACCAAGAGATAAAAGCCGAAATAACTCGGTTATATGAAGCTAAGTTTATTCAACCTTGCCGATATGCTGAATGGATATCTAATATCGTTCCTGTTTTCAAGAAAAATGGGAAGTTGCGAGTTTGTGTCGATTTCAGGAATCTTAACAAGGCAACTCCGATGGATGGGTATCCGATGCCGATTGCTGATATGTTGGTTGATGCAGCTTCAGGGCATAAGGTGATTAGTTTTATAGATGGTAATGCAGGATATAATCAGATTTTCATGGCAGAAGAAGATATTCCTAAAACTGCATTCCGATGTCCTGGTGCACTTGGATTATACGAGTGGGTCGTAATGACTTTTGGTTTAAAAAATGCTGGCGCCACATATCAAAGGGCAATGAATTATATATTTCACAAATTGATCGGCAGTGTGGCGGAACCGTCCAGCTTAAACCGGCTCAAGTGCGCTGGATCGTCATTTTACTGACAATCACCGCTTACGCACTTCAGACGGTATAAACCCGGTAGTCCGTCAGATGTCCACAGGACATCTGAAACCTCCACTAACTCAGGCACAATTCACATACATAGAACTGCGCCACATAGGAGCACAACAGACGAATTCACAACACACTTAATTATACAAGGAGTAGAGTTATTACACACATAAGAACAAACTTAAGTATAAGTTAAACTACAGAGTTCCAAAAGAAACAAAGGCGGGTCTTAACAAGAGTAGTTTGATGACTCCACCGGATCTAAACAAGACAAAATAAGTCAAGAGGACATGTTGGGCTCATCAACATGCCTCTTCTTCTTCTGGAGTCCTTCTCTGCTTACTGAGCATCTTCTGGCGGCTCTGCAACATTTGTAGTATCTTGAGTACAAAAGTACTCAGCAAGTCTGACCCGTCTACCATAACTTATAAATACAGACACACAAGGGCATGCAAAGCTTTAAGGCTGTGGATAGGAAACACTTTTTGCATAAAAGCTTACTAAACTTAAATCTTAAACTTTTAGAGTTAAACTAATTAAGTGATTACCTGAAGACTAGATTAGCAGCAGAATTAAATCACTCATGTATTACTTAAGCAAGCCTCAGGTTTCATAAGCATCATCAACATTAACTTGTTCTAAGCTGTCTAGCAGCGATCAAGCGGTATTCATACCGAGAAGTGCGGCGATCCGGACCAATTTTTATCCCTGCAGGGGAAAACCTAGTCATACGCGTTGTGTGGTCCCCAGGGTGGTCCACACAAAGCACCCTTTCACTATAGTCTTTCCAAGACCTGAACTGCCCTCGCTTGAACCCAGGGACGCCCCCCCACACCGGCCCCACGTCTGGCAGCAACCCGACATGTGAGTTTGCGGCCACGTCCCTGCCACCTACCACTGCGAGAAGAGCGAGCCACAATTCAAGTCTAGGAGCAACCACAGCTACATCAGCTCACCGGATGGAATCTCCGGTATATGACTAGTACGTTCAAAGCTTGATCCCAGGTAAACAACATTAAATCCTAAAACGGTCGAGGTGATGTGTTGGCTTGAGACTCCTTTCCCAACCTTCACCCTCACACCCGACCTCCATTTCATCTTTATGACCTCAAGTACAGATGATAGAGCATAAGCCTGAGCTCACTAATGCTATGATGGAACTGTGAGGAATCTAAGCATACTAAGCTTTACTAAGATCAGGTTGACATCTAGTATTGCCCTAATCAAGGAAGGATTATGCAATCAACAGTTCACACAATTCCTAGCACGTAATGCATGCAATACCATAGTAATACATGAAATAGTACTCAAAATAAGGTTTGGATGCTCCGGTGCTTGCCTTGATCAAAAGCAGGGTTAGTATCAACAGCAGCAGCAACTGGTTCAGGCTCTAGCTCCCACTCCACTTCTTCAGGCTCCTGGGATTCCTCAGGTGGAAGCTCAACGTACTCGACTCCTGAAGCTTCTCCTATTTAACGTTATGAAGCAAAAGTTAGCACACTCAACCTAATAACAAAGCTAAAAGCATCACAAAACCCTAAACAAGTGATTTCCTATTTATTCCTATTTTTCTATAATTTTTAGTAATTTTTAAAAGCATTAATGAATTATTCTATACACATAAAAGAATTATCCTATTTATTATTATTAATTTCTTATTATAAATCATTATTCATAATTTTACTTATACTTATCCTATTTATTTATTTAAATACCAAAAAGAAAAGGTATTTAAATAAATAATCTAACATTTATTCTAATTTAAAACCATTTAAAACCTAATTAAAAACTAAATCTAAAACTAAAAACAAAAACCAAAACAAACTTCCAGAAAACCCCCTAGGTTTCCTGGGAATCTAACCCGCGCTCCTTTCCTCACTCAGCCTCTGACACGCGGGCCCCGCAGCTCAGCTTCTCCCTCCTCCCGTTAGCACGCACGCGCGCGAGACCTCGGCTTGACCGAGCGGCGGCGGCAACGGCTCCCTCGCCGGCGGTGAGGTTTCCAAGCGCAAGAGCATCAACGCCAAGTGTTCCACACCCTTGCGCACCCACTCACGTACCAAGCTCCCAAGAACGGAGACCGGAACACAGCGACCGACGGCCACGGCAAGCGGCGACGGCCAACACGGCGGCGGTGCTCGGAAACGGCTCAACTGGGGTCCTCCACGCCAACAAATGGCACGGACGGCACCCGTGCGACCAAGCGACCCCGCGGCGCACCCAAACCCCAACCCTACGCGACCGGAGCAGAGCTCCCTACGACGGCGGCCATGGCGGACCGAGTTCCGCGGCGGCGCTCGCGTTCTGGCGAGGCAGGCCACGGAGTAGGATGAAGGATACCTCGGCGAGCTGCACTAGGACACGAGGATCACGACCACGGGTATAGACAGCAGCAAAAGCGGCCGGAAAGGGTAGCTCACCGAGCGGCTCAACAATGGCCGGCGGCAACCGAGGTTGAAGATGATGGCGATTAGGTGGCTAGGGTGGAGGATGTGGCACAAGAGTGGGTGGATTGGAAGGCTTATGAGCTAAGGAAGGCTCTGGGCGAAGAGGGTTGAACGGAGGAGCTCTGGTGGCGGTGAAACACTGGGCGGCGGCGGAGAAGAACGACGGCGAGCAGGAAAACTAAAAGGAGAAAACGAAGAGGATGACCGGCTCGGCTTATCAACCAGGGAAACCCACGCTTAAGCACGGCCACCTCCTGCTGCTCGCGCATGCTCTGAACGACAGCCGCGACGGCGCGTGGCACCACCCGCCAACGGCGGCGAGCAGCTACGTGGCAGGAACTCAAGCTGTTCTGCTCGACAGAACACTGCATCACCTCCATCTGAAACATTCAAACCCGACGACTTCAACTCAAATTTGCACCAGATTTTCAATGTAATCATTCCAAACTCCCAATATAAGAATGGTAGCTAGACCATAGAGCTACATTTCACTTATAAACTTCAAAGTCTAATTCTCCACAAATCAGGAGTTATAGGGCCAAGAACTTGGACCTAATTCTCTGAAACTCTGAAACTTTTCCAAATCCATTCAAAGCTGTCACAAACAGGTCTCAATTTCTCCCAATTTCATATGTAAACTTCAAAAAGTCCAAATACCAAACTTGTAGATAGTACATAGGGCTACACTTTTCCTTATACTCACTTGAGCTGATTCTTCCTAGAACTTGAGTTAAATTGCACTGAATTTGGGCCAAAACAAAGGGAATTCAGAAATTTCAGTTACCCTTTTTGAAAGTTGCCAACTTTAGGTCACATTTTCTCCAAAATTCAAAACATAAACTTTTGAATCTCCAAGAATCAAAGTTGTAGTCCTAACATAGGGCTACATTTCTCTCAATACGATCTTTGGCTAAACCCTTCTAGATTGAGAGTTACAAGCTCAAGAAATTGGACCAAACTCACCATCTCATATACTTTAAACTTAACCAAAAATTCAAACTTTAAGTTTGATTTCTTTTCAAACTTAAACATTCCAAGCATTTGGATGATTTGCCATCTTTTGACATTATCAACTCAAGTTTGACTTGGTACACCATTCCATAGTGACAAAATTACCAAAATGCCCTTAGGGCTAATTTAGCTCAAAAACAAGCACTTAAACTTCTTAACCTTAGTATTTCTCTTCATTAGTGCTCTAAATATACTCTTAGTACTTCACTAACACCTGTGGTGTTACAGGCAGGATTGTTGAAATTTATATTGATGATGTAGTAGTGAAGTCCGATGGATATAAACAGCATCTGGCCGATTTGCGAGAAACTCTTGAATGTACAAGGAAGCATGGTTTGAAGATGAATCGTAATAAGTGTGCATTTGGAGTATCGGCCGGACAATTTTTGGGTTTCATGGTTCATGAAAAAGGAATTGAAGTCAGACAGAAAAGCATGAAGGCTATAAGAGATGCTAAGCCACCTACCGATAAGTCGAGTCTCCAGTCGTTAATCGGTAAGATTAATTTTGTCAGAAGATTTATTTCAAATTTATCTGGAAGAATTCATCCTTTTTCCCCGCTGCTGAAATTAAAAGCCGATGAAGAATTCGTCTGGGGAAAAGATCAACAAAAGGCGTTTGATGAAATAAAGCAATATATGATGACACCGCCAGTTTTGATTCCACCTCAGAGAGATAAGTCATTCCGATTATATTTGTCGACCGATGAATTGTCGATCGGGTCTGTTCTTATACAAGAATTTGAAGGAAAAGAAAGAGTGGTTTATTATTTGAGTCGGAAGTTAATTGATGCGGAAACAAGATATTTACCAGTTGAAAAATTATGCTTATGCTTGTATTTTTCATGCACTAAGTTGAGACATTAATTATTATCTTCTGAGTGTACAATCGTTTGTAAGACCGATGTGGTTAAATATATGTTGTCCATGCCGATGTTGAAAGGAAGAATCAGAAAGTGGATATTAGCATTATCGGAGTTTGACTTAAAATACGAATCGGCTAAAGCAGTTAACGGACAAGTAATGGCCGATTTCGTAACACAACACATCGGAGATGAAGTTAAATTGGTTGATCCGATGCCTTGGACATTATTCTTTGATGGATCTTCGTGTGGCCAAGGATGTGGTATCGGAATCGTTATTGTTTCGCCTCGGGGGGCAAATTTTGAATTCAGTTATCCTATGGATCCAAGCTTTACCAACAATCGGGTTGAGCATGAAGCATTGCTTAAAGGATTGAAATTATTATTGGAAATCGGAGCTGAAGCTGTTGAGATTTTTGGAGACTCCCAGTTGGTGATTTTTCAATTGATCGGTAAATATGAATGTAAGGATGATGTTTTGATTCAATATTTTGATGAATGCCGATTATTGTTGAAGGAATTTGTGATGGTTAATATTGAACATATCCCCAAAGCTCAAAATCAGGAAGCTAACAATTTGGCACAAGCTGCTTCTGGCTATCGGTGTTTTCATGAGATCATGATGATTGAGCCAGAAATCGGAGATTGAGGTATGAGATTATAAATTATCTTAAAGATCCATCACAAAAGGTTTCTAGGAAGTTAAGATTCATGGCTGTTAAATATGTGTTACTTGATAATCAATTATATTATAAGACGATTGATGGTGTCTTGCTCCGATGTTTGAGTAAATCGGAATCCAAAGATATGATGGATGAAGTGCATGAGGGTGTTTGTGGTGCACATCAATCGGCTTATAAAATGAAATGGATTATTCAAAAGACAGGTTGTTTTTGGCCAATGATTCTGGAAGATTGTTTTGAATATTATAAAGGTTGCCATGAATGCCAGAAATTTGGAAATGTGCAGAAAGCCATGAATCCGATTATCAAGCCATGGCCTTTTCGAGGATGGGGAATGGATTTGATCGGACAGATTTATCCATCGTCGAGCAAGGGTCATAAATTCATACTGGTGGCAACTGATTATTTTACTAAGTGGGTTGAAGCGATTCCTTTAAAGGTCGCCGATTCTAAGAATATGGTGGAGTTCATTAAAGAACATATTATATATCGGTTTGGTATTCCTCAAACTATCACGACCGATCAAGGAACTATGTTTATGTCTAACGAATTTCAAGATTTTGCTGCCAGTATGGGCATTAAATTGTTAAATTCTTCTCCTTATTATGCACAAGCCAATGGTCAAGCGGAAGCATCAAATAAAAGTATTATCAAAATTATCAAACGGAAGATAGATGAGCATCCAAGGCGGTGGCATCTCACATTGACCGAATCATTATGGGCATATCGGATGGCGTGCCATGGATCTACTAAACTGTCCCCATATCATTTGGTTTATGGACATGAGGCTGTTTTACCTTGGGAAACCAAAATTGGATCGAGACGAATATCGGAACAAGGAAACTTGACTGCCGATGAACATAAACGTTTGATGAATTTTGAGTTGGACGATTTGGCTGAAACCCGATTAAGAGCATTGGAGAATATTGAAAATAATAAGGCGCGAGTTGCTAAGTATTATGATAAAAAGGTTAAGTTAAAGGAGTTCATTGAGGGTGAATTGGTTTGGAAGCTGATTTTGCCGATAGGGACTAAAAGCTCTAAATTTGGTAAATGGTCGCCTAATTGGGAAGGCCCCTATCGTGTAAATCGGTGCGTTCCATGAAATACGTATATTTTGGAAACATTGGAAGGAGAAGAGTTTTCAAAAGCACTTAATGGAAAATATTTGAAGAAATATTATCCAAGTATTTGGATCGATTCTTAAAGCCAATATTCTAAGTAATGTCGTCTAAGATAGCCGATACGATATGTATCGCCTTAAGGGCAAAAATATTTACAAAGTAAATGTTCATCGATGATCGACATCGTCGGATCTAACAGAGTTTATCGATGATCGATGTCATCGGAGCAGTACGGCTAAAGAGTTTAATTATTACAAGAACTTGCGAATTGCCTCAATCGCGCTCAGACGGATGTTATCAATTTTGCGGATTTCTTCCAAGTCTTCCACATCGGAGCCGGGGATGTTCTTGATGCTTCTATGAATCTGGCGAATTTCCTCCAGTCGTTTGTTCAAATTTTCTTGCGCCGATTTGATGGAAGCTGGAATCTGGTTGAGCTCGTCTTGGGTCTCTGATATCTCCTTGCGGACTTCTGCGAGCCGTTTGAGTAGTTCGGCTTCAACACCATGGAGATGCTTCATCCGATTCTCTAGCCGTGCCGGCTCGGTTTCCAGAGACTTGATGTGGGCCTGCATCGTCTTCAGTTCATCTTTGCTGTCGTTACGCTTCTTGATTAAATCTTGTTGAGTTAATCGATCCGATATTCTTTGGCGAGCGGCAGATACTTGAGGCTGGTGCCCTTCAATGAAGGCCGCAGGGATGATTGCATTTTCTAGCTCCGATGGCAGCTGACCCTTCAGTTCCTTATAAATTTGGTGAATCGGCTCGGCATCTTCGACAAGGATGGCAATGCTTTTGTTCAGATGGTTCAATACTTCTTGGAGCTTTGCCTTGATTTCATCAGAAATGGCTGAAGATGATTGTGCGGAGCTGACTTCTTCTTCTCCGATGAGGGCATCCAGGTCGAACGATGTAAAGCTCATTGCCGAAGGATCGTGTGCCTGAAAAAGAGTGTCAATAAAATGTCATTGAAATAATAAATATTGACGCTAGGAAATGACTCGGTACCAGTTTGAATTGACCCTCCCGGACGTAATCGGGTATTACTTGGGGCAAGGCTATGTTTGTGCTGGGAGCTTCCATTAGAGTCTGGACTGGTTCAATCGGAGGAGGCCCTAATGAAGTTGTTATTGGTTGCTGAATGGCCTCCGATTGAATGATTGTAACCGGCTCTCCGATCTGTTCAGGGATAGCCTCCGATTGATCATCTGTGCTTGGCTCCTCGATTATGGTTTGCAGAATAGCAGGAGTTTGTGGTTTAATTGGTCAGTTCAAGTTGTTGACACCGGATTTTCGCACCTGACATGTTGGGTCAGATGATGACGTGGTGAGGGTAAGACTGCAAAGTGGATCCGTTGACTGGTCAAAGCCAAAGGGGACAGAGAAGGAAGCCGATGTTGAAGAAGGATCCGATGAAGCAGGAGTCCGATCCGATGACGAATTCAAGAGGGAAGACACGTCGGCTAAGGAGGAGGCGTATCAGATTCAGGGACTATTTCCTTTCCAGAAGGCTTATGAGAGTCCCGTTTTGTCTTTAATTTAGTTTACCTTATTTAGTTAGTCTGGTCCGATCAGGACTCTCCATGACCAGGGTATAAATATGAACCCTCGTCCATTGTAAAGAATAACTCTCACAATCAATACAACCCGGCTTCACGCCAAAACCCTAGTAGTAGTTACCGACGAAGCTCATTGGTGGACGGGCTGCATCAGTTCTGATCTCCGGCTTACCAGTAAGTTAGTCAATTTATCGAACTAGTATAGGCTTTGAATTGAGGCGTGACGAGGATCCGAATTAGGGGTGCCCAATCCAACCTCTTAACCCAGGAGCTCACGACAATCCGCCCCTCAAAAAACAAAAATCAGAGACCCAAAGCAAGGCGAACACCCCGTACCCTGACTACTTGGGTCGCCCGAGTGGTTCCCCGATTCGCCCGAGAGGTTCTCCGCCCCCGAGTGGCCACCCGGTTCGCCCGAGAGGTTTTCCGCTCCCGAGTGGCCTCCCGGTTCGCCCGAGGGGTTCTCCGCTCCCGAGTGGTCTCCGACGCCCCGGGTGAAAGTACCCGGCCGCGCCCCGGCCCATCCGGCGCCGTACCCACTTGGTACCCGCTGCGTCAGAACAGGATGGGCGTCCGTCCTTCGCCACGGCAGCCACAGTGGCGCCCGTCTCGTCCGAACAGGAGCGCTACAGTCCGGAGAAGGATGCATGCGCTACACCCGGCACTCCAGTACCATTCCAGGCGCCCCCGGACGACATCTGGAACCCGAGCAGGACACCTGGAGCACCGAAGGACCTCAGGCAAGTCAACCACGACCCGGAACTACCCGGGAGCTTACCCGAGAAGGCATCGGCGTCAACCACCCAGGATGTACGATCCCGGGTCCGGCGGGGCGCCCACTCCGTCAACACCTGCTCCCCGTACGGCTCGGCAGACGACACCGGACGAAGCTCTCGGGAGCAGTAACTCCCGTTGTAATTTTCTCCTTTCTTACCCCCCGCTCCCTTCTCTCCTTGAAGCTATAAAAGGGGACGAGGGGACGTCAGCGCGGGGCAATTAGAACACCGGTCGAACACTCGGTCACAACACACACCACACGCTCGTTCGCATCACTCAGGGACTTGGGACCCTCTCCCTCTCCCAACTAGTTTGTACACCCCTACTACAGACTTGGACTTGAGAACACCGGCTCTCACTGGACGTAGGGTATTACTCTCCGGAGGCCCGAACCAGTCTAAACCCCCTGTCTCTCGAGTCACCATCCGGATCCTGACACGCGATCGTAGGAAATTTACTTGTTGGCGGAGGCGCATCGCCCTTTCTCGTTTATACTGTTCAACCGATTTATCTCTGGATAATCAAGATTGATATAGATTCCCTACTTCGGAGCTAGATCAATATTGATTATTCAACAGATTATCGTTTATCGGACTACACTTTAAGCCTAGATTCCCTACGTCGGAGCTAGGTATCAAAATTAGTCTAGATTCCCTACGTCGGAGCTAGAGTAATCTTGATTACTAAAGATAGTCTTTGCGGTTTGTTGGAGTTGCTAGATTGGTTTAGATCTACGCCATGTGAATCAATTCTACTTCTTCAACGACTTTGAGCATAGGTCTTGGTCCGATTTAAGCATTATTTATCTTACAGCATCGTTCTATGTCCGATCCTGCTTTGTGGCTTAATCTGGTTGTTCTTTGAGTATTGCATTGGTGTAGATTCCCTACGTCGGAGCTGGATCTTTGTAATATGCTTAGATTAATCTTTGACTGTCATGTTTGGTCTAGATTCCCTACGTCGGAGCTAGGTTCATCTTGATTAGTTAAAGGAAGCTTTGGTTATGCCTTAATGCTATTTGAATGTTAAGTATGGTGTAGATTCCCTACGTCGGAGCTGGATCATGCTTAATTGTTTGGTAGCATATCTTAGAATCAGAACGTATCTGTTAATGTTTTGCTTGCTTATTTTGCTTAATCTGATCAACACCTGTGCGAGCATCTTGTTTAATTGATAGGTTGATGAATCGAATCTGATTATCTAGCTATCTGATCTGATCATAGTCAGAGAAATCTAGATTCCCTACGTCGGAGCTAGATTTCTCTGAAAAGGCTATAGTCCGATCGGTTGGTTAGATGGTCCGATAAGATGAGTCAAACTGGCAACTAGACAAGATGGACAATGTATCGGCTTACACTTTGATTATTTAATATCTTGTTTCAAGACATAGCTGATTCATTATTTTACATATTGGCCTTGTTTTATGCTTTATTTCATTATTTAAAGGCTGGTCTGTTATATCAATCAAGGTCCGATCCTGATTGGTCCGATCCTGAAGTCCGATTTGGTGTCTGATTGAGGTCCGATCACTCGGTCCGATTGACGTCATCATTGAGGTCCGATTCTGAGGTCCGATCAGTATCGGCCGATGCGTGTCTGATTGGGTCTTGGCTAAAATTCGACGCTACTCCATCGTCTGAAATAGAGCCGGCACAATCATAGAGCAATTTAACTGTTTTATCCCCTTGTCAATTCCAGGTCAAATTGACTGGCACGCCGCGAACCTGAACTGGAGTGTAGACTGGCACTGGAGCGAAGCTGATCTCCCCGGTCATCGTGTGCTGCACGCGGGAGATACGTCCGCCGATTTTCCGCGTCAACACAAGTATATATATATTTGGAGATAATGGGAATTGGATTAAATTTACCTGTTGGGCCGATTCTGCTTGAATGTCTTGGGCTGGAACTGGTTGAGGATCGGGCAATGTGATGTTTGTTTGCTGAAAGGGAAAATTGTTATTGCCGATTTATTTTTGTAAAGGAAATATGGGATGAGTGAAATCGGATTGTTACCGATACTGCATCAAGGAGCATCCTTGCACCCTCAGCAGCTTTTTGAGTAATTTCTTCGGCGGCTCTGGAAGTCGATTGGCCAAGGATTTTTCCGGGGAGCTGTATGGAAAAGTTATTTGCTTACGAAATGAATCGAAAGAGAGAATCGGAAAGAAGAATCGGAAGGGTAAGAATCGTACCGCACGGTCTTTTCTTCGGCTTCTTTGGTGCAGTTACTGTGGTAGATTCAGTTTTTCTTTTGCCCTTGCCATCCATTATGTTCTTGAGAGAGGGTGCGGTGGAGCCGATTCTTGGAAACGGAGTTTTGATGAAGTATTGAATCGGTTTTCTGCTATTGCTCATCGGTGGTGCGTTTTCTTCGCCTGGCTGTTAAAGGGATGGAGTTCAAATTATGAAGAGTTCATTTAAATAAAAGATGGATAAAATAGGAAGTTTTTCAAAGACTTACAGGATTTTCCATGGCCTCGAAATCGGAGTCGATGAGGGTGCAATATTTGATGGCCGGGAGTCTAAACATATGAAGATGAAGCTCTTTCCACCAGTTTCTAAAGAGCCTGGATGAGAAGCTTGTGCACAACCATTCTGGAATTTCAAAATCGGCTTGGAGGGCAAGAGATAAAACTCTATCCATCTCCAGGGATGATGTGACCGATTCCCTGTGCTTAATTTTGTCGGAGAAGTAAAGGCCGATCGGAAGTTGACCAAAGCCCAACTGACGAGCTGCCACTGATGGATTGTAGAATTCATAAGACGTGGTCTTGCGACCGAATGCAATATTGCTGCCCAGAATGGCTGTTGTAACGAAAGATTTGAGAATCAGCATGATCGATGACAGCTCATTTTGAATATTGAACAAAGGTAGCTCGTAGCTGCGATCGGTATCACTATAGGCAAAATAGTTGAAGCGCTCCGATGCGATCCCATGGTAAAAGCTTTCAAAGTAGGTGGCCATGTCCTTTGACTCAAGCCTTGATCCAGGGCAGACCGATGCTGCTTCTCCAAATGACATGCATCGGCGGTTGGTTGCATCTTCTTCTTCTACATAATAATTTGGAAATTGGTGTTCCTTGAAATTATATCCAAAAGCAGATCGGAATTGTGTTTGCAACCATAGTTGGATAAACCACCAGGGACCTCCGATATGTCCAACTGCTTGGCCGTCTAACAGTCTGGCCGATACTTGGTGGAGAAGATGATAGACAGCTCCAAGAAGGAGACGACCAAGAGGGACCGATTCTCCGCGGGATAGTGCTTCTGCGATTGCCTGCATGTTGGAGGTGGCGCCAAGAGTTGGACCGCAGAATACAAATCTTTCCAACCACATGTTAAGGAAAATTGCATGTTCCCTATCTCCGATAGTGCCGGTTTTGCGGTGATCGGCGACGTATTTCTTCTAACTCTTGGAGCCTGTGCCTACTAATTTGTGATTCAGTTCATTGGAAAGCCTTCTTGGGTTCATGGCGTTGGTGGTGTTGAGACCGGTCAGCATGTGTACATCCATGAGTGTTGGCGTCATCGGACCATGACCAAATATGTAGGCGTTTAAGGCATCGGACCAAAAAAAGGGAGGAAGCGGCCAGTAAATTTTCATCTTTGACCATGTCAGCAAGAGAGAGTGTGAGACATTGGCCGATATCTTTCTCATCCCAAAAAGAGGACTTGGCAGCTTGCATTCTGAGAAACCAGTTTCGCCATCCTGGAACGCTGCCAGGCCATGATCGGAAGGAGCCGGTCCAATCGGCGACTTGCAGATCTGACCCTTTGAAAGGGAGTCTCTCCGATTCCATATTGATCAGGTCAGTCGGATCGGGGTCACCCATCGGACCAAGGTAGTACCCGGCTTCGACGTGAGAAACGGGGATGACTAAGTTGTTCTTAAGATGCTACAATCGGAGAAATAAGATAATAAATGCAGAGATGGAGGCTCATAAATGGTTCTGGAAAGAAAATGTGGGGATTTAAATGAAGATTTTGAGTAATTTTTACCTCAGGAACTTGGTCAGTATCTGCCTTGTCAAGAGGAGCCGCCATTGATGATGAGATGGATCTACAATGAACAATAGTAATACGAAGAGGAAAAGATCTAAGGGATTGCAGAAGAATGTAGTAAGTCACAGATGCATGGCATGAATCAAACGCGGGGGAGTTCCTTACTTGATTCGCGGTGAAAAAATGAAGCTTGAAGATCACAAAGTCGCTAGGTGAAAGCTTGCAGAGATGATAATGGCGGACGAGCGGACACAATAGTAGATGCGAACTGGTGAAGAAGACGACGGTTCGGCTTATATTTATAGGGCTTATGGGAGAAGAAACCGACCGAAGGCCACGGCGCCGAATCTACACGGGATTCGTGGATTGTAACAGTAAAGGGTGCGGGTTTCCATATGCTGTTCGCTGCCAAGGTCATCATTGCTCGGAGAATTTTGTAACAAAATAATATTTTATCCCAAAATTGGGGGCATGTGTTGACACCAGATTTTGACTCGGCTAGGCTTGTGCTCGATGGAGCCAATACAGGAGCCGAATCCAATTCTGAGTTAATCTCCGATTCCGATCGGAGTCCGTCCGATAAGAGTCTCAATCGGACACGGGGCAAAAGAGGCCGGAGCGCGTATGACTTCTCAGGGAGACGTGTCTGGAAGCTTCTTCAGGGCCTGGTTGCGCATCAAGATTTGTAATAGTTTAATAGTTTAAGATTAGATTGCTTTAATTAAATTAGAGATATTATGGTAGCCGACAAGTTTTAGCTAGATTTCCAGGGTATAAATATAAACCCTGTGCCATTGTAAAAGATGTTCACACGACCATTCAATCAAATACAACTTTCGGCCTAACGTGCCACCCAAAACCTTTTCGTCGAGTTCTTCAGCAAGCAGGGCTGCATCATCTTGACCTCCGGTTTGTTTGTAAGTCTGACACACTATCGAATTAATCTAAGCTTTAGATTGAGGCGCATCGCCCTTCTTCGTTTAGTTAATTCACCAATTTATCGAGTTATTCTAAGCTTTAGATTGAGGCGTATCGCCCTTCTTCGTTTGGATTACTCACCCTTTATCGTATCTTGTTAATTTTGTCTTATCGGCTTACACCTTGATTAAGATCTATTTTGTTTTACCATAATTCAAGCCTCATAATAGATCTGCCCTTATTGCTTATGTAGCTGATTTAGATCTAAGTCGCAAGTTACAAATAGATCTGGTTTAAACGAGTTGTTTTATATAAATCGATCTATTGGAATAAATAGGCTAATCGATACCCTGCTAGCAACGCTGTCTCGAAATCGATCTGATTGTTAGTGACATGAGAATTAGTTTATTTATCGCCTTTGGAAAGATGCATATTAAAGAACGAGCTTAGACTAGATCTATCTCCGATTCGGTTTTCATAGCCGATGGTTTATTTTAATATATATTATATCTTCACAAATCGGACTCATAGCCGATGGTTTATGTAATCAAATCGGACTTCCGTTCACGTTGATCCGATCTGTTGGGACAAATCGGGGCCTTGGCCGATGAGTTCCTTGTCGATTACTGATTAAATTCTACCTTGTCAATTTCAGGTCAAATTGACTGGCATGCCGCGAACCTCGAGATTTTGGACCTGCACTGAAGTGAAGCAAATCTTCCAGGCCATAGTGTTAATTTCTGAGAGTCAACGCCTGACTTTTTGGACGTCAACACATTTTGGCATGCCTGGTGGGACCAGAAGACTTTTGCAATGGCACCTGGAGGCGGTGAAGTCCCTGCTGTCACTATGGAGGACCTCACTGATGAGCAGAAGAAGCTCGTGGAAGCACAGCTAGAAGAGTTCAAGAACCTGTGCCTAGACTCATTCAGCAAGATTCGCAATGCGGTGATCAAGAAAAATCAGTTTCCTGTTCCCTAGGAAGCGTTTGATCGGATCACGGCCGAGGAGAGGAAATTCTTCCAAGATTATGTGGATGCTGGTCTGAGTCATGCTATGATTAACCAATCTGGAATATTGGTTAATACGGTGGTGGGACTGATTGCCCAATTGCTGGATGGAGCTATACTGAAGGATGTCCAGAAGGGGCCTGTCTAACAAATCTTTTTTTTTGGAAATGGATTTCTTCCAATGGAAGATTTGGTGGTATTTTAGTTGGCATCAATTTAGATGCTTTTGATGTGGGAGCTTTCTTTGAAGGGGAGTTTATGTTGCAAATGAATCTTTGGGATAAACAACACAAAATTAAGTGGAATATGATTACAGTATATGGTGCAGCTCAAGAGGACAAAAAGGAAGCCTTTTCAACAGAATTAGCCCAGTTCTGTAGCAAGAATAAAGAACCTTTTTGATTGGTGGGGATTTTAATATTATAAGATATGCTTCAGAAAAAAACAAAGGTAGCAGCAGAGTGGGCAAGCACTCCAATACTTTCAATTCTATCATATTTGCTTTTGAGCTTATTGATGTTGACATGGTTGGGGGAAAGTACACCTGGTCCAACAATAAACCTGATCCAATTCTGGAAAGACTTGATAGATATCTTATGAGCAAAAGCTGGGAGGATAGTTTTCCTAGGGTAATTGTTAATAGATTACCTAGGGAGATATCTGATCATAATCCCATCATCATATCCACAACCACAACCCAACCCATGTCGGGGATAGACCCCCGGGGGTACCCAGAAGGCGGATTGGCCCAACCAGCAGGGGCGGCCCAATCCGAGTGCTATCGGGCCGGTTTGTCAGACTGGGTGGCCCACCACTCGGGAGGCCCACCAGTCGGGCGAACCGGATGACTACGACGGCGCGCGCGGCAAGGAAGCAGACGGCGTATCACGCAAGAAGATCGGAGATCAAGATAAACTAGCCGGAATTCTAGGGAAAGATATCTGTAATCGTTATTGTCGGATGTTTGGACCCGGCAGTCCACACAGGGTAGCCTACGTGGTTGATTTGTTGAGGGACAGATCGAGGATCAGAAGTCGATGGTAACACAAGACGCAAGGATTGAACAGGTTCGGGCCGTCGAGATGACGTAATACCCTACGTCCTGTGTTGGGGGTGATTGTATTGCTGTGTATGAAGTTCCTGAAGGATCTCCGTAGTTGGGTTCTGTCCTAGGTTTCGTAGATGTTGTTGTTGATCGTGTTCTGGAGGGGGGTCTCAAGGCGCCTTATATAGTCCGGCTGCCTTGAGTTACAAGTCGGCTAGAGATCGTAACCTACCCGAAATACAAGGATACGATTCTATAACGATTACAGATATCTTTCCCTATAATTTCGGCTAGTTTATCTCGATCTCCGAGCTTCTTGCGGGATACGCCGTCTTCTTCCTTGCCGCGCGCACCGTCGCGCCCATCCGGTTCGCCCGACTGGTGGGCCTCCCGACTGGTGGGCCACCCAGTCCGACAAACCGATCCAGTTGCACTCGGATTGGGCCGCCCCTTGCTGGTTGGGCCAATCCGCCTTCTGGGTACCCCTGGGGGTCTACCCCCGACAAGCCCCCGAGTAGTACGTGGTTGAGAGACAAGTCGGCGAGGTCGTGCTGTCTGACGAGCGTCGAGCCTGCTGCAGTTGGAAGCGAAACCGCGTGATACTGGAGAGAAAAGAGCCGTCTGCAACGGATGCGCCGCGAGGTGCGTCCGTTGGCCGTAGCCCCCGAGCCTTGAAGCGATTCCGAAGGAATCGGTCCAAGGGTTAGTAGCCTTCTTCTGAGGTCGTCAGACAATCAACGGATGCGCCGCGAGGTGCGTCCGTTGGCCGTAGCCCCGAGCCTTGAAGCGATTCCGAAGGAATCGGTCCAAGGGTTAGTAAAGGAGCATCTGGCTAGATCATCCGACGTTAATTTCGGCGCCCAGCCCCCGAGCGTGAGGGCCGGGTCGAGCTGTCCGAGGCACGCCGAATAGTCGCCCAGCGCCCAGCCCCCGAGCGTGAGGGCCGAGCACGCCGAGTGGTCGTCCCGGCGCCAGCCCCCGAGCGTGAGGGCTGAGCACGCCGAGTGGTCGTCCCGGCGCCAGCCCCCGAGCGTGAGGCTGAGCACGCCGAGTGGTCGTCCCGGCGCCAGCCCCCGAGCGTGAGGGCTGAGCACGCCGAGTGGTCGTCCCGGCGCCAGCCCCCGAGCGTGAGGGCTGAGCACGCCGAGTGGTCTCCCATACCCTGCAACAAAGTAGAAATTCGAGAGGAGAAGGCATTCGGCGATATAAATATTAACGAACTCCGCTTCCTGCTTTTAAGTCTTTTAATTTCCCCGGGGAGTTAGCCTGTTACGTTTATGCACCTGATCCCCGATAGCCGTAGTCCATAGCGCAGGGAGCTGGGCCGCGTGCACGCATAGGAGCGTAGGCGTACGGAAGAGCTGAGGTTTCACAGTTTAAGGCGTGTGCTCCCCGGGTACTTTAGCAACTCATTTTAAAGCTCACGGAATTGACGAAGTTAACTGGTTAATACTTAGCTTGGCGAACGATTCGAGCCCCGGAGGATTCCTTCTTTGTCAGATATGCCAAAGAGGAGGCAGGCGGAGAAGTGTCGCTTTTGATATACGGCGTTAGGAACAGTGTCCCCGTGATCGCACAGGATGCTCCCGTGGTCGAGTGGAGCCGAAGGAGATAAGGGTGACCTGTGCATTTCAGGCTGGAGGGAAGACGCGTGGCGCGGAGTCCGCGCTCGTCATCGTGGAGGAAATCTCTCGTCCTCCGGTGACCAGGGGCTATAAATACCCGTCGGGGAGCCTGAGCTGCTACCCAAGAGCGAATAGATATAGGATCCTTGTAGTCAACATGCCGGAGGCTCATTGTTGGGTTCATCCACCGGGGAGAGTTCATGGAGTCATCATGGTATGGTGCTAGAAGAGTGCTTGTGAAGAACCTGAGGCGTTGATCAGCGTCTGAGTGCTGTCCCGTACACCCCCGCATTCCCATGTGATGAGGGCCATGTGGGGTGAAATGCTTTGTAGAGCAAGGGATAGCCGAAGGCATTCGCTATCCACCCTCCACCGGTGCTGTCCCGTAAACTGCTGCAGTGGTGCTACAAGAGAGCTTGCGAGGAGCTCATGTGAACCAAGCTTGCTCCGGATGTAGCACTAGGCGCAGGGACGAGTGCCCCAGGCCGTCATCGTGGCGGTTGATGTGTTTGATGTTTGTAACCGGCGCAAGTCCGGCTCCATTGTAACTGTATTTCCTGCAAAAGGATTGCATTATCTATCGCAATTTGTTCGCAGCGTCAGTTCCCGAGCGTTTCGGGGCTGATCGAGCCCGCATGGCGCGCTGCTTTTGATGTGGCGCCAGCCCCCGAGTCCGAGTGCTGGTCGAACCTTAGCGGTACGCCTTCAGTTCTGCAGTGTTGGCCTCCGAGTGGTTCGGAGCCAATCGAGCCCGAGAGGCGCACTGACTTAACTGTGGCGCCAGCCCCCGAGCAGGAGCGCTGTTCGAGCCTTAGCGGCGCACCACTTGATCTGCAGTGTCGGCACCCGAGTGGTTCGAGGCCAATCGAGCCCGAGAGGCACACTGTCTTCAATGCGGCGTCAGCCCCCGATCGTGAGAGCTGTTTGAGCCTTAGCGGCACACCACTGGATTTGCAGTGTTGGCTCCCGAGTAGTTCGGGGCCAATCGAGCCCGGAGGGCACACTGGCTTTGTTACGGCGCCAGCCCCCGAGCGTGGGAGCTGTTCGAGCCTTAGCGGCACGCCGACTTCTTTGTCTTGCTCGAGTGCTTTGGAGTCGTTTTTTACCGTTGACGCCCGGCGTGTAACAGAAGGCGAAGCGCCCAACGGCTCTTTTTACCGTTTCGCCCGCCCCCGCTAATCGCGTTATCTCGCGGTAATTTCGGGCATCAAGGCACGCTATAAAAGGTGAGGGTTAGACCCGGAGGGAAATTCCCAGATC
>CM014271.1:88142602-88166373 GCA_004135705.1 Alloteropsis semialata | reverse complement strand
TTCAACATTTAATGCCCCCCAAGCCAGCGATGGATTCCCGCCAAAATCTTTAAGCATCATATCGGTCTTGATCAAATCATCAGGCCCTTTGCCAAGCTTCCGATATGTAGTATAAGGCATCAAATTTACAGCAGCTCCCCCATCAACAAGCATCTTGGTCATCGGCTTGCCATCAACATATCCTTTGACATACAAAGGCCTCAAATGCCGATACTTCTCATCAACTGGCTTGTCAAATATAGCTTGTTGTGGTTGTAGAATCAACTGTGCCATAGCTTCTTCAACTTCATTTGCCTCATCATCGGTTGAACTTGCATTGTATTCAGCAGGCAGCACAAAAACCATGTTCACCGATGCTGACGGCCCATCATCATCACGTTTGGGCTTAGCTTTCCAGACCTTGGAATTGTCATCTTTTTGATGCTTCTCCTTCAGTAATTCCTTGAATCGGAGACGCTGAACCCTTCTCTTCTGAGTCTTGGTCAAACCATCAGGACACAATTGCGGATTGACTCCTAGACGAAGGTCCGATTTGACCTCCTCCTCCGATTCCTGTGCGTCCTCTGGCTCTTGAATAACTTCCTTTTTCCTGTACACCAGATGATCATACATAGAAAGATGGTCTGCTTTATAATTTAGGCGATCATCATACTTTCGGCGATCATTGTCCCATCGGTCATAGCACCGATTTTCATACTCACGCCGATTATGGTATTCACGCCAATCTTCACGCTCTTGCTGATAAGCCATCTTATCATGCCAGCTGCATCGGCGTCCAAAATTCAATCGGTCATGCATGGATTGACGTTTCCTTTTCGAATCTCTATAGCTTTCATATTGATCGCTGCACTCTGGGCCATCGTAGATCGATGGAAGCCTTAACTTTTCATTCCAACAGAACCTGAAGAACGGACATCCCCAATGATCTTCATTATCAAATCTTTTTGCTGGAGGACTCTGATCCCTTTCCTGTTGGCGCATATATTTATCGATGAGCTGTCTCGATGTAACCCTAGGTTTCTCGGCGCGTCGGTGATCATCCCGATAGTGCTGATGACTCCGATTTTGAACGTCATCGGCCGTTACTTGGCAATCTGGGTCAACAGCTCCCGATTTCTTCGCATTCTCCAACGTGAGGACTTTGGCTTTTATCTTTCTGTCGGGTGCTCCGATATCAACCATATTCTGAGGAAATGGGTGCCCATCAAGCTTCATCGGTTTCTTACCAGTTTCAACTTTAATGATCCCTTTTTCAATTGCCGATTGAATCTCATTGCGGAACACTTTGCAATCGTTGGTATGATGAGAAACTGAATTATGCCATTTGCAGTATTTCTGTTTCTTTAACTCTTCGGCAGAAGAAATCGTATGATTTGGGGATAGCCTGATTTGTTTTTCTGCTAGCAATAAATCAAATATTTTATCGGCTTTTGTAATATCGAAACTATACCTTTCTGGCTCGACCTTTACCCATGGACAGGTGACGAAATTTTTGTTCTTGGTCCATTCAGCAAATCGACTTTAGCTTCCTCCCCATCGGAGTCATACTCAATATTGGCAATTTTCCTCTGAAACTTCTCTCTCCGATAATCATTACCACGCCATTCATGCTGAGAGAGCTTTTCATGTGCCCCAAGCCTTCAAAATCTTGACTTGTATATCGGTCTCTGACCTGAGGCAACAAACCTTGGAATGCCAAATCGACCAACTGTCCCTACAATAAATTCAATGAGTAACATCGGCTGCGCACATCTCTAAATCTCTGAACAAACTCGCTAACCGATTCACCATTTCTCTGTCGGAGTGCTGTCAGATCGGAGAGCCTGGTCTCTTGTACTCCCATGAAGAAATAGGCATGAAACTGTTTTTCCAAATCGGCCCAATTACTGATGGAATTTGGTGGCAATGACGAAAACCATGAAAAGGCCGATCCAGAAAGCGACATGGGAAACAGCTTAACTTTCAGTGGATCGATTGATGCTACTTCACCACATTGAATTGTATAGCGACTGATATGCTCGATGGTGGTAACATCCCCTTGTCCAGAAAATTTATAAAAATCTGGAATCCTGAATCGGGCTGACATAGGCAATGTATCAAACCAGTCCGGGTACGGCTTCCGATACAGATAAGACTGACCCTTGGGCTTCAAACCAAACTGATTTTTCATGACATCAGCAATCTTATCTGCCCAATCTTCCTGAGTGTAATTTCTCTAACTAATCGGAGCACGAGTCATTATAACGGGTGTTTCATTAGGTACGATTGACGGCTCCCGATTGTCAACTCCCTTGTTCTTTGGTGGATTCTCAATGTTGAAGAAAACAGGGTACACCATCTTACCATCAACGACAGGAATACGGCTGCCAAACTGATCAATGTACTGGGTCGCGCCAGAATTCTTGTCACCTGAATCTCCTTCCTGTTCTTCTTCTTCACCTCCCTTCACTGCTTTGTCTTTTGCCTTTCTGATCTTGGGAGTTTCATAGCTTTCAGGGTGTGTTTCCGGTGATGTAGACAAATTAATTTGCACCATCTTCTTCTTGAGATCCTTGATTGCTGAAGCAGCTCCTGTGTCAAAGTAGACAGGCCCCTTCTGGACATCCTTCAGTATAGCTCCATCCAGCAATTGGGCAATCAGTCCCACCACCGTATTAACCAATATTCCAGATTGGTTAATCATAGCATGACTCAGACCAGCATCCACGTAATCTTGGAAGAATTTCCTCTCCTCGGCCGTGATCCGATCAAACGCTTCCTGGGGAACAGGAAACTGATTTTTCTTGATCACCGCATTGCGAATCTTGCTGAATGAGTCTAGGCACAGGTTCTTGAACTCTTCTAGCTGTGCTTCCACGAGCTTCTTCTGCTCATCAGTGAGGTCCTCCATAGTGACAGCAGGGACTTCACCGCCTCCAGGTGCCATTGCAAAAGTCTTCTGGTCCCACCAGGCATGCCAAAATGTGTTGACGTCCAAAAAGTCAGGCGTTGACTCTCAGAAATTAACACTATGGCCTGGAAGATTTGCTTCACTTCAGTGCAGGTCCAAAATCTCGAGGTTCGCGGCATGCCAGTCAATTTGACCTGAAATTGACAAGGTAGAATTTAATCAGTAATCGACAAGGAACTCATCGGCCAAGGCCCCGATTCGTCCCAACAGATCGGATCAACGTGAACGGAAGTCCGATTTGAGAACATAAACCATCGGCTATGAGTCCGATTTGTGAAGATATAACATATATTAAAATAAACCATCGGCTATGAAAACCGAATCGGAGATAGATCTAGTCTAAGCTCGTTCTTTAATATGCATCTTTCCAAAGGCGATAAATAAACTAATTCTCATGTCACTAACAATCAGATCGATTTCGAGACAGCGTTGCTAGCAGGGCACCGATTAGCCTATTTATTCCAATAGATCGATTTATATAAAACAACTCGTTTAAACCAGATCTATTTGTAACTTGCGACTTAGATCTAAATTAGCTATATAAGCAATAAGGGCAGATCTATTATGAGGCTTGAATTATGGTAAAACAAAATAGATCTTAATCAAGGTGTAAGCCTATAAGACAAAATTAACAAGATACGATAAAGGGTGAGTAATCCAAACGAAGAAGGGCGATACGTCTCAATCTAAAGCTTAGAATAACTCGATAAATTGGTGAATTAACTAAACGAAGAAGGGCGATACGCCTCAATCTAAAGCTTAGATTAATTCGATAGGGTGTTTGACTTACAAACAAACCGAAGGTCAAGATGATGCAGCCCTGCTTGCTGAAGAACTCGACGAAAAGGTTTTGGGTGGCACGTTAGGCCGAAAGTTGTATTTGATTGAATGGTTGTGTGAACATCTTTTACAATGGCGCAGGGTTTATATTTATACCCTAGAAATCTAGCTAAAACTTGTCGGCTACGACAATATCTCTAATTTAATTAAAGCAATCTAATCTTAAACTATTAAACTATTACAAATCTTGATGCGCAACCAGGCCCTGAAGAAGCTTCCAGACACGTCTCCCTGAGAAGTCGTACGCGCTCCGGCCTCCTTTGCCCCATGTCCGATTGAGACTCTTATCGGACGGACTCCGATCGGAATCGGAGATTAACTCAGAATCGGATTCGGCTCCTGTATTGGCTCCATCGCGCACAAGCCTAGCCGAGTCAAAATCTGGTGTCAACAGCACCTTTTTGGGCCAAAATTTTCCTTGCCCTTCTTTTTCCTTGGCCCAGATAAAGATAATCTCCTCACTGCTTTACTTTTTCTTTTTGAATGTATAGAGAAGACTTCTTCTATATCAATAATCTCCTCATTCAGCACTGTTTCAGTGTCTGATTTCTCCTCAATTAAAAAAGTCTCTAACCCTTCCTCTCTTAACTCATTAACTAAGATATCAGATTCTGAGGCTTTAATACAAAGTTGTTTTTCTTTAATGGAGTGTCTAGCAATTTCTAGATCTTTAACCAAATCAATGGTACCAAATTTCATATTATCAATGGATAAACCCAAATCATTAGAGATAATTAAAATTTCTTCATTATTGAGGCAGGAAATAGAATTAGCAGCATTTAGATTCGTACCTTCTAAGTTCCTTTTCTTGCTCATGAGGAAACTCTTATCATCAGTCGTCATGGTGATGTCCTTCTGAAGATGTGCGCACCTTCTCCTTTCCTCCCTCCTTCCACCTTCTTCCACTTCCTCTTCCTGCTTAGAAGCCCCTTTTGTCATACCAGAAGCACCCTCAGTTACCATCTGTTCATTAGTGCCAGCTACAGATTTCATGATTTCCTCACGATTTTCCTGGGATGATTCCTTCTCCAGGTAATCAGAAATCAGTACAGCAGATTTGGAGAGTAGCTCATGTTTTTTCCCAATCAAGATCTCTCTCATTGCATCAGACTGTGCCTGATCATCGCACTGTGCAAGCCAGGCATGTTCCCTTGTCTGAGAAGTGCCCCCCCTTAGGATCATCCTGAAGCCTTGCCACCTGAACCCCAAAGTCTTCACTATCAGAGGATTCATAAAACTCCTCCTCAGTGATTTTGGATGGATCACTGGCCACAGCAGAGTTCACGTTTTCCTTGCCCAAATTTGCTTTCCCTTTGTCAGTGCTTCCACCCCCTTAGCCATATCCACCTTACTTGGTGCAGAGAATGAAGTATATTTGTGCACCTACCTCATCTCCTTTGGAGGTGTACTTTTACTACCAGTTCCTCCTCCACCCCCTTGATTCTGAGGGGCTCTTGCTCCAGCCTCCTCAATTCTCATTCTTTTAGGACTTGTCTATGTTGATGGCTCCCCTATTTTAACTGCAGATTTTGCTTTATTCACCTTATCTGCCTCAGTTTCTTCCTTCTCAAAAAAGAAATCATATATGAGCATGCCAAGAGTACTTTCCACCACTGATGGAACTTGAGATGTGTCTCTACATGCAATTCTCATCCTTACATAATCAGATCTGAACCTGGTTCTTTCATCAATAGCCATAGTCTTCCCTACTAGCCCCCTATCTTTGCCAGAGTCTTGATAGACCTCTGATCAGTAGGGATACCTTTGACCTTGAACCATGCTTGTTGTAAAACACCTTTTGCTCCAACAGCTGGTGACCATGGTTCTACCATGATCTGGGCTTCTGCTCCCTTCATTCCAAGACACTTGAAGTTGCTATAGACTTGGACCATCTTTGCATCAGGGAATCTCATTGTGTATTTGTTATTCGCAACTCTCCTAGCTGTCCACTTCCAAACATTTGCACTTACAGTATGCTTAAATTCAGCTTCAATCTGCTTTGCAGTTGCGTCTCCATTCACCACTGTTATAACAGCTGTACTGGCTTTGTCCCTGGTTGCCCTGTGATCAATCTGCTCTTCAATATAGAAGAAGCTTTGGTCCTCGACCTGAGCAGCGCATAGTTCTGGTCCACAATTCCACAGAGGTTCTTTCTTGCAATCATACGTTGTATGATTGTTGAGGCCACAAATCTCACAAGGAACTCTATGATGGCACTCTTCTGTTGCATGGTTTCTGAGGCCATAGAAATTGCATCCCCCCATATCAGTTCTTCTTCTATCAGTTGGATCCTCCTGGTGATTTCCAAACTGTCATATGTTCCCTCCTTTTCCTCCATCATCCCTCTGATGACCTTTACCCAGAGCTGCGTTACTGGATTCAGGATTTTCCCTCCTCTCACGCATCTCCATCCTATGCCCCCACCGAGATTTCTCATCATCTTTTTCCTTGTTCCTCTCCCCAATCTTAGCCTCTCTTTCCCACTTAGCATCACCAGATTCATATGTGTTACCCACAGGCAGATCATCGGACTCACCTTTGCCTTGAAATTCTCCTTCCTCTGCAACCTGATCTTCATGCCCTTCCTCTTGGCCTCTATCCCCACCTTGATTGTTCCCCCTTCCTCTTCCTCCGGCATGATCTGTACCTCCCCTTCCACGCCCTCCTCCTCCGAAGTCCTCTCTCTGCCAGACGTTGTGACGGGCCCCAGTACGGCCTGCGCCCCTCCCTTGACGCCCAGATCCGAAACCATATCGCCTCCCGCCCCCTCGATTCGCCATCGGATACACCATCTGTCGCGATTCCAGATTGGAACTCACGACTCGTGCATACGATCGTATCTGCGATTTACGAAAGTATCCGAGGAATTTGGACAGGTTATTGAATCTGGGTTTGCGGTGAAGAGATGCAAGAGGAGTCTGAGATGAACTCTGAGGAACTGGATTTGGATCTGCCGCCGACTGATTCAGTCGAGGAAAATCCTCTTCCTTGTTCCAGTCACCCCCCCGGTGAGTTTCACCGGTGTGACTCCTATCTCCCCGATGTCCACCGCGTGTCCCCGACGGTCCCGATCCCAGAAGGCCTTCCGAAGCAACACACCTGGGTGGTGACCGTAATCGAGGAATATTCTTGGTCGTCGGACCGAATCCTGTCCGATGTGGATCGTTCGCTGGACGATCAAACACCGTGAAAGTCTTCGTCTCCAACTCCGATTGGGCGCCGGCATCCAGAGGAATTTCCTCCCCAGCCACCCGTCCCAACCCCTCCCCAGGCTTCGCCATTGGCTTCCTGGAGATCCATTGAAAGGAGATTGGAGCATCTCTCAACTTCGCCGAACTCCCGTCGATTCCCTCCAGAGGAAATCTCGGTTCAGAGCAGGCTCGCCGGAATTCTCTCGTGGATGTGTTGATAGGAAACCCTAACCGCCCGAGCGCCATCTCTGTGGATAATTCAAATGTTTGGATACTAATTAGGAGTATTAAATGTGGATAACTGACAAAACATATTTCATAACCTCCGGGTGAAGTTGTGAGACGAATCTATTAAGCCTAATTAGGCCATGATTAGACAATGTCGTGCTACAGTAAACAATCTGTAATGACGGATTAATTAGGCTTAATAGATTCGTCTCGCGATTTTTCGTCCATCCCTGTAATTAGTTTTATATTTAGATCATGTTAGTTCTCCTAATTTTCGATTTAAAATTGCTACAGTAAATTTCGCAAAGTTTTTTACCGAATTTAAACAGGCCCTGTTTTTGACACCGCGTTGGGCCTGCCCTGAATGAAACGCCGATGGTGTTCTCTCTCTGCAATTAATGATCACCACGTCGGATCGATCTGCTGAGCTGGGCTAAAAAAGACGACGTTCGACTGACTGTTGTACGTGCCCTTAGTGATTTTAAGATGCAATTCGCGGATGCCAATTTGCCTTGTTTAGTTCGCGAAAGTTGCAAAAAGTAAGTTGTAAAAGTTGTATTGAAAAACGTGTCATCAGAGAGAACACGTTTTCTAATGCGCAACTTTTACGAAACTTTGCAGAAAGTCACTGGCCTTGCTGAAACTCGAGGGCGCACTCAAATTAATTTTGAATACTACCCGTTATCCACAACCTGGGCCCGCCAGCCCGGCGCCTGAGACAGAGCAGGAGCTGACGAGGCAACGAGACAGCAGAGCAGCTCATGCTGACTGGTTGGACACGGATAACGCTCGCTCGCTCGCTGCTGGCATCTGCTAATCCAGGCAACCGAATATGCTGCTCTCGGTGCTCCTTCTCAGCTCAAGGTGCAAGCTTACCTATCATATCATCGTCGTCTTTCTCCTTCGAGACACCCACACTAGCTGGAGTAGCACTGTAAGTATTTTGTTGGTGGGTGATTCAATTGCTAGCTTAAGCTAGTGTGTGTACTGTGTACTGGTAGATAGGAGAGCAGTGACTGGCCTGACTGGGGTTCAGAACCAGAGCCGCTTGAGCCAGCTGACACAACAAGGAGGGCACAAGGATGTCAGCCGCCGCCGCCGCCGCCGCCGTGCCCAGGCCGCCTCCTTCGCTTCCTACCAGGGCCTCCCCCTCCCCCTCGTGCCCCCGCCTCTCCCCGCGGCATCCCCTAAAAATAGGATTCAGAAGTAGAAGACCCTTCCCGTGCGCCGCCGCTTCACCCGCATCGCCGTCGTCCTCCGCCGTGATGCCCGATCCGGACCTGGAGCCTGAGCCCGCCAACGATGACAAGGCGGCGATGGAGTCCAGGCCCCGCCGCATCGCCCTCTTCGTCGAGCCCTCGCCATTCGCCTACGTCTCCGGCTACAAGAACCGCTTCCAGAACTTCATCAAGTACCTCCGGGAGATGGGCGACGAGGTGATTGTGGTCACCACGCACGAGGGCGTGCCTCAAGAATTCCACGGAGCCAAACTAATCGGATCCTGGAGGTCCATTCATCTCTCTCTCTCTCTCTCTCTCTCTCTCTCTCTCTCTCTCTCTCTCTCTACATATGTCTCCTTCCGCCCTCAATCCCTTATTACGCATCCTGCTCATCACTTTGCTTTCAGTTGCTGCTGCTCATATCACCAATCACCAATAATAGTAGTACACTAACCCCAGCCCTTCTTGCTTGCAGCTTCCCTTGTCCCTGGTATCAAAAGGTTCCGCTCTCGCTGGCACTGAGCCCTCGAATCATCGGAGAAGTTGCTAGATTCAAGCCCGACATTATTCATGCCTCTTCCCCCGGGATTATGGTGATTTCTTACATTAGTCACTATATATCCTAGCTCACCATCTCATATTCTGCCTATTCCTTGTTTTCTTCATGACAGGTATTTGGCGCGCTAATTATAGCAAAGTTGCTCTGCGTCCCTCTCGTAATGTCATACCACACCCACGTTCCAATGTGAGTTTCTCATTCTCAATGGCAAAGGGAAAAGGTATCACCAGGCGCAACACAATTAGATTTTGTTCACCATTACCTTCTGCTTGGCTCGGCATACTGCTCCCCCATATATTGCTTTTCATCAGCATGCATGTATCTCTTCTGCACAAGAATTGGGGGAAAAAAGATGGGTAAATATTGGGTGCAAACCAGACACTCCGTGCAAACTTGGAAACTCGAGTTTCAGCCGTCAAATGCGAGATGTGTGATCCAGATGAGACCCCCAAACCCCCATTACTCTTTGCAATTCACACCAGCGCTTCACTTTGCGTATTTGGCATGGACCACCCTATTTCGCACAGAAAATTAGGCGCCAACCATCAAATGGGCTCCAAAAAACAGCAATGGTCTTGCTGCGTATTTGGCATGGACCACCCTATTTCGCACAGAAAATTAGGAGCCAACCATCAAATGGGCTCCAAAAAACAGCAATGGTCTTGCTGTTTCCTTGCTGGCAAGGTCACTGTCGACTTTTCTGTGCGGCTCTTCACTTGAGTTCCTTGAATCGTTCAGGTCCACCAAGCTTTTGCTCATTCAGGTTCAGCATTGATATCCCTCCAGATTTGCTGCTGATGAAGCTATTGCTGCCGCCCAAAACCTGAATTTCTGTAGTTGTAAGTAGGACAGCTATGCTCCTAGCTTATCAATATGGATTGCCATAGCTTCATGCTGCAAGTTTGCAACTGCAGCCATAATTTGCTTCAGTAGAAAGGAGGAAACAGTATAGAACCTTTGGTCATTCAGCGAGTTTTTTTAGATGGATTATTATTCAGCGAGTTTGATCACTAGGATTGACACAATTGTATATAATCAAAGCGTGTACACCATTGTAACAGAGTAATTTATCAATTCAGTAAGTAAGATCCTAATGTAAACATGGAAGCAACTAACTTAGTAGGCTACAGCAGACATGGTTATAGTAGATTAAACGATTAACATTTTTTTTCATCACCGGGTAGTCTTGTGCACAGCTTCCCATCTTGTAGAGGTTCCTTTTGTCTCCCAGGATGAGTCCTTCCTTCAGCAGGTGAGCGAATTCTTTCGGAAGTCAGAACCTTGCTCATCCTTCCAGCCATCACCATGTTTCAGCAGGAAATTGAAGAGATCTTCTTTCTGATCCCTAGCTAACATGCCAATCTTCCATGTCTCTTTGCCGATTGTTTCAGTTTTTCTGGCCTCAGCTCAAGATGTTGTCGTACACAACAACTTCCAGTTGTGTACCAAATTTTCTATGTGATGAAGCACCATCTCCACATTTCTCCATTGTCCATTCTGAAAAACAAAGATGGTTTCTTAGTTTACAGAGTCCCCAACAATGCATACAAAGTATATGTTCTGAACTGTTTTCTGAAATATACTCCCTCCGTCCCAAAAAGAATGCAACTCTCATTTCTCGAGGAGTCAAACAATTTCAACTTTGACTAGATTTAGGCAAAATAATACTAACCCATATGCAGCAAACACTTGTTCTTCACTAGAGTGCTGCCAAATTTATGTGAGCAAAGAGGGAAATACTATTGTAAAACTGATGGAGAACATGATGGGGAGCAGCTTAGTAATGTAAAAACAAGAATAACTCAATATGAACTTGTGCTGCTTTTTTCCAAGACCCTAGAAGGTAAAAAACAGAGAAATGGCATAGCTGATCTACAAAGTACAAACCCCACAAATAAAAAAAACACACGAATTCTTGTGATTGTAAAGTCCTCGGAACTAGCCCAAGCACCCAAATGGAGGCTTTCCCACTCCAAACCTAAAACTCAGCTGGCTTATGCAGCCACAGGTGTTATGCTCCAAATAGTGAAATTAACTGAACAAGAAAACCATATGATGGGGGATACCAGAACGAAGTGGAGCTGCTGGGAATCTCCAAGGACCCTGAAGCAAGTCGGACTGTTGAAGGCCGCTAATGGGCAGGGGCAACACATCTGTGGCAACACTTTAATCGCGCGAGTTGGGCCTGCGCCGGCCTAAACCACAGCGTGTGTTCCCCCAAGCTGCCTCCAATTTCAGACACACGCAAAATCTGCGACACGAGCATATATGCAACGGTACATCCGGAGGATTCTCAATGGGATGGGATGGTTGGAGGAGAGGGTCAGATCTGGTGCTTCAGCCTGGACTCTAGCTCGGTGTTTTTGGAAGGAGCAGAGCAGTCGGAGCATGCTTCAGGGGATACAAATATTTCATAAGCCAAGGTTTTCATGCGAAGTGTTCGAAGTGGTGGCGGGGGGCTAACCGCAAAAGTTCACTGGGCTCCGTGGAGGCTCATCTGAACCGCACATTTCACATCCTACGGATACAGTTCGGGTTTTCACGTTTGCATGGGGCACCTGGTTTGCACCTAATATTTACCCAAAAAAAGATTATCCCATTGTCTTTGTCCATTGTCGAACCACCAATTTGAAGAAAAAAGCATGCAAACTTGAGTGTCAACAAGAGAACTGCAACTTGAAGATAACAAACTCATCTTCTATTTTCTTACAATTCTGCATGAGAATTAAAAATATTGATCTTGCTATCTTTATTCATTGTTGAACCACCAATATGAAAAAATAGGAAGGGAAAAATGGTCCTGCGAACATTTTGTAACCAAGAAAACTGAGTGTCACCAAGAGAATGGCAACTTGAAGAGAACAGAGTCATCTTGGCTAACACCAACAGAGCATAATCCTAGGCTCCTTAAAAAAAACTTTGTGAAGACTTATCGGCATTCTGTAGATGACACCTATTTGAATCGTATCCTAGCATCATGGTTTTACATGCTTGCCTTCATGGAGAACTGATCCTTTTGATTCTGACAGTTATATACCAAGATATACATTCAGCTGGCTTGTCAAGCCCATGTGGCTAATTATTAGTAAGTTTCAGGTTTCACACATTTGCTCGAGGAATACATTATTTTGCATGATCAGTCAACTGATATGTTTCTCACTTGTTCTAGAATTCTTGCACCGGGCTGCAGATCTCACACTGGTACCATCAGTAGCTATTGGCAGGGATCTTCAAGCTGCCCGTGTTACAGCAGGTTTACTTAACCACTCTGTCTGTAGTTTCACGTTCTTTTACTTCTACCATCTCTCAGATGGTCCATATTTCCAGCCAATAAAATACGCCTTTGGAACAAGGGTGTCGATTCAGAAAGCTTCCATCCTCGCTTCCGAAATAAGGAAATGCGTTCAAGGCTAACGTATGCATTTTCTCTATGCATTTTTATTGTTTGACTAGTTATTGAAATGAGCAAACAATTTCTTACATACCTGACTCTGGTGCTTACATGTTGTGTTTTTGTTCAAGCAGTAATGGCGAACCAGAAAAGCCACTAATATTGTATGTTGGACGCTTAGGAGTTGAGAAAAGTCTGGATTTTCTTAAGAGGTGAGCTCATGATGTGTCTGACATTATTAATGCTAGGGTACAAGCTGGATGGTGCATTATTCATTCTGCAGCATTTTTTACCTGGGTCTTCAAAAACAAGATATGGGCTTAAGGGATCACAATAGTTGACCACATCAACTGTCCAAAAGCACGTTTTAAAAATCTGATTAGTTTTTATCAGGTTACAATTTGCTTGGGACCGTTGTCGCTGTAAGCTTTATGACGACCCTCGCTGCTTATGTGCTTATTTAACCATATATAATGTTTTCTTGGCAAACTTCGGTTTTCTACCATTGAAGATTTTTCCTGTTTTATTTTTTCTGGGGTGACCTATTATGTGATTGTCAACTGTCACTGCTGCTGAATTGTAGGTTTGATATCTTGCAGAGTCATGGACCGACTTCCAGGATCCAGAATTGCGTTTATTGGAGATGGCCCATTCAGGTCAGCATCGTTATCCCCCGGGGCCTTGTGCTTTGATATACTGTAGAACCAAAGCAAGTAGCTAGTCTCCTCAGTTATTGGGAAGCTGGCAGAAGGGAAATGTGATTCTTTCTCGGTCATCTTTCTCTGCAGGGCTGAGCTTGAGAAGATGTTCTCAGGTATGCCGGCAGTGTTCACGGGTACTTTGCAGGGTGAAGAGCTATCACAGGCCTATGCCAGTGGGGATGTATTTGTGATGCCTTCAGAGTCAGAGACGCTCGGCTTTGTGGTGCTTGAGGCTATGTCATCTGGAGTTCCAGTAGTCGGCGCTCGAGGTGGAGGAATACCTGATATTATACCAGAGGATCAGGAGGGGAAGACCAGCTTTCTGTACACACCAGGGGATATTGATGAATGTGTTGGCAAGATCGAGCGTCTCTTGTCATGCGAGGAGTTGCGAGAGACAATGGGGAGGGCTGCCAGGAAGGAGATGGAGAAGTTCGACTGGCGAACGGCGACAAGGAAGATCAGGAACGAGCAGTACAGTGCTGCGATCTGGTTCTGGCGCAAGAAGAGGGCGCAGCTGCTGAGGCCCGTCCTGTGGCTAGTTCGAAGGCTGTCGCGGTCGACAACGCCTGGGGCTGGCAACGTAGCAAAGCAATCATAGAAGAAGGATATGGTGTTTCTGCGGTGTGGATGGTTGGATGTGTGATGCTCAACAATCGAAGGGAAGGAAGCTCAAGATTCAGCCTTCCCTTACACACTGAAGAATGGATGGTCCCTCGACTATTTGGGTGTAGGATAGGTAGGTTGTAAATCGTACATATCTGTTGGAACTAGCCCTAAGATCACTCGCACGAACGCGAGGAGGACACAAGGATTACATGGCCCTTTAGTAGCCTGGCAGCGCCCACACGAGTGACTCACCCCACCGATCTTCACCGATCCGTGTTCCGACTCGGACTCTGTCCATGCATGAACACACACACGCCACGCACGCAACACAGACACGCGACGCACGCCAGGAACACACTATTCCTAACAATATCTGTGTACTACTTCATTCCCTTTCTACACTATTGCATCCTACTATTCCTTGGTAGAGTTGGTATTGGTTTTTTGTCTGTCGGGACACATAAATTTCTATCTCGGTTTGCACGGCAAGGATAAGAGCCTGCTCAATTGTAAAGTGCGTAACAGCACCGAGGAGTCTGCTAGCTTCTGTATTGGGTCAACTTGGATTTGGTTCTCTTGTATAAATCACCTTGGGCCCTGTTTAGATGAGCAAGTTCAAACTATTTATGCGTCACAACGAATATGATGCCATTAGAAGTATTAAACATAAATTATTGACAAATTCATTTCATAACCTCCGGGTAAATTCGCGAGACGAATCTATCTTACTATTACTAATTGGAGGTTTCTTTTGAAGCCTCCAGATGAAGCCATCTAGGATCCTAGGTGGACACTCTAGAAAAAGAGAGAAATCCTAGAAATTCTGCAAAAAAGCAAAACATCTGGCCATCAATTGGAACACTCAAATCATCATAGCCATTAGATCTATTATATTTTCTAAAAAATTACTCATCTATGCCATTATGAAAATAGCTTAAAGTACCCCCTAAATCTATATCAAAATTACCCACCTCTGTCATTATATAAAATAAACCAAAGTAACCCCCTAATCTTCATCAAAATTACACACTATGCCATTATAAACAATATTTAAAATAACCTCATAATTTTGCAACTAAATTACCCACTATATGAATACCTAAAAAATAACTTAAATTAACTGTTTTATATCTACATTACCCACATATGTCACTGTTAAAAATAACATGAGGTAATCCTACATTGGAATCCAAATCACCTTAATTAAAAATATATACCAATATAAGATTCTAAATCATGTATTTCATATACTATTGGTATATTATATAGTGATTAAGGTATATACGCATAATGTGCGTTGTTATTTATAAATATATAGGAAAAGTGACGACAATATAGAATTCTACGTTAAAATTATAGTTCAAACTTAGGGTTCATTAAATAAATTCAAGACATACATGTGATGCAAAGTGAAAATTTAAAGATTATAATTATGTATGAAAACGTTATAGAGTATATATCTATATATATAGGTATTGTGTTCGAATATTTAAACAAATGAGAGATAGCTCATAATAGTTTGGTAGAAATGTAGCCTTATTTTTTATTTGGAGACTCCGCATTAGTTATCACGAGACACGCTAGAAAAAATGACAAATCCTAGAAATTTTTATAAAAATCAGAAACGTCAATCGTGTAAACTCTAATAACCATAGTCATTGGTCTATTATATTTTTTAAAAAGTTACCCACCACAATTATTATAAAAGTGTTCTAAACTAAATCCAAAAATGTATCTAAATTATCGAGCTATGCAATTATAAAAATAATTTAAATTAACCCATAATTTTTATCTAATTTACTCATGCATATCATTATAAAGGATAACTTGAAATGGCATTCAAAATTTGTATCTAAGTTATCCACGTATGATGTCATTAAAGATAACCTAAACTAAACACCTAAATCTTAATCTAATTATCTTCATGTGTATTCTACCGAAACGTCCAAAAGTAAACTGATATATGATTCTAAATTACGATAATTTATCATTGTTAACACAGAAATAATAAGTTAAGGTATATATGTATCATGAGTGTCACTATGTAGACCATTTATACATGAACTAGCAACCTTGCCCTTGTGTTGCTAATGCTACGGATGAAGACCGTTATATCATTTTTATAAGCAAGTTAAAGTAATTAACTTGTTTTTCCTAATCTGATTGCGGTATACAATGGACTACTCCTAATCCGATCAGAGGACAAGATGAAACATGCCTAATCTGATCGTGAGACATATATGATAGACCGCTGAAACATTCCTTCCTTTAGAAATAGGTAATATATATATATAGATAGAGATAGAAAGGTAGGAGATAAAGATTGATGGGTTTAGTTAGGACTCTAATCCAATTAGAAAACCGATGCCGATAGTTAGAACCGTGGTTACAGTTCGTCGCAATAGGTGTGACCCACCTGTCAGGGCGAACAAAAAAATAAGAAGCAATCCTCTCTTTAGAAGTAGGTAAAAATATGTGAGGAAGTAATAAAAAAATATTGATTTTTATGTTAAATATAATGTATGGAGGCGCGATACAAAATGTAAGAATTGTGAATATGGATGAAAAAGTGTATAGAGTAATTACTAACTAAAAGTCAATTTCAAATAGAAAATGATAAGTACACATCTTTATGAGCATTATGTTGAAGTATTGACAAAAATGAAAGAGTAGTGTTTAAAAAATTTTGATTATTAGGTAGGAGTTTAATTTTTGAATAATTTTAAATATAATAGCTTTTAAAAATATTAGCCCGTGCGGGAGCACGGGTTGATGGACTAGTTGAGTCTAATTAGACCATGATTAGACAATGTGGTGCTACAGTAAACAATCTCTAATGACAGATTAATTAGGCTTAATAGATTCATCTCGTGATTTTTTGTTCATCTGTGTAATTAGTTTTATAATTAGATTATGTTTAGTCCTTCTAATTAGCATCCTCAAACTTGATGTGATATTTTCAGCAAGTTTTCACTCCCAACTAAACAAGATCTTGGTTTGGTTTGTATTGATTTTGTCAATAGTTGATAGCATCATCTTGCATCCTTGGATTGTGTCCTGGAGTGCAATTTTGTGGACTGCTTGGGCATCTTCACAGAACATTAGGCAGTAGTAGCGGCAAAAAGCTATGGTTGCGTTTTGGAGTGTGTAGATTAGTTATAGTCATCGACTACTATGATTACCTTCATCTAAAAAACAGAGGAAGAAGAGCTCACATACATGATACATATTTCAATACTATTGCTATGCGTGTTTCTCGAAGAAGAGGACGCTATTTCAGCAGTTGTTAGATCATTATCCATTATTTTTCTACACAAAAGAGGGTAGCAGGAGACCATGGAAGTAGCAATTTTATTTTTTTTAAAAAAAGCAAAAGTCACCTTGTCAGCCACCATGTAGTGGTATCGTCACAGGATCGATCTAAACAAAAGTACCTGCATGTCCACAAAGCTTCACAGTATTATATATGTCGATTATGCTTAGAATAGAAACAGAGTAGCAAGGAACCAAGGGCATGGAACTGTATAATAACACCAGGCTCTTATAGCAGTAGCATCCACTGCAAGCGGCAGCTATAAAATCTTATCTATATATCCAACCTATCTGGGACTGAAAAGGGAAAGTAAAGAACGTTTATAAGCTGAAGTACAAAACCATTATTCAAAACTAAAGAAACTACTCCTATAGCTTTAACCTTAGCTTCATGCCCATCAACCACTCGCAGGCTTCTTTCCTCTCCACTCAGACTTCGGGATGTACTAAACCCCAGCAATGAATTGGTCACATGTGCAGTAGCACCAATGAATTGGTCACATGTGCAGTGGCACCAGTCGATCCACCATGAATTTAAGGAGAAATTTGCATAAAGAGGTTCATCAACAAATCCTATTCCATTAGTAATACCTTTTCTAGCGAGCCATTACAACCATTCAGTACAGTCATCTATGAAGTGGTCTTCCATATTGCAGAAGTGATAGGTGTTGTCCTCCCTAAGAGCCATCAACAGGTGAGGAGCTAGAACCAGGGTAGAAATCTTGAACTAAGGCTTCTTGTAAGGGGCATAAGCTTGCTTCTTGTTCTTTTTGGCCTTGTTGTCTCTCTGTCTCTTATGTGGAGAGCTGACATTATTAATGCCATCCTTACTTAGCCTTAACCCTCTTCTCCTCCTCGACGCACATAATGATTATATCGCTCATGGTCCATTCTTCTTCAGTGAATTGTAGTTCACTTTAAAGGCCTCAAACTCACTTTAAAGGCATCAAACTCTTCAGGGAAAGATATCATTATGTAGTGCACAAGGAAAGCATCCTCCACATCCATCTTCATATGCTTAAGCTGAGTATTAACATCAATAATCTTCATAATGTGCTCTCTGAAATGGACTTATTTATGATCTGTCATGAGAGACGGTTTGACCGCTCCCACTTCTCAGCATTAGCCAAATAAACAGCTCTCTTGGTGTGACAATCCTCCTCACCCTCCCCAGGAGCTTTGGGTTCATCAACCCTCAGTGCACAATCAAGGTCAGCGAGACAAAGGTTGATGGTCATGCTATTGTTCCATGGATGTAAATTGTTGCCCGTAAGTGTTTCAATGCTAGCGATTTGTGTGGCAGAGTTCACTGAAAATCAGAAATTTTCATATTAGATAATTTGCACGAAATTAATCCATGTTGGTATGATCAATAAAATGCAATTATAAAACATATCACAGTTGGGAAAAAATGAACTAGAATGCATAAATGAAATTACATATATTTATACAACAACTTTGGTGAGATTTGTAAATATGTGTTAAACATAGTTGCAAAATAAAATCACACAATGTCAGGGACGATGTGCCTCAGGGAGTAGTCGTGCGAGACCGGAGGCCGCAGACTCGGCTCCCGGCGGCGGCGATGGCGCGACGGCATCCTGACGCCGGCGACGCGTCGAACTCACGAGCACACGGACACAAGCGAGTAGGCAAGTTAGAGATCGCCCAAAGATCGAATTGATCTCAAGCGTAACTGATTCACTGGACTACAACTCTTTAAGTATCTCATCTAAAACAACTGACTAGAATTTGAAAATCTACGATACAACTGACGTGAACTGTCACGGCGTGGGCGCGTCGCGCGTGAGTGCGCCGGACCACTTGTGACCTCAGACATATGGTTCATCGCAGTTATAGCACAGACCTTGGCGCCTCCTTTCAGCCATCTCAGTGGGGGTGAGTCGACGAAACGGCCGCTGCGGTGCCATGGAGCTTTGCCCAGATGGAGTCACTGCTGATGGGGGCTGGCTACCAGGAATCGCAATTGACGCCACATAACGCTGTGGTGGTCACGACGGGTGACCAAAAGCGGCATTCGGCGTGGATGTCGAACGGCGTTCAAAAGCACGGGCCAAGGCCATAGCCCGCTGAAGATCTTGGGGTTCTTGTAGATCAACATCAGTGCGCATTGGGTCCGGTAGGCCACCAGTGAAAAGTTGCACCTGCTGCAGGGCGGACAAATAGCCCGCATGCACCATCCTGACTGGAATGCGTCCTGGTACTCAGCAACCGAGCCGCGGAACAGCAAGCGAGCCAGATCGGCGAGGTGATTAGCCCCTAGGGCCGGACCAAATCGCTGCTAGCATAATGATCGGAATAAGCTCCAGTCTAAGCCTTCAGCAGTGCCCATGTCGCGCTCCAAGAGGTAGAACCACTGCTGCGCCACGCCTGTCATGTGGAAGGAGGCGAGGCTAACTCAGTGGCTATCACGCGTTCGCTGCGCGCGGAAAAACTGCTCGCAGCGATTCAACCACCTCAAGGGATCTTCTTTGCCATCGAAGGTCGGGAAGGAGAGCTTCTAATACCTTGGAACTCCCAGGTCGTCATCGTGATCTGCGGTGTGACCCAGGAATTGGTTGGGGATTTGTGAAGGCGAATGTGGAAAGGGAATCTGAGTGGGAACTGAATGCATGGCAGGAAAAGTGGTGACGACGGTGGACGGCGCTGGCGGAATTGGGAGTAAACCGCTGGATGACGGAGCAGAGGAAAGGGCCGGTGCAACATGTGGAATCGATGGACCCACGCCTGATACGGCAATGGACGGGGCCATAGCTATGCCCACAGATGGAAATGGAAAGGGATTGGCGCTGTTGATGGAATGTGGTGGCGATGGTGTTGCTCCGGCCATGGGCAAGGGCGTGCGACCTTCGACATCGTGGAGGCGTGAAGAGAACTGATGCATTTGGCGCTGCAATCCATAGATTGCAGTAGTGAGCGTGTCTAAAGCGGTGGCGGAAACTGGCGTGGTGGAAGGCGAAGCAGAGGCCAGCGGCGCGGCGAGGGAAGCGGCTGGAGCGTTGGCATTGGTGGCGATGGCGGCAGAGGGCGTGGCGGTGGCTGCGGGGGTTGAGGAAGCACCTGACATATCTGATACCAAATTGTCAAGGACGATGCGCCTCAGGGAGTAGTCGTGCGAGACCGGAGGCCGCGGACTCGGCTCCCGACGGCGGCGATGGCGTGACGCCGTCCTGACGCCGGCGACGCGCCGAACTCACGAGCACACAGACACAAGCGAGTAGGCAAGTTAGAGAGCGCCCAAAGAACGAATTGATCTCAAGCGTAACTGATTCACTGGATTACAACTCTTTAAGTATCTCATCTAAAACAAATGACTAGAATTTGAAAATCTACGATGCAACTGACGTGAACTGCCACGACGTGGGCGCGTCGCGCGTGAGTGCGCCGGACTCGAGTCGCTCCCTGCGTTCCGGTTCGCCAACTGGCTCTTAGCCACGGCGTTTCCTCTGGTACTTGATTCCCGTCATAACACACAAGAATTTCCTGGCTCCATTTTAATTAGAGACAAAACTAAATGTTCCGTAAGTACTCCTTCCTTCTAAATCATGGATCAATATTGTAAGTACGGGTTTTGTGAACGCTGAGAGAGGATCACTAGCTCTGGCTCGCAATCAGTTGACCAAACTACTCCTTGAAGAGGAATTTAAATATTATCAGAATGCCAAAGCAACTGATATCATGCTAGCAGACAATACCACTAGATATTTCCAAATTCCAAATGATTGCCAATAGCAAACATAGGGGAAAAAATGTTCTTTTCCTTAGATCATGAAAATGGAAAACAATTGATTTTTACAAAAATCTGTTTAGAGCCCCAGAAGAAAATTCCTTCAATCTAGACGAGTCACTAAGGGATGATATTTCTTGGGTCACACCTTAGAAAATGAAGTCCTAACAGCCCCACACATATACAGAAACAGTCTATAGCTGACTGCCTACTATATGCTTTGTACGAGTGTGGACGAGTAGAAGCGCATTGGGAGGAGCAATATAATCTGTGGCATGCATCATCTTGTATTGGCATTTTGCATAGCAGCTGGGCAGTGGTGTTTCTCTTGGTCCTGAATGTATGGGAACTGCTGGAGCCTCGCGAGCCAAGCGCGGCCCATCCATCCAGCCAGCCAGCCACCCACCCGTAACTGTGAAACTAACTGAAATTGGCCGCTGCTGGAGGCCAGGAGTTTGGGAGGGACGTAGCCGTCCTCCCAGTCACAGTTTGTTGTAAGAAATCAAAATACAGACAGTTTTAGTTTGTGATACGATGGAAATTGTGTGGCGTCGGCTGTGGAGACGCTCAGCTCCTGCTTCCCATCCCATGGCCCGAGGTCACTAGCTGTGGCTATGGCTGATTGGCTGTGGCAGGCACCCACCACTTGCTATACCAATTTCTTTTGTTTGCGTGCCTGTACGTGTTCTGAAACAAACCATGCATAGAGCGAGGAGAAGATCACACACCTGTGACGCCTGCCCTGCCACTATGTTTCGTTTGCATTCAAAAGAGCCTTTTTCCTAGTTACTGCATTTGTTTTTTTATGAGAAAAGAAAAAGGAAAACAAGAGGAACAAAGAGGCAGAGAAAAATGCTCAAAAGTACTGTAGAGACATACATGCTTGATTGCTTAGCCATATTTATTATTGTTTTTTGTATACTATGGGTCTGTTCAATTCCAGCAACTTTCTAAAGTTACTAAATAGTTTTCACACTGACAACCGTGTCCCCTCTTATAGAACACGCTTTCCAATGCAAAAAGTTTTCGCCACTTTTCAATTTTCACTAGAATTAAACAGCCCCCTATGGATGGATGATCTCTGGAAGAGGTGGCGAAAGAGAGGCCAACAACCAAGCATGACCTTGGCAGACAGATGGAAGAGAAGAAGGCAAAAAGGGGATTGGATTCCTCCTCCTGCTAGCCTTTTTACTGCTCGGATGGATGGACTGGACTGGATGGACGACGGCGAGTGAAGCAGGAGGCCATCTGGGCCGTCCGTGCATCCGTTGGGCCTGCCTCTATCCCACCGCTATAAAGGCTGTCACCACCACCCATTTCCCTCGCACCCAGCAGCCCCGCCGCCGGCGACCCGAGTGAGCCTTCTCCTCTCCCAACTCTCATCATCCCAAGAAAGAAAGAAAGAAAGACGAAAGAGCGAGAGAGACCTAATGGCTTCCGACGGCAACGGCAGCGGCGTGGTCGCCCTCTACGGCAACAACAACGGCGCCTCTCTGCTGGAGCCCTCCAAGCAATCCAAGTCCGCCACCTTCTCCGTCAAGGTCGGCCTGGCGCAGATGCTGCGCGGCGGGGTCATCATGGACGTCGTCACCCCGGAGCAGGCGCGCATCGCCGAGGAGGCCGGGGCCTGCGCCGTCATGGCGCTGGAGCGCGTCCCCGCCGACATCCGCGCGCAGGGGGGCGTCGCCCGCATGTCCGACCCGGGCCTCATCCGCGACATCAAGCGCGCCGTCACCATCCCCGTCATGGCCAAGGCGCGCATCGGCCACTTCGTCGAGGCCCAGATCCTGGAGGCCATCGGCGTCGACTACGTGGACGAGAGCGAGGTGCTCACGCTCGCCGACGACGCGCACCACATCAACAAGCACAACTTCCGCGTCCCCTTCGTGTGCGGCTGCCGCGACCTCGGGGAGGCGCTGCGCCGCATCCGTGAGGGCGCCGCCATGATCCGCACCAAGGGGGAGGCCGGCACGGGCAACGTCGTCGAGGCCGTGCGCCACGTCCGCTCCGTCATGGCCGACGTCCGCGCGCTCCGCGGCATGGACGACGACGAGGTCTTCGCCTACGCCAAGCGCATCGCCGCGCCCTACGACCTCGTCATGCAGACCAAGCAGCTGGGCCGCCTCCCCGTCGTCCAGTTCGCCGCGGGGGGAGTCGCCACGCCCGCGGACGCCGCGCTCATGATGCAGCTCGGCTGCGACGGCGTCTTCGTCGGATCCGGAATCTTCAAGAGCGGCGACCCCGCGCGCCGCGCCCGCGCAATCGTCCAGGCCGTCACCCACTACAGCGACCCCAACATCCTGGCCGACGTCAGCGCGGGGCTCGGGGAGGCCATGGTCGGCATCAACCTGGCCGATCCCAAGGTGGAGCGATTCGCCGCCAGATCCGAGTGACCGGCGAGCCGGCGGCCGTCTCTCCATTGTCAATCTATCTATCCTTTATTATTTTGGTGCTACCACCCCGAAATTGTTAGCACTACATCTCATCTCCGACCCGACCCGATCCGATCCGATCGATCGACGGCGACGATCGCTCTTATACTAATTAATTACTACAGTAACTAGTACTGTAGTTTCTTGCTTCCCCTCCTCGTCGTCTCGTTCTCATCTATGGCCTCGTGTAGATTCATCAATTTAATTAAATTGCACGCATTGAACTACGTGCTCCCTCTCTACTCTTTTAATTTCCAATGCACCTTCAATCATTGAATTCAATTAAATTGGCCCAATCTAAACAGGGCCATTATGTCGTCCGTCGATCAATAATCAACGAAGGGAATGAGTGAATGATAAGAAAGCAGCTATACAGTACTGTACCATAGAGTACTATGTCGTCGATAGCTCCTACCCAGGTTTATTTGGTGGATTGGAATTGGGGCGAGATGTACGGAATTTTTTTTTATTTGGTATTATTTTAAAAAAAAAAGCAGACGTAGGGGTCAAAATGGGGGAATTGCAAATTTGGTATCCAGTCGGCTATTGAGAAGCCGACTGGGGACCTATCGGCTTTCCAGTAGCCGATT
>CM014271.1:88087238-88139405 GCA_004135705.1 Alloteropsis semialata | reverse complement strand
ATTATGTATCTTCTTTTGTTTTATAATTATGTATCTTCTTTTGATTTATAATTACCGTTTCTGTAATTTGCTAATTTTTGCAGGAATGGCGAATCTTGAGTTGATAGATCCGATTGTCGACGCGAAGCACCGATCAAGGTTGGTGGACAATAATCTTCCACACGCGCTTCGTCTGAGGACGCACGACGAGTGTTGGCGACTTGATGCACGGTGGCTTCCTAGGTACTTAACGTCGCACAGATTTGTTGCATTTAAAATTTAATTTATTTAATCATCCTAACATACTCCTTTACCGGCAGGTTGCGTGCAGCTGGTTTGCTACCGCTGTGTCGTTTGGTTGAGCCGACACGGGAGGGCAGCCTTCGGTTCCCAGTGGACCGCGCCCTTCTCTCAGCCTTGGTGGATCGATGGCGACCAGAGACACACTCTTTCCACCTCCCGGTTGGTGAGATGACAGTGACACTACAGGACGTGTCGATGCTACTTGGTCTCCCGTTGGACGGCGAGGCCATTGTTGCTAGAGCGGTCGATGCAGGTTGGAGAGATCTGATCTTGCAGCGCTTTGAGGGTGTGCTCCCCCCGCTTGACGAGCAGCCGCAGTTTGGCTTTACGGACAAGCACGGGCCTACGAAGGCCTGGCTTCTTCAGTTTCCGGCAGAGCGCTTGGCCGACGACGCAGAGGACTGGAGAGTCAGCAGGCACCTGGAGGCTTACCTGTTATGGTTATTTGGCTGGGTGCTCTTCACTAGCTCACACCACGACAGCGTGGACAAGCACCTCATCTCCTATGCTCAGCAGATAGCGGACGCTCCTGTAGACGACGTTCCTCAGTTCAGTTGGGGTTCCGCTGTGCTTTCCGCTACGTACCGGGCGATGTGTGACGCGTGTACACGTCGCACCAAGAGTGGTACGTTGGCCGGGTGTCCGTTGCTGGTCATGCTATGGTCTTTCGAGCGGTTCGACATTGGACGACCACAGCTTAGTTCTTACGCGGAGTATGGGGTTGACTTGTACCAGTGGGATGAGGACGGACACGTGGATCCCGTGGATGCTCCGACCATGGGATTTATTTGGACGAAGCGGCAGGTACGTAATCTTCTAAATATTTTTCTTTACGTCTATAATTTACTTACGCAATATTTATTACTATGTGCATGTACTAATACATGGCCCTGTCCTTTTTTTTGCAGCCTCACTGGGCGGTAGATACAGCCCGCTTGACGTACCCGCAGTTTGTTGCCGGGTTCGACCAGCTCACGCCAGACCGGGTTCGTTGGCTCCCGTACACCCCTGCTGCTGTACACACACGGGCGTCTCGAGGTTTGTCCACGCTTTGCTACCGCGACCAAGCTTTTTGGTACACGAAGAGGTACCTACTCTACGATATCTGTGTTGAGCCGTACTGGCCTCAGCGAGTGTGGCGTCAGTTTGGGATGAGACAGGACTTCCCGGTACCTCGTCAGCAGTTACACACGGATCACATGTTAGTCGCTAATTAATTTTTTATGTTGTTTTACATCTTTTATGCAATGTTGATGTTTATATGTTTGTACTTTGGCAGGATGACGAGAAAGGGCCAAGGAGTAGCGTACGAGGGCATTTGGGCTACAAAGATGGAGCCCTGGGCCGCGCAGTGGGATGATGCGGGGCATGACCTTCACGACCCTTTGCCCCCTTACGACCAGGAGACCTACGCGGCCTACCTGCGTTGGTTCCATGGGGCCACACGTTGGAGGGTGTTCCCGGTGCCGGACACCCCTGCGGCACGTCAGCCGACGATCGAGGACACCTTCGCCCCCGAGCCAGTCGCCGCGTTCCATGCCCTGGTAAGTTCAGGTACATGTCCCATTGCATTCTTCTTACTCGTCATTACTGTAAGTAACTTGAACTAATTTTTCAGACGGATATTTGCCACGACGTTGGCGAGGAGTTGTACGACTTCGCGGACCGTATTCAGGCGGATCCACCTCGTGTTGCTAGGAGTGACTTGGTGGGTGCTCTCCGTCGCCTAGCGAAGAAATGCATGGATGGCGTACGACGTGCTTCATGTAGGGCGACCAGAGACGCACCCATTCCTCCACTCCGGGTCACGCCTCCTTCGACCAGTAGGGCGGCAGACACGGCAGCTGGGCCCTCTGGAGTACAGACCCCGTCTTCCTGGCCCGAGTCGGCACCCATGACACACGGTACATTCCACTATCCCTGCTACTACTACCATTTTCTTCTCTACGTAACAACTACAATTTTAACTTTAAAATATTTTGCAGGTGTTTTGCCACCAGTGCCTGACTTTGTTGCAGCAGCCTCTGGGAGTACCGGCAGCTTTTACCAGGACGACTGGTGGTGGTCTGTAGGGCCGGACGTAGTAGGACCATCGCAGATGGCTGGTGCCCCTTTTCCGACACAGCCCACACAGGAGGACCCTACGCCGGCCACACAGGAGGACCCTACGCCGGCCACACCTGCAGATCTTGGGCCTCGCGACAGGCATGGGCATCGTGATCCATTCACGTTTCCTTCTGACCAGCTGCAGCGTGGCAAGCGTGGCCGTCGTTGAGTTTGTACCGTGTTTCGACTTTGTTTGTTACCACCGTATGTCTCGTACTACGTTTCAACTTTGTATGTTACCACCGTTATCACTCGTACTACGTTTCGACTTTGTTTGTTACCACCGTTATCACTCGTACTAAGTTACCACCGTTATCACTCGTACTACTCAATAATACGACATTACAAAATATTGGCACAGTACTAATAGGATACATAGTTCAAACTTGCAATGGCATGTGAGGCACATGTACTTCATATAAACATGCGCCGTGGCTAATCCTAACATGCCTTAGGGAATAGAAAATGTCGCTTGCGTTAAGTGATTAGTTCTACTGCTCGAACGGGAAGAGAGATCCACCTGAGTGCTGCGATGGAAAATAGTACCTAGGCCTCAGCTCGGAAGGAGGGGGAGGAGGTGGTGGTTGGCTAGTGTTTATGTGGCATGAGCACCGACAGTTAGGGTCGTAACAAACATTCTGCGCAGAGCGTGCTGCATTGCCGTCTTCAGAGTCTTCATCTGTTTCTTCTGCAGGGAGTTTTGCTTCCTCGAGCTCACGACGTAAGTCGTCGATGACGAGGTGCAGGTATTCGATGTAGTGTTCGTACGGTTGAATGGGTGGGGGATCCACCCATTGCGTGAATCCACAGCCTTCGGTAGCATCCGAGCTCTGCGCGTTGAGGACAACGATTAGGATAAACAATCAGATTGCATGCTGAGGAAGAATGTCGGGTAAGGACTTTACATATTCCCTAGGGCATCGCCAGAAGCGTCGTCCGCCGTCTTCAGGCGAATCTTCAACCTGCACAACGCACCACTCACCATGCCTACATCTAGGCCAATGCACCGTCTTCCTTCGATCATAAGGTCGGAGCAAGTTATGTGCCCCAAAATGGCTCTTCGGTCGGATTGGAAAATGGTCAGCAAACTCTGGGGAAAGTTCAGTGTAGAAAGTTGGGCCTAGGTCGTCGTCGGTGGCCATTGTGGAAATTTTGTGTGGGTTCGATTATGCAATGTGCGGGATATAAATAGACATGAATGTAGGGTGTTGTGTGGGCCAGTTGATCCGTGAGATGTGTTTTTGCAGTGACTCAGAGAAGCAGATGTGGGGCAGTGAATCCGTGGGTTTGTGTTTCTTGCAGTGACTCAAAGGAAACACACCCTACAGGCTCTGAAGGTAGGCCGGTGCAGGCTCTGAAGGTAGGCCGGTGTAGTATATGACTGTAGCCCGGTTCGCTCTTTATATTCCACAAGTTGGAGACACAACTCATCCATCCCACGACACAGCATCACTATCGATCGTACCAATGTCATCGTGGAGAGATGACCCAAAAGGTGTGCCGAGATGGGAAGACCGGCCAAAATGCCACTGCGGGTTCCGCTGCTGGTTGCAAGTCTGTACTGATTCTTCAAATAAGTCGAAGAGGGGTGCTAGGTTCTTTAGATGTCCTGACATTGATGAAGATTTCAAGGTTCGTTTCAATGCTAATTCAAGGTTTTTTGTTAGTGTATGTAAACAACCAAGCTGTCCATATGCAGGCTTGTAGTTTCATCCAGTGGATCGACAAGAAAGCTCTACCCAGTCAAGGAGTGCCATCACAAATTGAGACCAAAGAGCAGTACTCTGCTAGACTAGAACACGCACGTGAGACCGAACGTCTATCTCGCCTTGAGAAAGACCTTGTCAAGCGTGAGGGGGCACTTAAGCTCAGGGAGGAAGAATTCCAAGCTCGGGAGTCTAGTCTGCGTCATCAAGAAGCGCAACATTTGGCTTCGGCAAGAGAGTTGTGGCAACGAAATAACAGGATGAAGGAGGTGGAGCGTCAGGAGGCCCAAGCACGACGTGCAAATGAAGCTGCTCCCGAATCCAGCAGGAAGGGGAAATATCCCCGTTTTACTCAGTAGAGCGTTACTTCCACACCCGGCAATCTGCTTTCCCCTAAGGCATGTTGGGTTTAGTAACCGCCTATCAACTTTCCCTAAGGCATGTTAAGATTAGCAACGGCGCATGTTTAGGTTAGCAAAGTGTGCCGCACATGCTATTGTATCGTAGTCGTATCTTTCGCAAAAAATGCATTTGACACCATAACCTCTTCATCCTGTTATGATGTTCATCTATAAGAACCATATATTGTTGTTGTTGTTGTCGAACCATATATTGTGTAAGAGCCATATTATCGATGCAAATCAAAGCCAGTTCATCAATAATTTCAAAACATGTGTATGCAATGAAAATGACCGAAACATTTGTGTGGAATGGAAATAACCAAAACATGTGTCTGGAATAAAAATATACAAAATCATTTGTGTATGCAATTGAAATAAACATATTTTTATAATGTAATAAGACCTAGAATTGAAATATGGAAATAAATATATGAAAGTGCATCTATGATCCTCTTTGGTTTTGGTTGATTAATGACAACACGCTTTAGTATCTAATGTTTGCAATGAGGCTATGCACAGGCAACAGGTGAAATCAAAGGAAACATTTGGTGAAATATGGCACTCAAAAAGGGAAATGAAAGCATGATTGAAGCTTACACGAAGATTAATTTTTATTCTCTTGAATATTGAGTTTAGGAAAACCGTACTATCAAGAGGGATGCCGAAAAACTAGCTTGGTGGTGACAAGGTGCTCAAAATATTATCTAACTTATCCATGAGAGACACCTTGCACTTGCACTTCACTGGGAAATTAGTTTAGAGTGCTTTACCTGTGAAGTTTCGGAGGTTCCGGACATTTGTTCGGAGTGTCCGGACTTTGGTGTCTGGAGGAGGTGTTCTCCAGAAAGTTCGGAGACTCCGGAAAATTCTTCGGAGACTCCGGAACTTAACAGGTACAACGGCTATTTCGGCTGAACGGGTATTTATACCCCTCCGGTCCCCTCCTTTCTTCTCTCTCTGACTCCTTTTCGAACTGAAGCCTCCAAAGGCGATTTCTTTTCCCCTTTTCACTCCCTCTTGCTTCCCAAGGTAGATTTGGTGAGGGATTGAGTGAGGGATTGAGTGGAGTTCAAGAGATTGTGCTTGTGAGCTGATTCCCCATCATTTGAGCACCTCGGTCGCCTTCAAGCCGGTAAATCGCGTTCTTTACTCTTGGAGCTTCAAGCTCCTAGACGGCTAGGCGTCATTCAAGAGCAACCAATCCGCTGTGGTTATCTTGAGAAGTTTGTATTACCCCTACAGCTGAGTAAGTTCTTCATTTGACCCTTGGGTTGATTGAAGAAGAGGAAAGTGGTTTGGTGGATAAACCCGCCCTTCGTGGGCTTCTTAACGGAGACGTAGGTTCCTTGTGTGGGACTGAACTCCGGGTCTTAAATCCCTGTGTCTCCTTGTGTTTGTTCTTGTTCTTGTGCTACTTATTGCTATTGTGCTATATTCTAGGGTTTCGTCCCGATCTATCATCTGTGAAGGTTCCTGCTACAAGTGACACTTGAATTGGGTTGTATACATCCCAGGGTTGTATGGAAATTAGGCGATCTGATTTTCAGTGAGGTTTGATCTGTCATATTCAATTCGGCAATTATTTCCGGACTCTCCGGAGAAATCTTCGGAGTGTCCGAACTTGTTCGGAACCTCCGGACTTTTCTTCGGAGTCTCCGCACTTTCTGTGACTGACAGTGTTTTTGAGCGAAATTTTTTCAGTTTCAACAATTCACCCCCCTCTAGTTGACATCCTAGGTCCTTTCAATTGGTATCAGAGCGAGGCTCTCCTTTTAGAGCTTAACCGCTCGGAGATTAAAGATGTCAACTCCGGAGGAACAACCGATCCTTCCCACAGGTGGTGATGGTGACCCTCAAGCCAGAAGGGAGACTAGCGGACCCTCTACCAAGGACATACACTCTCAAAGACGAACAGGTGATGATCATGAAGAGTCATCCGAAGATGAGGACTCCGACGATGATGACAAGTCTTTCAAGTTCGTAAGAAATGATCATACTAACCAAGTTCATTTCGATTATTCTCGTTTGAGCAACTCTATTCCGTCTCAATCGGTGAACCTTGGTAAACCACCTCGCTTTGATGGGAATGGTTATAACCAATGGTCTCGCTTGATGGAGGCGTATTTGATAGGGGTCAATCCGGCCCTTTGGAAGATTGTGTGTGTAGGTGTCACAATGCCCAAGGGAAGAGGACCGTTGAGTCAAGATCAAGAATTTGAAATCCAACGCAATGCACAAGCCATGACCTTACTCTTTAGTGCCTTGAATCCCGAAGAATACAACAAGGTTGAGTGTTTGCGTACCGCCAAGGATGTTTGGGACACACTTCAAGTCAACCATCAAGGGACAAGGAAAGTAAGGGAAAGTAGAATAAGAGTGTTGGAAGCCGAACTCAATCGGTTCTCTATCAAGGATGATGAAGGCCCACAAGAGATGTATGATAGGTTGAACAAGATTATCAACAAGATAAGATCTCTTGGAAGCACCAAATGGAATGATAGAGAGGTTGTTGACAAGATTCTTACGGCTTACATGGCTAGAGATGTGAACCTACCCATCTTGATTAGAGAGAAGAGAGGATTCAAGAAGTTCTCTCCCGCAAATGTGATTGGGAGAATGGAAGAACATCTCATGACCGTCAAGGAAGTTGCAACTATTGCCATACAAGCATCCTCAACTTCATCAACACTATTTGGCTACATCACCGATGATGAAGATGATGCTCCACCAACTTGCCTCATGGCTAAAGGACCCAAGGTGATATCCGATTCTCTTTCTAGTGATAGTGATCATGATAGTGAAGATGATGATAGCACAATGAACTTTGATAAAAAGGCCACATCTAAAATAATAAAACTTTTGGAGGAAATAGATAACCGGGATGATGCTCTTGAGGAGCAAGAAGAATTGATTAGACTTGAGCGAGAGAAAACCGTCTCTCTTGAGGAATCTCTTGCCGAACAAAGGAAGAGTTTCAAGAGGCAAGAGGACTTGCTCAAAGTCAAAATTGATAACATTCTTGCTCTTGAAAAGTCTTATGCTAAAGAGAAAGAAAAGGTTGATGAGTTGCGCAAGAAACTAGACTTAGCCAATGATGAATCAAATAGCCTAAAGAGTATGAATGAGAAACTTCAAGAAAACCTCTCATGTTTAAATGCCAAACACACGGCTCTTGAAGTTCAATTTAATACTCTTTGGGAAAGCACCTCGTCTAACTCTAAGGATGCAACCCAACCATCTATTCCCTCCACTAGTAATGGTTGTGATAAATGCTTCAATATTGATGTTAAAGCCTATGCTACTAACCTTGCCGAGATGCACGCTATGAAGAAAGAAATTGCAAGGCTTACATCTTTTGTTCAACAAGATTATTCTCCCAAGGAGGACAACATTGGTAAGTTTGAGAACCATACCAAGGGGTTTGGTACTCAATACATGCAGAAATTTGGCTTTGTGAAAGGAAAGGGCATTGGTAAGAGTGAGCAAGGAAATGTTGAACCCATTCCTTTCATCAAGAACCAAAACAAGTCCGGCATAGGTAAGAATGGTGGTCTATTGGATGGCATGACACATCAAAGGATGAGACCACAAGCAAAGTCAACTAAGGTAGTGGTCACTCAACCAATTAGACCACAAGAGGTAAGAGCAGCTCCTCCAACAAAGACAAAGAAGAAAGCTGCTCAAGGTTCTTATTATGCCGATTATGTATTGACTTGGGACCACAATGGTAAGGTGGTTGCCAAGTATGTTGGGTATCGCACTAGGGACACATTGATTAAAAGAAATGTGTGGGTGCCCAAAGTTCTTGTGACTAACACTCTAGGACCCAAGCAACATTGGGTACCTAAAACTAGAGCTTAAATTGTTTTGTAGGCTTACTCCTCCGGTGGATCAAAATGGGTGCTTGATAGTGGTTGCACCAATCATATGACCGGAGAGAAAAAGATGTTCACTTCCTTTGAAGCAAATGAAAATGCAAGTGACAACATTGTTTTCGGTGATGGAAGTCAAGGAAAGGTAATGGGGTTAGGTAAAATTGCTATCTCTACCGATCATTCAATTTCAAATGTCTTTCTTGTTGAATCCTTGGATTACAATTTACTATCCGTATCTCAACTTTGTGAGATGGGTTACAATTGTTTGTTCACTAATGAGGGTGTGACCGTCTCAAGAAGAAATGACAGCTCCATTGCTTTCAAGGGTGTACTCAAAGGTAAGCTTTACCTTGTGGACTTCACTTCAGAGAAAACTCAACTTGATGCTTGCTTGATGGCAAAGTCTAGCATGGGCTGGTTATGGCATCGCCGACTAGCTCATGTGGGAATGAGAAACTTGAACAAGCTTCTCAAAGGTGATCATATTCTTGGACTAACCAATGTGACTTTTGAGAAAAATAGACTTTGCAGTGCATGTCAAGCCGGGAAACAAGTTGGAAATCCACATCCGTCAACAAGCATCATGAAGACTACAAGGCCACTTGAACTACTACACATGGATCTTTTTGGACCCGTGGCCTACATAAGCATTGGCGGTAACAAATATGGTTTTGTAATTGTTGATGATTATTCTCGTTTCACTTGGGTGTTCTTTTTGCATGACAAAAGTGAGGTACAAGAAGTATTCAAGAAATTTGCAAAGAGAGCCCAAAATGAGTTTGAGAAGACCATCAAGAGGGTGAGAAGTGACAATGGAACCGAGTTCAAGAACTCCAACATTGAAGTCTACCTTGATGGGGAAGGCATTGGTGATGAGTTCTCCGTCCCATACACACCTCAACAAAACGGAATTGTTGAAAGGAAGAATCGTACACTCATTGAGATGGCAAGGACAATGCTAGATGAGTACAATGTTTCGGACCAATTTTGGGCTGAAGCTATTAACACCGCTTGTCATGCCATCAACCGACTCTACCTTCACAAGATTCTTCAAAAGACCTCATATGAGCTTCTCACCGGTAACAAGCCAAATGTGTCTTACTTTAAGGTTTTTGGATGCAAATGCTTTATTCTTGATAAGAAACCTAGAAGTTCTAAGTTTGCCCCTAAATCAAATGAAGGTTTTCTTCTTGGTTATGCCTCAAACTCTCATGCCTATCGTGTTTTTAACAAAGCCACCAGCTGTGTTGAAATTGCGAGTGACGTGAAGTTTGATGAGACTAATGGCTCTCAAGTAGGGCAAGTTGATCCACATGTTTTAGGTCAAGAGGAACCGTCTCATAGGGCAATTCGGAGGATGGCAATTGGAGAAATCAGGCCTCAGGAAAATGAAGATGAGGAAAAACAAGTAGCAGGGACGAATGAACCCGCTGCAGGCAGAAATGCTGACATCTCCGGAGACTCCGGACAAATCTTCGGAGGCTCCGCAGGTTCCGGAGACTCCGGACAATTTTCCGGAACCTCCGGAAATCCTGAAGGAAATGCTCCTGACCTGATTGAAGACTCTGAAGCTGAAGCGAAAGAAAATGAAGATGGAGATATTCAGCACCATACTCAAGTCCCACATCCAAGAGTGCATCAAAGTGTTCAACGGGACCATCCCGTTGACAACATACTTGGGAGTATTCAAAGAGGGGTAACTACTCGATCTAGATTGGCAAATTTTTGTGAACATTACTCGTTTGTTTCCTCTTTGGAACCCCTAAAGGTAGAAGAAGCCTTGGATGATCCGGATTGGGTAATGGCCATGCAAGAGGAGTTGAACAACTTCACTCGGAATGAAGTCTGGTCCTTGGTCGAAAGACCAAATCACAACGTCATTGGCACAAAATGGGTCTTCCGCAACAAACAAGATGAACATGGGGTGGTAACAAGGAACAAAGCTCGATTGGTGGCTCAAGGCTTCACACAAATCGAAGGTTTGGACTTTGGTGAGACTTATGCCCCTGTAGCTAGGCTTGAGTCAATTCGTATACTACTTGCCTATGCTACTCACCATGATTTCAAGCTATATCAAATGGACGTGAAGAGCGCCTTTCTAAATGGACCAATATCCGAATTGGTATATGTTGAGCAACCACCCGGATTTGAAGACCCAAAGTATCCTAATCATGTTTTCAAGCTCCATAAGGCGCTCTATGGGCTCAAGCAAGCCCCTAGAGCATGGTATGAATGCCTTAAGGACTTTCTCATAAAGAAGAACTTTGAAATAGGCAAAGCTGACCCTACTTTATTTACTCGCAAAGTTGATAAAGATATATTTGTATGCCAAATATATGTCGATGACATTATATTTGGTTCTACTAACAAAGCGTGGTGCGAGGAATTTAGTAGGATAATGACCAAGAGGTTTGAGATGTCCATGATGGGTGAGTTGAAGTTCTTCCTTGGATTTCAAATCAAGCAACTCAAAGATGGCACCTTCATAAGTCAAACAAAGTACACCAAAGATATGCTCAAGAAGTTCGACATGGAGAATGCCAAGCCCATCAAGACTCTAATGCCAACTAATGGACATCTTGACCTCAACGAAGAAGGTAAGGCCGTGGACCAAAAGGTATATCGCTCCATGATTGGATCTCTTCTTTACCTTTGTGCATCTAGGCCCGATATCATGCTTAGTGTGTGCATGTGTGCTAGATTTCAAGCCAATCCTAAGGAATGCCATCTTGTGGCTGTTAAGAGAATCTTAAGATATTTGGTATACACTCCTAACCTTGGCTTGTGGTATCCCAAAGGCTCCACTTTCGGTTTGCTTGGCTATTCGGATTCCGATTATGCTGGTTGCAAAGTGGATCGAAAGAGTACAACGGGAACGTGTCAATTTCTTGGCCGGTCCCTAGTATCTTGGAGTTCTAAGAAATAAAATTCCGTTGCCCTATCCACCGCCGAGGCTGAATACGTCGCGGCGGGAGCGTGTTGTGCTCAACTTTTATGGATGAGGCAAACCTTGAGTGACTTTGGTTGTGAGTTTAGTAAGATTCCGCTCTTGTGTGACAATGAGAGTGCAATCAAGCTAGCTAACAACCCGGTGCAACACTCTCGAACAAAGCACATAGATATAAGACATCATTTCTTACGGGATCATGAGATTAAGGGAGATATTGCTCTACAACATGTAAGCACAGAGAGGCAACTTGCCGATATCTTCACTAAGCCTCTAGATGAGCAAAGGTTTTGTGCTTTGAGAAGTGAACTAAACATCTTGGATTCTCGTAACTTGGCTTGAAACCTTGGACACAAAATTGAAAGTGCATTAGATAGGTTTTCAAAAGTTAATCCTGTTTTAGAATTGTGTGGTTAGGTTTTGCAAAAAATTGGTTCTTCACTCAACTATTCACTTGGATTTATTGTTCTCATTGCTTGTTTGCTGGCTAAATCCAAGTGAATAGGTTTCTCAGGCCCTTAGGACTACATGTCAAGTATTTCCTCTCAATCCTCTGTCCAAATCTATCTTTATGGAAGCAAAGACTCAGGGGGAGCGGACTCTCCGGAGATTTCTTCGGAACCTCCGGAGGTTTCGGACTCTCCGAAACTTTTTCCGGAGACTCCGGAACTGGCGGGGTATTTAACCCTGGACGCTCAGTCAACCGGTCATTTTTACCCAGTCGAACTCTTTTTCACCGCCGCCGCTCCTGCTCTCGCCCCCTCTCCCCAAATCCGGCGATTCTTCAATCCAACCAAGGGAAAGGCGAGAGAACTTGTGAATCCTCCAATCCAAGGTGTGGAAACTCCGAAGGATCCTTGGATTCAAGTTTGGAATCCTTCTCGATCTGCATTCAAGGTACTCCTTCAAGTTTTTGCCCGATCTACAAATGTGGCCCATGGATTTGGATTTCCTTTGAGGAATAGACTCCCTAGGACCCCTGCTATGTTCCCCAATGATCTTGTTGAATTTCCATGGCTCAATCTTCGGATCCCCAAATTCTAGGGTTTGTACAGTAGGTTTCGGACTCTCCGGACTCTTTTCCGGAGTCTCCGAAACTTCCTGTCCAAATCCCTTGGTTATCTATCAAAATCTTTTATAATCTTTTGCTTATCCATATGGGATTACTTCTGTGACTAGGCATGGGGAGGAAGCGCTTGACTCATGGTCCAGATGCCAATCGCCGCATCAAAACAAGGCACGATCCTAGTCGCCAGGGAGAAATTGAAGAAGAAGTGCCACCTGTTGTTCCTCCTCTCGTCCTAGAAGGACTCGTGCCGCTGCAGCTGCTGAAGCTGGAGGTTCTTCAAGTGCACCTCAGTATGCTCCTCATCCAACCCCTCCTCCACTGATGGCACCATCAATTATGCGTTCAAGGGCTGCTCCAACTCCTCCTCCACCAAAGAACTTCAGAAGAAGGGGAGGTGCTAATCAGGTCTGTCCTAACACTCCTGCACACATCAATGTTGAATTTGGACCAGACCAAGAAAAGGCTGAGTACTTTCCCAGAATGCGCGCTCCCCAACCAAAACCAGGTTTTGCTATCACTATGCCAAGGGATTATAGGGGTCAGAAACTTGTAGTGGAGCAAGAAAGGAAGAAAAACCCCTATGAATATCAGCAACTTGAGAGCATGGACTATAGGTTTTGGAACGAATTTCATAGAGATTTCTATATGACTGTCCTTAGAAGGAAGAACAAGGCCCCAATCAATGCTATGCAATGGGTAGATTGGCAGTACTATGAGTCCACAAATGATCCACATTTTGCTCAAGTTGTAGCTAAGTGCACTGAATTTGGTTTGTATGAGTTGATGGGGTTTAGGTACAATTGGAATGAGGAAATCATTGCTCAGTTTCATGCCAGTTATTATCATGAGCCCGAGGATAACTCCATTCACTGGACTACTGAGGGGATTCACTATAGCATTGATTATGTGAATTTCTCTAGGCTGTTGGGGCTTGGCTCTAAGGATAACATGAGGCCTTGCATTCATGAGGAGAAGAAACTCAAGCCTATTGATGTGGCCTATATGTTCTATAACCCAATCTTGGCTCATGAGGGAAAAAGCAACAATCTTTTGCCATACTTTCATCATCTCAACAACATGTTCAGGGTGACCATTGATCCCAAGAGTGGGGACTCCACAGGCCTTCATGCTAATGCTCCAAATCTACTTCATCACATGGGTGAGCTCGATGTGCCTTTTTGCATCTTTGATTACATGTGGAATGAGTTGAAAAGAGCTACATATGATGCTAGAATTGGATTTCCTTATGCTGCCTATGTCATGTATATGATTGAGAAGGTCACCAAGATCACCTTTCCTAAGGATGTGATGCATGAGCCTTTACACCTAAGGCCTAGGCAAGGTGATGCCCCCCACCCACCCGTGGTGGTCCTTCTCCTCAACCTGTGCCATCTCGTGATTCCTATGTTGCACCATCTGATGCTCCTACTCCTGCACGGCCTACTCCTAGTTCATCAAGGCCAAAGAAGGGTTCTATGGTTAAGAAAGTGCTTAAGTCTATCTTTTGTTTGTGCAAGCAATTGGCTAAAGACACTAATGAGAACCGCAGGGACATAATTGAGATCAAGGGTCACTTGGGGCTGCCCACAGATCCCTATCATGAGATGCCTGACATTCCTGATCCGTTTGATGACTGGGATGCCGAGGACAATGCCCCAACTGATGTGCCAACCACTCCTCCATTTACAGCACCACCATCCTATACTGATCAGTTCTACACTGCTCCTTCTTATGGTGCTCCTTTCTCTGCTGGTCCTAGCACCTCAGCTGGCCCCTCCAAAATTGTTGACTATGATGCTGAAACTTCAGAGGAGGAGCCCCCAAACTATCATGAGCATGATGATGACGAGGAGGATGAGGACACGAGCGAGGAAGAGCCTGAAGATGATGATGATTAGCTGCTGCTGGCTGCCATTTCATTCCCTTTTTGGTGCTTGATGCCAAAGGGGGAGTGAAATATCTATCTATTTATGTAATGGACAAAGTTGTGTAATAACTTAAGTACTTGTGTGTGTGTATTGGGGCCTGAACACTTGCTTGAATGCTTTGTGGTGAACTTGAACTGCTACTGCTTCCTTAGAATTAATCCTGTGGTTTTCTGTGAAATTTTCTGATCTGTTTAATGTGGTGATTGTGTTTTGGCAGCAGGATTTTCGGAGTATCCGAAGAATTCTTCGGAGTGTCCGAACCTGTTCGGACACTCCGGACTTTTCTCCGGACACTCCGGACTTACTGGCTGTTCCCTTTTTCTGTTACAGAATGTTGTGCATAACTGTCATATGCATTGCTCTAGTATACTTGGTATAAATTCTTGAGTTCTTGTTGATGCTGGATACACATGTTGATCTCTTGTCCCTCTTAATGTGCAAATTGACATTGTTATGGTCAATAATTGAATTCAACACAAAAGCACATATTAAGGGGGAGTACATTTACTGAAATTCACTATTGCTTAATGATTATCTTGTAAAGGGTGTTGTCATCAATCACCAAAAAGGGGGAGATTGAAAGTGCATCTATGATCCTCTTTGGTTTTGGTTGATTAATGACAACACGCTTTAGTATCTAATGTTTGCAATGAGGCTATGCACAGGCAACAGGTGAAATCAAAGGAAACATTTGGTGAAATATGGCACTCAAAAAGGGAAATGAAAGCATGATTGAAGCTTACACGAAGATTAATTTTTATTCTCTTGAATATTGAGTTTAGGAAAACCGTACTATCAAGAGGGATGCCGAAAAACTAGCTTGGTGGTGACAAGGTGCTCAAAATATCATCTAACTTAACCATGAGAGACACCTTGCACTTGCACTTCACTGGGAAATTAATTTAGAGTGCTTTACCTGTGAAGTTTCGGAGGTTCCGGACATTTGTTCGGAGTGTCCGAACTTTGGTGTCTGGAGGAGGTGTTCTCCAGAAAGTTCGGAGACTCCGGAAAATTCTTCGGAGACTCCGGAACTTAACAGGTACAACGGCTATTTCGGCTGAACGGGTATTTATACCCCTCCGGTCCCCTCCTTTCTTCTCTCTCTGACTCCTTTTCGAACTGAAGCCTCCAAAGGCGATTTCCCTTCCCCTTTTCACTCCCTCTTGCTTCCCAAGGTAGATTTGGTGAGGGATTGAGTGAGGGATTGAGTGGAGTTCAAGAGATTGTGCTTGTGAGCTGATTCCCCATCATTTGAGCACCTCGGTCGCCCTCAAGCCGGTGATTCGCGTTCTTTACTCTTGGAGCTTCAAGCTCCTAGACGGCTAGGCGTCATTCAAGAGCAACCAATCCGCTGTGGTTGTCTTGAGAAGTTTGTATTACCCCTACAGCTGAGTAAGTTCTTCATTTGACCCTTGGGTTGATTGAAGAAGAGGAAAGTGGTTTGGTGGATAAACCCGCCCTTCGTGGGCTCCTTAACGGAGACGTAGGTTCCTTGTGTGGGACTGAACTCCGGGTCTTAAATCCCTGTGTCTCCTTGTGTTTGTTCTTGTTCTTGTGCTACTTGTTGCTATTGTGCTATATTCTAGGGTTTGGTCCCGATCTATCATCTGTGAAGGTTCCTGCTGCAAGTGACACTTGAATTGGGTTGTATACATCCCAGGGTTGTATGGAAATTAGGCGATCTGATTTTCAGTGAGGTTTGATCTGTCATATTCAATTCGGCAATTATTTCCGGACTCTCCGGAGAAATCTTCGGAGTGTCCGAACTTGTTCGGAACCTCCGGACTTTTCTTCGGAGTCTCCGCACTTTCTGTGACTGACAGTGTTTTTGAGCGAAAATTTTCAGTTTCAACTATTCACCCCCCCTCTAGTTGACATCCTAGGTCCTTTCAATATATTATTGGAATGAAAGAAGAAAAAAAACATATTATTAGGGGACCTGTCGGCTAACTAGCAGCCAAAATGTACCTATCGGCTGTTGGAGGGCCGACAGGCCCATGGGCCGTTGACAGCCCGACTGACATGTCGGCACCTGCGTCCCGACTGGCCTGTCGTCAGCCAGTCGGCTGTTGGCTGGCCGACAGGCACTAGTCGGCTGCTGGCTGGCCGACAGCCCCGGGCCCGCGCGAGGGAAGGATGACAGCGCGGAGGCACGTAGCTTGTCGGCGATTTAGTGGCCGATAGGTTCCCAGTCGGCTATTCAGTAGCCGATTGGATACCAAACTTCAAATTTCCCCATTTTGCCACCTACGTTTGCTATTTTCTTTTAAAATAATACTAAAATAAAAAAAATTCGAGATGTACGTCTGTCACGCACGCTGCCCTGCTTCTGCAGTTCTGCTCATGATGAATGAATTGCTTGTTCTTCTGTCTCTGGCTGCCGACCTTCGACTGTGAGGGGGTGTTCAATTCCCTCAAAAAATTTTCACCAAAATTTTTCTCAAGAGAATCTTACATGCATGGAGTAGTAAACGTGTGTTAATGACAAAACCCATTCCATAACCCCTAGGTAACTTTTCGAGACGAATCTAATGAGCCTAATTAGGCCATGATTTGCAACAGTGATGCTACAGTAACCATCCGCTAAACATCCACTAATTATGAATTAATTACCATCATTAGATTCGTCTCGCGATTTCCAGGCGAGATCTATAATTAGTTTTATTATTAGTCTACATTTAGTACTCCTAAATGGTAAGATTCTCTTGCAAAATTTTTCACCAAAATTTTTTCACCCAATTGAACACCCCCCTGAATCTCTAATTGATCGTTTTTTCTTTGCCTGTTCGGCTGTCACATCAAATGTTTCCAAACTAATTAGGAGAATTAAATGTAAACTAATTATAAAACTAATTGCACAGATGGAGGCTAATTCACGTGACGAATCTATTAAGTCTAATCAGTCTATAATTTGATAAAGTGGTGCTACAGTAACTATTTGCTAATAATGGATTAATTAGGTTTAATAGATTCATCTCACAAATTAGTCCAGGACTTCTGCAATTAGTTTTATAACTAGCTCATGTTTAGTCCTTCTAATTACCACACGAATGTTTGATGTGACAAGGACTAAATTTTAGTCAAAGATCTTTTGGAAAAAAAAAGTAGCAGTTGCACAGCCTCTAATTGATCGGTTTTTTTTGGAAAAAAACTAACCACCCAACTCATAAACCTTGGAGAAGGGGACCCTTTTGTATGTTGCCTCGAACAGAAATTTCTAAACGTCAACCACAGCCGATGAGAGTGGCTATATATCGGCTGCCTTGCGTTGATCAAGAACATCACATGTTCTTGATTTGGCATTCTGCGTTGAGTCTGTTACTACTAGCTACATCAACAAGAATGAGTACTTGCTCTACAGTTGGAGCAAAGTGGTGGTGGGGTGTGGGTGTGGGGGAGGGAGGAGGGGTCACCAGCCGACTGTGGGCCTATATCCTAAGGCCTTATTTAGATTGCAAACTTTGCAAAAACGTTTTATAAAGTTGTGCATTGAAAAGTGTGCAATATGAGAGGGCAACTCGTTTTCCAATATAAACTTGCCGGAAACTTGCCGAACTAAACAAGACCTAAAGTGTGATGAATCCTAGCCATCCATCTAAAGCAACGACTCAAGCACTTTCACATTAGGATTGTGAAAGAGGCAGGTTGGGCCGTCGTGGTGGGCCAATAGTTTGGCCGCGTGAGCCAAGCCGTTGTTAGGCCAGGAGTTAGGCTGCAGAGCCCAGCCGATTAATGGACCGATTGCAGGCATGCGCTTAGGGGAGCATCTGTGGGTTAATTTAAGTAACAGGCTGGTCTTGAGGTTTTCTGGTTTGTTTTAAGTTGTTTCCTTTATGATTTGTACTTATTTTTTGTACGAGTTATTTAAGCGATTTATTGACTGTTTAGATGCTTAATCATTGAAAATTATGTTTACCATCAGTATGCAATTGAGATGCTCTATAATTAAATGGATCCATCAAGAAGTTTAATTAGAGTACACTTGTAATTAATTCAGATCACCATTGTTTAAATTATGAGTTTAAAATGATAAGTTTCATTTGTTGTGCCCACTGATGAAGCAAATTGAAACTTAAATTGTGTGATTATGATCAGACCACCGTAGGGTTGTTTTCATGCTTTTTATGTGCGTCTTTGTTGTGTATTTAACTAAAACATAATTTTTCTATGATTTTCAGTGAACACTGTGACAGACTACCTAGACACCATTGATCCATTTAACGACCCCAACTAGCCGGCTTGGAGCGGGCAGATCAAGGTTGCATTTGCTGTGCTTGAGTATGACCTTGCATTATGTGAAGAGAAGCCAACTGCCCAAATTATTGGGCTGATGAGGACATCACCATGATGGATACACACGAGGCTTGGCCTTCCCCAAGTTACAAGCACCAACTTGGAAGTCGCGTTTGGTTTGGGCTCAACCGACCACCCTGGATGGAATCGACGATATTTCCTTCATACGACGTCGAAACGAGGCATTCTTAGAAGCATTGAACAGAAGACGGTGAAACCTTTCATTTGGTTCTGGTCCCAGCTCCAGAAACATCATGGATCATTCTGTGTGACCACGACAAGATGCTGCATCACCTTTTTGGGCCATATCGGGCCTTTGTATCGTGTCGGGCCTTAAGCCCAAGTTGTGGGTGCCCCCTTGGTCGCCCCCAACCCTAGCTCCACCCCTTTAGGGTATAAACTCAGTAGTCATTGCATTAGAGACTTGAGTTTTGTTTAGGTCTAGTTTTTCCGTTGAGAAACATATTATTCATTGCCACCGCGACGACAAGTCCTTTTGCTGTGAATCAGGGGCCCCGTTCTTTTTCTGCACCACTGTAGCGATTAGTCCATTTGTGATATTTTCTTCATATTCATCTGCAATTTCAGATTGTGTGTTTATATCTTCTTGTTTGTGTTCTTCGATTCGCTTGCACGAAAAGCCTTTTCGGCGAGGTCAATCATGTTTTTCTTGGTTAATAACCAACAGAGCAGTGGTGTAGTGGTTGCAGGGGTTCGAATCGTGTCTGATTAGAAGCCCGGATCATCAACATTGAGTCTCCACCAATCAAACTTACCCTACCTCTCAGAAGATTGGGCCACGTCTCCATCATGGGCAGACCTTTGTGCCTTATGATAAGTGGATGCAAGCTAAAAACATGGCCGACATGATCATTAAGCAAATGATCTCTGTTGGCATTTGGGGTACTATTCCAAACAAGAATAATGAGGGACATGATTTAATTAAGTGCCAAAGCTTTCTTCGATAAAGTGGAAGAGAAGTTTAAGAGCTCTTCTAAGACTTATGCTAGCACTATAATTATGAAGTTGATGACATCTCATTATGATGGAAAAAGTGGGATTAGGAAGCACATTATGGGCATGTGTGATTTTACTGCTAAGCTTAAGACACTAGATATGGACATAACGGTTTTTTTTGGTGCACTTCATTATGACTCACTATGTATACTCCTTTTAAGATAAGCTATAACACTTATAAAAGGGACTTGGAACGTAACTGAGCTCATCAGTTATTGTGTCAAGGAAGAAGAAAGGAAAAAAATTAAAAAGATGAAAGATGTTGCTAACTTTGTTGGTTTTCATCCTATTAAGCATCAAACCAAAACAGGTAGTAGCAAGCAACCTCATAAGTAGACGCGTAAGAATGCAATAGTGAACAAGACTTACTTCACACATGAAGAATGCTCAAGGTCCCAAAGTGTGCAGGTTCTGCAAGTCACCAAAGCATATGCAAAAGAATTGTGCTGGCTTTAAGGAGTGGCTAAAGAACAAAGGTACCAATGTTGTTTCATTTATTGACAAAAATTTCTCAGTTTATTTTCCCCCTAATACCCGGTGGATTGACTTAGGTGCCAATGTGCACCTTTCCAATTCATTGCAGGCATTCAGTTCGATGGGAACTATAAGAAAGGGGGAGTGAAGCCTTAGAGTTGTTGATGGCACTGCAGTTGAAGTTAAAGGCAGTGGAAGCTTTTCACTGGAGTTACCTAGTGGATTCAATCTCCTACTAGATAATGTTCTTTATGCTCCTAGCTTAAAGACAAACTTCATTTCGATTTCAGCATTAGATGATATGGAACATATTTGAGTTTTGCAACAATAGGTGTGTTATTAAGTATAATGAGATTTGTGTTGGCCTTGCTTGTCGACAAGGCATGCTTTAGATGCTCTCTCTTGATAATGATGATCTTATGATGAATATGAATGATGTGTTAAAAAAGTGTAGGCAGAATGATGAGACTTCTTTAAAATTATGGCATTATCATTTGTCAAATATTCAAGGGGGAGAGTTGAGCATCTCAATAGAGAAGAGATGCTACATTCATTAGATTTCTTAGACTTAGAACAATGCATCAACTGTATTAAGGGGAAATTCGCTAAAACAATTAAGAAAGGAGCTACGAGAAGTTTGTCTATCTTATAGATGATTCACATTTGTGGCTCGTTCTTAGTAACTTCACTGACTGACTATTATTCATTTATTACATTTACTGATGATTTCTCTTGCTTTGGTCATATTTACCCATTCGTAATCGATTTGAAACATCAGACAAATTTGAGATTTATAAGTCTGAGGTGGAAAAATCAGTATTGTCACCATTAAAAATAGTAAGATTAGATTGAGGTAGTGAATATTATGGGGGACATGCTCCATGGTCAAATTAAGGGTCCATTTGATAAATACTATACCTTGAGGAAAATGGTATACATGCCCATTATTCTGTGCTAGGTTAGCTACAAGAGAATGGAGTGGCCGAGCACACTAATGAACATGGTGGATACCGTGCATAGTTATTTCAGTTTGCTAGTGGATTTGTGGATGGAAACATTAAAGATATCAGCTCAAATACTTAATAGGGTTCCTAGTAAGTCAATGCCCAAGACACCTTTTTGAGTCGTGGAATGGAGGAAACTATCACTTTATCATTTATGAGTGCGGGGCTGTCCCGTTGAAGCTAGATTATGTTATACCGTTTCTACTGTCTTGGTCATTTCTCTAATTTTGTTGAAACCAGATAGGCTATGTCCCTAGAGGATGCAGAGTTCTGTGGGAGCTTACCAATGAGGGAAATAAGTCTTGACAAACACAGGTTGAGCTTCCCATTCTGGTGATTCAAGAACCAGCTTTAGTCCTTTCAAAAAAAAAGAACCAGCTTTAGTGACACTTCAATTTGTGCCCTTTTCATAGCCTCTATTAGGTGTCTAATGCTGAAATACCTGCTGAAATTACGAGTGAACCACAATAGTTAGTTGCAGCACAATATTAAGAAATAGCACCTAATATTGAAGTGCAAAAATCCTCAACCTATTCCACTGCCAGTTGCGAATGAGCCTAGAAGATCTAACATGAGAGGAGATCTGCTCTTCCTGATTATTATAAGACATAATAAGTGAATATATGTATGATGTTGGGAAAGTGGATGTTCCTAACTTTTTTAGAGAGGCAGTATCAAGTGAGAATTGTGCTAAATGGGATGAGGCTATGGAAGATGAGCTTAAATCTATGAATATCAATCTAGTAGAAGTTGCTCATGGGGTTGATACAAAGCAAAAAACTTGTAGCAAAAGATTTTGCATAGAAAGAAGGGGTTGGTTATAATGAAACTTTCTCCCTTGTGTCTAAGAAAGATTCATTTCGAATTGTCATGACATTTTGTCGATGTTTCGAACCATCGACTAGTAAATTTATGCTTACACGTCTGGCCCGGATGGTTTGCTCGGAGGACACAAGGATGTATAGTGGTTTAGGATCGAAGGCCCTACATCTAGTTCGCTATCTTCTCGTGTTACCGACAAGAGTTTGCAGTAGGGGTTACAAACGGTCGAGAGAGGGAAAAGGCTCCCAAGTCTCTGATGAGCAAGTTCTAAGTGTTGGTCGATCGGTCTTCGTGCAGGGGGGCTCTCCCTCCCCTTTTAGGCCAAGGGGAATGAGGAGGGTACAGAGAGAGAGAGAGAGAGAGAGAGGAGAAGCATCCGTGCTTGTTCTAACCTCCCTGTCATTGTGGGTCCCATTTGTCTTGTTGCCCTGTGGATGAAGCAAGGGTCGTGCGCATGCTATATCCCCACCTGCCACTGTAGCCATGCGCCAGTGCCGGCGCTGGCGCTTCATCATTACGCCCCATCTCGTCCTAGTTTAGCGCGCCAAATGGGTCTACTGGTTACACCATGTCGGGTGTGGTTGGCACAGTGCCAACACGGCATGCGTTGTACTTTTAGTCTCATCGAGACGTGCCCGACCTTGCCTAGGTGTCAGGAGTTTGACCCTGGCCCGTGCTCCTTATCCACAATGGGTGCCGAGCGTGCGGGACCCTTGGGGGCCCCGTGCATTTGAGGTCGGGCGAATCCCAACCCTTCCGTCATCGGGGTCGTGCAAGGCGGAGCCCCTTCCGAGGATAGGGTGAGCTCGAACCCCCGTGTGGTCGGGATCAGGCGAGTCGAAGCCATTCGTAGGTCAGGTAGCATGTGTCTTAGATCGGCTGATCCAAGATTATCGCTTCTTAATTCGTACTCTCGGGGTATCCCTAATATTGATACCCAACACATTAGTTGCTCATTATGACTTTGATCTACATCAAATGGATGTTAAGACTGCGTTCCTTATTGTTGACTTGGATGAGACTATTTTTATGGCTCAATCGGAAGGCTTCACTATGAAAGGCAAATAACATATATGATAAAAATTATTAAATCTATTTATGGATTTAAGCAAGTGTCAAGACAATGGAACCTTAAGTTTGATCGATGTTTTAAGAAGTTCGTATTTAGGAAGAGTGATGTGGATAATTGTATCTACATTAAGATTAAAGGTGGAAGATTCATAATTCTAGTGCTTTATATGGATAATACATGTTAGCTAGTAGTGATAAGAGACTGCTACACGAGAAAAAGGGATTTCATCCAATTTTGACATGAAAGAGCTTGGCAAAGCCACTTACATTTTGGCATGGAGATACACCGAGATAGGACCAAAGGAGTGGTAGAATTGTCTCAAGAGGCATATATTGAGAAAATGCTTACGTGATATGATATGGATAAGTGCAAAGCTAAACCTGTTCCAATAGCAAAGGACAATAAGTTTTGTGATGATCAAAGCCTTAAGAACCAATTGGAAATAGATGGTATTCCTTATGTTTCTGTTATCAAAAGTTTAATATATGCATAAGTCTATACGTGTTCTAACTTGGCACTTGCAACCCAGATGTTCGGAAGATATCAACATAATACAGGAAAGGGCCACTGTCAAGGTATTTAGAAGGCATTACATTATTGCCATGGTACCAAAGATTAGATGCTTACATACAAAAGACCATACTTAAAAGTTGTGGATTATTCTAATGTTGACTTTGTATGATGTGTGGATACTAGAAAGTCTACATTAGGTTATGTATACACTCTAGTAGGGAGAGCCATTTCATAGAAAATCTCTAAGCAAAGTTTAGTTGCAGTTTCAACTATATGCAAGCTAAATTTGTGGCATGTTACGAAGCAATGGGACAGGTTTTATGAGTTATGAATTTTATCTCAAGTCTCAAGGTCGTTGAGAGACCAATTAGGTTATACTGTGATTATCAAGCCGTAATGTTCTTTTGAGTAACAACAAATTGAGCGGTGCTTCCAAACACATTGTATTAAGTACAAAGTTATGAAAGAAAGGTGCCATGGTCGAAACATTAAATTGAGCACATAAGTACTAAGTCTATGATCATGGATCCGCTCACTAAAGGCTTACCACCCAATTTATTTAAGCAACGTGTTCTAGAGATGGGTCCGGTAAATAGTGTTTAGGCTCCTGGCTTAGGGCCATTGCCGACTTCCATTAATGTATTAGCTTCTAATAAGGCATTTAAATGAAACTGTGGGTAGTGGGGTCCCAATAGAGAATTAAATGCTATTGACGATGCATTGGTCTGGTATTTGTTGTTATGTTGAGGGTGAAGATTAGTGTGATGCAAACATTATGCTACCCTTTTGATCAAGTGAGAGAATATTGGATATTATTTCTGATGTGGTTAAGATTTTTGTGAGGAAGCATCACATTTTTCAGTCATGACCAACCTGAACTAAGGCGCCGTGATCGGCAGGCATGCCTAATGTAATCCTCTAGGACTCGGTCCTCTCTCTACAGTTCTAGACTATATATATATATATGAGGTGGTTTGGCCTCTACACCAAAACCCTAAACACCGATCAATTAGAGATGGAGGAGTTGAGAAGTTCGAGATTCCTCCCTTGTCATAGGCAAAGCCGGTGGTGCCGTGAAGGACGTCACTACTCGGCGAGGACACCGCTATGTTGATTCGGCGCTCTGCATCGAGTCTGCTACTACTACATCAACAAGAACCACTACTTCCTGTATGGCTGGAGTATAGGCGATGGCATCTACTACTGCTGCTGTTGGTATAAGAGTAAATGATGATTCCACTTTAGATTGATTTAACATGCGCTAGGTTATTTAAAGATCTTGATTATGTGCTACTTTGTCATAATTGTTTTTACTCATTCATTGGTGACATCATTATGTGTATATAAATTGGAATCTGGTACACACGTAGAAGCATTGTTTGTTAAAATCAAGTGCGACACGAACACGTTGCATATTGCACCTTGCGTGGTGAAAAGGGTATTTGAATGTCATGCCAAGCAAGCAAGGAAATAGATATTGACAAATCCAAAATCTCACATTAGTATATACTCCTATATAGCGGATACAATTAAAACAATTAGCAACAGCTAAAGAGAAAGCGACTTGGAGAAGTCCAAATTGAAGCACAAAATTTACTTTCCTAGTTGGTTTTTACAGGGCACAAGTCCAATACATATATGTTGTAATCGAACTATTCTGTCCAGATAAAAGTGGAGATCATGTTATATATGTGGAACTGAAGTTTTTTTTTTTTTGATACTTGTGGAACTGAAGTTGAATGGAAGAAAGCGGAAAGCGGTATGGTGGTGCCGGGGTAGAGGAAGAGAGGCCCAGAAACAAGCGGGGGAGGGTGGTGGCCCGGCCCCACGCTATCCCAGAATGTGGAGTCGGTGACGCCACGTCGGATCCTTGCAAATTCAGCCAGCCGCGTGGGTGCGGCAGCAGATTTGTTTCCATGAGCTGCAGCTGGAGCAGACCGATCAGCAACTGATGATGGAGCTGGCAGCCAGCAGGCTGAAGCTGGGAGTGGGCATGGACAGCGTCGCCTCCCTCTCGCCTCTGCGGCAGCCATCGTCGGCGGCGGCATGCAAGCAGGGCACGGCTAGCGCTACTGCAACCAGTCCGCGGCTGCTGAAGCTGAAGCAGAGGAGCAGCAGTAGCAGTAGCTCACCACCAGCCCGGCCAAGACGATCGACATGGGCGTCTCGTGCTTCTGCTTCCGAGGCTAGTGCGGCGACGTCGCCGCCGGCAGCAGAGCCACCGCAGAAAGAGAAAGACCTCGTCTTCGTGGCCGGCGCCACCGGAAAAGTTGGCTCCCGAGCCGTAAGGGAGCTCATCAAGCTCGGCTTCCGTGTCCGCGCTGCCGTCAGGAACGCGCAGAGGGCGTCGCCCCTGGTGCAGGTGATGACCTGCTGCTTGTCACTTTATTAATTACTTGTGCATCGATCCTGACTATATATTGCGTAATAAATACATCCATCTGAATATGAATGAATGAATTTGCATTGATTTCCAGAGCGTCCAGCAGCTGAAACTAGACGGCGACGCAGCTGCAGTTTCGCGTGAGATGACGAACGCAAATAAAAGGATGCGATGATAGTAACTACAGTAGCTATTTCTTCACTATCATTGAATTGATCAGTTTGGGTGTTGGGCATGCATGCAGCCGCAGAGAAGCTTGAGATTGTAGAGTGTGACCTGGAGAAGCAGCCGCAGGACAGCATCGTTAAGGCCATAGGCAATGCTTCATTGGTGGTGTGCTCCATTGGTGCCAGCGAGAAGGAGATCTTGGATGTGACGGGGCCATACCGCATCGACTACATGGCCACCAACAACCTTGTACAAGCTGGTACATACAGTAGCTATCTCTAGCTAGATCAGATCTCCATGCATGTGAATTATTAGCTAGTATGACAAAATTGTGAATGCCTGCAGCAACTGCTGCCAAGGTGGAGCACTTCATCCTGGTTACATCCCTGGGCACCAACAAAATCGGCTTCCCTGCGTTCCTCTTGAAGTACGCATGCAACTGATATGACTTTGCCCATTGCTTTGATGATCAACAATGTGCGGCGCTTAATTTTAATTTCTTGGTGAATATATATAATACAATGAACAAGTTTGTTCTGGGGGGTTCTGTGCTGGAAGAGACGAGCTGAAGAAGCACTCATCGCCAGTGGCATCCCCTACACGGTACCCATGCACTCTCCCTCTCTGCTAGCTAGCTGCTTCCTAAGAAGCACTCATCGCCAGTGGCATCCCCTACACGGTACCCATGCACTCTCCCTCTCTGCTAGCTAGCTGCTTCCTATTATCCTATAGGAGGAGTAGTATATGCCATGTTGCAAATTGCAATAATTAAGTTTGGCAATATATATAATGCCAATAAATGATATGATAATGGTGCGAGCTAGTGTAGATCATACGGCCCGGAGGAATGGAGAGGCCAACGGACGCTTTCAAGGAGACGCACAACCTGGTGGTGGCGGCCGAGGATACATACGTGGGTGGCCTGGTCTCCAACCTGCAGGTGGCCGAGCTGATCGGATGCATGGCCAACAACAGGAGGGCGGCCTACTGCAAGGTGGTGGAAGTGGTCGCCGAGACAAGCGCGCCACTGCTGCCCATGGACCAGCTCCTCTCCGCCATCCCTTCCAAGAGGGTGGGTATATATCTGCTGGTTTTATTTGCTGGTTCCTTCTTCACAAGCAAAATAGCAAATTAATTAATAAACCATCTAAAAAGCAGGAACCCCCCGCTGATGAGGAGGAAACGGAGGAGGTGAAACCATCAGCTGACCCGAAGCCAGATCCTCCAACAGGGGAGGCGGCAAAAGCAGAGCGACCACTCTCACCGTACACGGATGTGTATATATATATATATATATATATATATATATATATATATATATATATATATATATATATATATATATATATATATATATATATATATATATATATATATATATATATATATATATATATATATATATATACATGTAGGTAGGAGAGAAATCAAATCATCGCCATATATGCATGCAGGTATGAGGGGCTGAAGCCACCTTCCTCCCCATCCCCCACACCCAGCAGCAGCAGCGATGCTCTACCACCAAACAAGAAGCCCCAACAAGTGGAGGAAGAAGCAGCGGCAGCGTCCTCAACCCGACCCCTCTCCCCATACACTGCGTAAGCAACTTATGCATCCATGGCACCCATGCATGTTATATCATGTGATGGTCTATATATATATATATTTGTGTGTTTGGTAAATGTTGTGTTTCAGATCGATTCGTGGACTTGAAGTAATTAAATGTTGTGTTTCAGATTCGTGGACTTGAAGCCTCCAAGCTCACCTTCGCCTTTGCCTCCTTCCTCCACCAGTAGCAGTACCACAGCTTCTTCATCGCTGGTACTGGACTCCAACGCTAATAACGGCATTCCCGGCAGCAGCAATGCGAATGCGTCGGATCAACTGCAGGGACAGAACGAGAAGCAGCAGCAGCGGCCACTTTCACCCTACACAAGGTATGCACGTGTGTATTCGGCGGGCCAATAGATTCACCTTATTATTTAATTGCCTTTTACTGATTAAGCAAGTCATCAATCTTTGTTTACATGCCATTTATTTGCGCTGCCCGTAGGTATGAGGAGTTGAAGCCTCCGAGCTCACCGACCCCATCTGCGCCAAAAACATAGATAATTTAACTACTTCCGGTTCTGTTAGTTCTCCATGTCGTGAGTAGCGTTGACGTCCAAAATTGGCACGGGACAAACAAAACTATGCCAGAGATTCCGGATTTTGTTGAAGAGTGAAGAGCATATTTTTCTTAACTTATTCAGCTTGTACTCATGACAAACTTCCCCATAAAGAGCCATGGACGATTGAGAAGTACTTTACTTTTCTTATCTCCAATTTGTCTCTATACAACCTAAGATGTCCAAACTAGCATGCCGATTACAGGACAACTCAAGGTGCGCCATCCTTAATGGAAAGGCATTCATTGTTCTTTCCGCATTGAACCCGTGAAAATCGAAATTTCCGGTTTCTGTATGGCCGTCATGAGAGGTGCACAATGTGTTCCACATTCAATGGTAAGTGCTTGACGTGTTTTTGCATCAACACACATTTTGGCAACTCAGCTCGAGAAGGAGGTTTTTTCCCCAAAAGTAAATCCATCTATCTCTCACTGCCGATGAGATCTCCCAGGCCCTTTTCTCCATGGACATGAATGCTAGTCTAGGATCGGACGGCTTCGGCCGCCCTTCTACAAAAGCTTTTGGTCGCTCACTAGAAGCGGGATCCATCAACTTTTTGAAGCATTCTACGATGGCAGCATCGATTTTGATGGCCTTAACCGTGCTCACCTAGTGCTATTGCCAAAGAAAGAGGGTGCTCGAACGGCTGATGCCTTCTGCCCTATTTCTCTCCAAAACTGCCCCATGAAACTTTTTACTAAAGTCTTGGCCAACCGATTGAAGTCTGCCATCACTGCCATTGTGGACACCGATCTAACGGGCTTCATCCATGGGCGAAGCATCGCTGAAAATTTTGTCTATGCCGCTGATTTTCTCAGCTGCTGTCACAAGCGCCGTGTACCTACTGCAGTGCTGAAATTGGACTTCAAGAAAGCTTTCGACTCAGCTGCTTGGAGTAGCTTGGATGCCATGGGTTGCGCACATCCTCTCTAGCGGACGCACGTCGGTGATGCTAAACGGTGTCCTCGGACACTAGATTACCTGCCGACGTGGTCTCAGGCAGGAGGACGGGGCACCTGATCTCCCCTTACTTGTTCATTGTGGTGGCAGATGTTCTTCAAAGGCTTATCAGACGGGCATCTGATGACGGTCTTCTTTACCACCCTGTTGATCGGTCTTTTCCGTGTCCCGTTTTGCAATATGCCGATGACACCTTGATCATCACCAAGGGCGATGTCGCGTCCATCTCTGTTCTGAAAAGCAACCTCAGTGATTTTTCTGCGGCCTGGTCTCCAGATTAATTTTCACAAGTCCACCTTTGTCCCAATTCATATTGACCCTAATGATGTTGCAGCCATGGAATCCTTGTTGGGTTGTACTCGCTCCATGTTCCCACAAACTTATCTCGGCCTACCTCTGTCGCCCCACAAATTACGTGTCTCCAACTATCAACCCCTGATGGACAGTTTTGATCGCTATTTACCCAGCTGGAAGGCAAAACTTCTGAGCACTGCCAGCCGGCTCGTCCTGGTGAATGTTGTGCTGGGGGCTCGCCATCTACTACATGTATTCACACCTGCTCCCAAAAACTGTTATTGATATGCTTGATGCACGGCGACGAGCTTTTCTTTGGACTGGCGAGGATAGATGCAATGGCTCTCAGTGCTTGATCAAATGGGGACATCTTTGTGTCAGCAAAGATTGTGGGGGGCTTGGTCTCAAAAACCCACAGGATCAAAGTCATTGTCTTCTCATGAAATTTGTGCATAAACTCCATGAACAGGGGGCCTCTCCCCTGGAAAGAGTGGTTCTATTGCCACTCCTCAGCAGGATCGTTCCTTCTGAATTGACGCGTTAACGATCATTGACGATTGCTCGCATTGGCAATGGCAAGCACACCTCCTTTTGGCACGACCGCTGGTTGCTCAACTCCACATTGGCTGAAACTTTTACCACTCTACTCATTCGAGTGTCTCCATCGCGTCTATGCTTTCTCGGGACATCACACACCGCTTTCGGCCTCGCATGACCGGGACAGCAACAGAGCAGAAACTGATTCTTCAAGACTGTCTTCGAGCCACCACTGTCGGTCCTGGACCGGACTGCCACTTCCTGGATGACTCCATCGATGAACCATTTACCACCTGAGGCACCTACCTCAAGTTGCAGCGCGCCCACCCCCCTCGACCCAGATTCTGTCCGAATTTGGCAAACCCGAGTTTCGACCAAAGTTAAGTTTTTTGGGTGGCTGCTATACCACAACCGTCTAAACAGCAGGGCCAACCTTCGTCACAAAAACATCCGTTCGCTTGAGGACTCATTCTGTGAATACTGCCCGGGCACTGCCGAGATGGATGAGCACATTTTCACTGCCTGCCCTCGAGCTGTAGTGGTGTGGTCGCGCCTTGGAATCACAACTGATGGAAGGCGTCACAACATGCCTTGGTTGTTGGATTACTGCCGGACGATGTCCGGACTGACATCTTCCTCACTCTCCTTTGGCATATTTGGAAGGCAAGAAATGCCAAGATCTTTGAACACCAGGATCACACACCCGAGCGCGTTCTCCATCGGACAATCCAGGACTTAAAGGATTGGTGGTGCCGCTTCCAACGTTCTGCCCTAGTGGTCGCCACCTGGACGAATTTTCTTTCCACTCGCATCTCCCTCAGCTCCTAATTTCCTCCCCCCCTCCCCCGATTCACCTTATGTAATATTCCTGGAATGCCGGGAACGGATATTGTAACAAAATCAGTCGATCAATACAAAGAGTAGGTGGGGAACTTCCCCCCGATGTTGTTCAGAAAAAAATCCATCTACCTCTAGCAAGATGTTTTCTCACACCAAGCTTGATAAGAACAACACCATAATAGCAATTGTTGAGGAGTTCAGGAAGGATGAGTGTCAAAAAGACATGAAATGGCTCAAGAGACTTTCATGGATGAGTTCTTGATGGGGCTTTCAAGAAGTACCGCTAAGGAGCCACGAGGGTACATGACTTTGTGATGCCTTCCTTCATGTTCAAGGACAAGCAAGTTGAGGTAGATAAACAATGTTGGCGCACGGAGGTAACAACCTTCAGATCAGACAGTCCAAGGAGAATGGGACTCAAGAGGTCTTGATGTATTCAAAAGTTAAACCCTTGAAATAGAGAGGGTGGATCTTATTTTATAGGAAGTTCATGAGATCTTTACCCATAGAACAAAAAGCCAGACCGGCCATTGAACTGGATAGGTTGCTGGTTTGTTGGTTCACTGGTCGGGCCAATGAGCCAACCGGTTGAACCAGTTACATTAATGACATATAATATGTATACTAAACACAATCACACATGAAATGTTGGCAAGTTGATCAGTAGAGTGGTCTTTCAAGCTGTAACTCTTTTTCTCCGATATTGCACATAATATTCTTTTTTAGCTGGTTTCTTGCTACACCGATCTTTTAACCGGACTGAACTGGTGAGCCACTAGTTCATGGTTTTTTCAGTTAGACCACCGGTCTGGTCTGGTTTTTTGTTCTATGCATTTACCATCTCGGTTTTACCCCATAAAATCGGCATGTCCCTCGTTTCTTGTGTGCAGAAATGTCATCAAAGGTATTAGGGTAAAGTTACAGTATAGTCAATTTCTATTAGCCTTTTGAAGCGATCGTGATAGCCTAAGAGAGACGTGAATTAGGTGTCCTAAAAACTAAGGCTCCAAGCACATATTAAAACCTATTCTAATTTTTATCTAGATGTGCACTAGGGTTTTATATGTGTTGCTACCTCTACCATAAAAGAGTTTTGCACTGTAGGTTCCGATCCTATCAACTATAAAAACTCAATTCTAGAAAAGGTAATCAGAATATAGATGCACAATGTAAATGCGGAAGTGTATAGGGTAAAGAACGCAAACTCTCGACACTGCAATTTTTTCGAGGTATCAGGAAGTTGGCTAACTTTTCTCTAATCCTCGCATGAGCCCATTCTTGGGAAATGCCACTTCACCAGGGCAAAGCTCTGTGGCGGACAACCTCCGCGATAACCAACGGGTCTACCTACAACATGAGTGAGTCTCTGATTTGCCTCTTGCCGATGGTCTCCGCAGTCTTCACTTGGTAGAGGTTCGGCAAACTGCCAAAGGCGTCTCCTTCCTTGCACAAACATCGGCAGCCACTCCACAAAACTTTACCAGAGGGTCTCGCTAGACTACAAGTCCCGGATGTACAACACTTGGTGCGTGCAAGCACCGATAGCAAAGAGGTATGTAAACCTTAATAAAGAGACTAATGCCTAAAGTGAAATGCTATGTGGCCTAAACTAGCACAAATAGTCTAAGCCTTATTACCAATTGCCTAATCTTCTCTTAAGCACTTTGATGGATAGAGCACTTGATGTCGGATATAAATATCCGGGGCGTCTAACCCACGAGGATAAGACTCCCAAACCTAATAAGGGCCAACTCCTAAGCAGCCCACGAAGCGGCCACGGCCCAACTATGGTCTGGATATGGCCCAGCCACGGTTCGACACGTCATGCTCCGCGTCGCCCTACCACCAAGGATGGGACGACCGGAATCAGAAGAGCCTCTCCGCCTCGCCCGACCCTGCGAGGGTCGGGCGAGGAGACCACTATAGGCGAGGGCGTCCGCCTCGCCCGACCCTCATCGGGTAAGGACCTGCCAACTGTCCCTCCGCCTCGCCCGACCCCCTCTGGGTCAACAAGCCATCATGACAGAGGAGCTGGGCCTGCCAGACGTGACGGGACGCTACCCGTGTTAAACACTAAGGCGGGCGCCGCTCGCCTAACACGCCAGCCTATCCGGCCTAGAAACCAATAATAATATGATGGCGTGTCCGGCGCCTGCTTCGTCAGCAACAGGTGATGAGGTGGCATGCCCGGCGCCTGCCTCGTCACAAACAAGTGACGGGACGTGCCTAGCACGCACCCAGCCCTGGCAAGGGCCAGAACGCTGACGGCCCCGGTTGCCACTCCACCATAGCCCGACCATCATTTCCCCTAAACGAGTAATGGAGGTCTGATGATGAACGATGCAGAAATGTCAAATATCACTGACGACTACAGGATGCTCATCATGAGTACTTTCCACGGTCCCAAGACAGGACACGGCGACAAGCAGGGAAGCGGAGGCCCGCCCGACCCTTGGGGCCTTTTTTCTTTCTCCCCCTCGGGACATTCTTCTTTTTTATCTGACTATGTATCCAACCCGGTCGTTTCCCTTGGACTATAAAAGGGAAAGGGGGGCCTTCCATGCCGGGGGCCCCCCGGAGAACAACAAAACACAATTCACCCAACACTCATACGCACGCTCACAGAGACTTGGGAGCCCCTCCCTCTCTCGATCGCTTGTAACCCCCTACTACGTGCAACGCGAGTAACACGAGCAGCATCAAACTAGACGTAGGGCGTTCGTGCCCGAACCAGTATAATTCCTTATGTCCTCTCGCGAACCATCCGAGCCTTAGCATGCAATCCACAAATTTCACTAGTCGGCCATTTTCGACGCCGACACTTGATTTGGTGAATTTTGACATCCAATAGATTTCCCAATCTCTAACACCCTCCAAATGGCAGGGTGGAGGGGTATTTATAGCTCCAACATGTCCAACTAGTCGTTAGCTAGCCATTGCATATTTCCTGTGCACCACCGACTATTGCGGTGCCCAAAAGGTGTACCACCACAATAGTACATGCCTACATGGTCACAATGTAAGTAGCTGTTGAGCGACCGACACTAGGACCCATGGTCGACCACCGACTATTGCTGTGCTGGTCATTGGTGGACCACCGCAACAATCTATCATTCAAGAGCTGATTTTTATCTTCATCGCCGCCACCGAGTATTGCGGTGGAGTCTTCAAGCGAGTACGACAATACACTCCTAGCAATAAGTGAAAATGCGGCTATCAATACTTTCTCAACACCTCCTCTTCTATGTGTACTTATCTAGTCTTTGAGGTTGCTATTCGGCCCTTTGCCTTAGTCGGTGTTGCTTCTTGGCCAAGTCTTCGCCTACCATAGCCAACGGCTGTTGCACTGCTTCACCCTGGCAAGTGTTGATGGCCATTTGAACTTTCTGCTCTCCTTATGGCCACCGATTGCGGTGTTGTCCATCTTGTGGTTTTGTTTTGTTTATTTGCGGGGTTTTTAGGGCTTGTACTTGGATGCTTTGGAACTATTTTCTGATTCCAACTGTGGTTTAAATAACATAGAATAGTTCTGAGCGTATGGACATATCATCTTAAGCAATCTTTTTTCTCGATTTGTTGGAACTATTCGGCAATTCACTTAAATCGCGTTTTGTGATTCCTACGAACAAAGGAGAAATGGATGGCAGAAAAAACACTAAAGGGCTGCTAGTTCCTATCGGGTGTCGACCCGAAGGTTAGATTTTAGATATAGTTTTGCTCCGGCGATTTGCACAACATGCTCCTGAAATGAACAGTGCAGTGCAGAGGTGGCTTTTCTCTTAAGAGCAAGGCTAATAATACAACCTGCTGCTGGCTGTATGAATCCTTACAGCCCATCTCTCAGCCCACTCATATAGTAGTTAGGTGTTCACTATATTAATATATGGTCTCACATGTCTCTCTCACAAAGCTTCTTGGTTATTGTGCCTCAGCTGGCTTTAAACTTACAGTGTGCATCCCCTCTCTATCCTCTTGTCTCTCCTTCACATCACCATTCAGCCAATATACAACCCACCTGGCACAAATGCATGCAGCCGGGTTTAATGATGGGAGGGATATATGTGACTTTTTTGTGTGGCACAGAAAAATAGGTAGAACAAATTTAGACAAAACAAAGAAAAATTTTGACCTGCGCAAGATCATAATGAAAAAATTTATGCAAAACATGCATGTTGAATTTGCTGGTTGCATGCATGCAAGGACATGCAAGACAGTAATGAAGGAATGCGTATTAAGGGGGTGTTTAGATTGGTGAAAAAGTGAAAAGTTTATGCATTGGGCCACGTGCACAGAGAGAAGAAATGAACTGACACGGTTCTTAAGGTAAAAACTTTATGCAAAATTGAGTGAACTAAACACGCCCTAAATGAGACCAAATCTGACATGAACAGGGATTTTCCTGCAGCAATTTGCCATTGCATCTAAACCCCCTAGCAAATTTCTGAGCTCTACAAACCTGCAGCAAATTTGTGCTACATGAAATTTTGGCAAATTTGCTCAACTAAACAAGGCCAAAGTAAATTACGCCAAAACCTTGATGTTCAATAAGTTGAATTAATAAGGATAAAAGAAGAGTGTTCCAGCTAAAAGAAATCGAGGCTAGAAATAACTTTGACCTTCTTCGCATAAATCACTGTACAAAACACGTATCTTCAGGTATGAAATTATGTGGGAGCGATTTGGAATCCTTGGTGCAGGAAATCAAAGAGGCTCGGTGTTCTGCTCCGAGCCGTGAAAGTCTAGGGGGAGTGGCTTCGGCACTGGGATGTGCCAAGCGTGCACTCCGTGCATGGAGCAAGAAGAACTTTGGCTCGGTAACTGCTGAACTTGATAGGCTGCGGAGGGAGATGGAGACCCTGAAGGGTAACCCGCATACAAAGCGTAGCGCTATACAACGGGTAACTGATCAAATGGACGAGCTGCTATACAGGGAAGAAATGATGTGGTTGGAGAGATCCCGTATTTCTTGGTTAAGGGAGGGCGATCGCAATACAAGCTATTTTCATAGGAAAGCGCAGTAGAGAGCCAGGAAGAATCACATTAAGAAATTAAGGGGTGCTGATGGGGAATGGTATGATAACCCACAACAATTAAAGAAGATGGGAATTGATTTTTTTTCAAGGAACTATATCAGGCAGACCCTAGTGTCTGTCCGGGGGAATTGTTGGACTTGGTAGAACCATAGATCTCAGAGCTCAGATCAGATGAATGAAATGCTGTGCAAGGAATTCACTGAGAAAGAGATTTCAGATGCTTTGTTCCAGATGGGACCGCTGAAAGCCTCGGGACCATACGGATTTCCAGCACGTTTTTTTTCCAAAGACATTGGGATGTTTTAAAAGATGATATGGTAGCGGCTATCAATTTTTTTTTTGCAGATGGGATTATGCCTCCAGGTATAAATGATACTGCTATTTTTTTAATTCCCAAATGTGAAAATCCAAGTGACTTGAAAGAGTTCTATCCTGTCTGTTTGTTCAATGTGGTATACAAAGTTATTTCTAAGTGGTTGGTTAATTGGCTAAGACAAATCCTAGGAGAAATTATCTCGCCTGAACAAAGTGCTTCTGTTCTTGGGAGGATGATCACAGACAATGCGTTGATAGCTTTTGAATGTATTCATGCCGTTCAGAGAGGTGTGGGTGACAAGGAGGAATTCTGTGTGTATAAGTTGGATTTATCGAAGGCGTATGACCACGTCGATTGGGGTTATTTAAAAAGTTTGTTGGTGAAGTTAGGCTTTCAGAGTCAGTGGGTGCAGTGGATCATGACATGTGTATCGACTGTTGCTACTCCGTTCGCTTCAATGGGGTGCCCCAGGTACCCTTTACCCCGCCAAGAGGTCTACATCAAGGTGATCCGCTTTCGCCCTGTCTTTTCCTTTTAGTTGCTGACAGTTTGTCGACCTTGTTGAAGCATTATGAGCAGTCTGGGCTAGTGGAGGGCTTGAAAGTCTGCAGGAGAGCCCCTAGTATATCCCATCTCCCTTTTGCGGACGATAGTCTGCTGTTCTTTTGAGCGAATGAGGACCAAGCTACTAGGGTGAAGGCACTACTGAACACCTTTGAACGGTGCACGAGTCAGCTATTGAGTCCGAGCAAGTGCTCGCTGATGGTGCGCCAGGGTAGAGATGGTGCTAGTGTACAAGCTGTACGTGCAATTTTGGGCGTTGAACGGCTGGATTTTGAGGAGAAATACCTGGGGCTGCCCACACCCTAGGGTCGGATGAAAAAAGGAGTTCTTCAACCACTACAGCAAAGATTTTCAAAGAGGATGACGGCTTGGAAAGAGAATTTTCTATCTGCTGCTGGGGAGGAAATTTTGATAAAATTGGTGGCACAAGCCTTACCATTACCAAACTACATTATGAGTGTGTTCAAGCTATCTGGTTGGTTTGTGTGAGGATCTGATGAAGAGTATTCGTGGTTACTGGTGGGGAGCAGACAACAGAAGGAGGAAGGTTCAGTGGGTGTCGTGGCAAACACTACTGATGCCTAAGGGCTTTGGTGGCATGGGTTTTAAGGACCTGGTCCTGTTTAACCAAGCTTTATTGCGAGGCAGGCATGGAGGTTGATTGTATTTCCGAACAGCTTATGTGCCTAGGTGCTCAAGGCGAAATACTACCCCTCTGGGAATTTACTAGACACTATAGAGGCAGGGGATGCTTCTCAGACATGGCAGGCAGTGGAGTTTGGTCTACAGCTACTAAAGAAAGGGATTGTATGGAGAGTCGGAGATGGAAAAGAGATCATGATTTGGCGAGATAACTGGATCCCGTGGCCGTATGGTATGAAACCGATAGGGAGCCTCAGGACATGTCGGTTGCGTCGGGTATGCCACTTGATTGACCAAGATTCACGCTCATGGGATGAAGCTGCGATCAGGAGATTTTTCTATCCCTATGATGCTGAGGAGATCTTGAAAATCAGAATTTCAGATACTGTGGGTGCTGATTAGGTTGCCTGGAACCCTGAGAAAACCGGGGTGTTCTCGGTTAGGAGTGCTTACAGGTTGGCTCTCTCATAGAAGTATGGTGTTGGGGGGTGGGGGAGGAAGGATCTAGCTCTAGTACTGACGGAAGCTGGATGTTGTGGAAGAAAATTTGGTGCTCGTATGTCCCGTCCAAAGGTGATAATCTTTGCTTGGAAGGTAGTCAGGAATGGCCTTCCTACCAAGGCAAATAAATATTTTAGGCATTTGGCCATGGACAGCTCCTGTGACCTTTGTGGCCAGTCTGTTGAGAACTATTTCCACGCAGTGATCAGTTGCCCACATGCTAATGCCCTCCGGCATGAACTACGTGCTCATTTTGAGCTGCCCGCTGAGGAGGACCTCATCTACACAGGGGCGGAGTGGATGTTACTTCTCCATGACAGATATGATGATAATCCGCTTGTGTCTCGCCATTAGATCACTTGCACTGCCAGCTGGTCTGCATCTTTATCCATACCTGAACTCAAAGTCCTAGCCCAATGCAGCAGCAGGTATAGTGAGGGCACTATGTGGTCTATGTTGGACAGGGACATCGGGCAGGGATGACGGCGGCTCATAAAGGCAGTATGGTTGCAGGGGGGATAGGATTTAGTTAGAGGCTGCGCCCTCCTAACTCATCTCCATTCAATTGACGGCGGCGTCTTTTGGTGGCTTCACCATCTCGTGTTAGACTAGCCACAATGTTATGGATGCTACAAAATTGACCGTGGCCCCCCTCACACCGATGCTGTAAAAATGTCTCACACGCACAGCATGGGCACCGATGCCAAGTCCATTGTGGGACCAACTCGTTAGACTTATCTAGATGACCCTGCCTTCCTCGTCCGTTGCTTCGCGTAGGAAAACCCCCCATCCATCTCCCTTTCCGGCGCCCTCAAATCCTCAAAATTGATCTCTTTGATCCCACCCAATCAGGGCCTCCTCTCCCTAAATCCTCAATCCATGGAACTCCTCCTTCACGGATCAGGTCAAATATGCCTGTTCAGCGGAGCGCGAGGCACACGACGGGCTCTGAGTGTGGCTGGTGCGGCGCGAGCTGTTGCCGGCGATGATGCGCACGAGACACGCATCAGGTGGAGGTGTATCCTCTGCCGGGCACTGATCGATGAGACCTATGGATGGTGGTAGCAGCAAGGTGAAGCAGGTCCATGCCAGGGACACGAATCAGGTGGAGATCTCTCCTACGAGCACTAGGCGGAGGTTTGGCTAGTACTAATTCTCTTTTCGGTCTTGTTTGATAGAGTTGTATTGGAGTGTAACGAAGGGGATTGAGAGAGAAGAGGAAGCAATCGGCGGGGGAGGTGCAGGAGGAGCTTCAAGGAAGGAAAAAAAAGAGTGGAGGAAGAAGATAACAGGAAGCTGTACCTACTTCGTTTGCTGCTGGCCAGTAGCAGCTAACGAGCGCCCATGAGAACCCCGGCAGAAGTGCCAGGAGCGATGACGGGAGGACGCGCGTGCAGCCGTGAAGGCCGCGGAGAAGGACGTGCGTGCAGCCACGTCAATCTCTACTCCTAAAACGTACGAAGTTCGGCCCTTTTCCTGGTGTGACAATTTTTTCGTCTGTCGTCCTTCGTCCTTCGTGCGACGTCTGTCCGCGCCCCGTACGTGGGAAAGCCTTTGTCTCCCATCCAAAAATCACGAAGCCTCCTATCCGGATCCCTGCAACGCCACCGCCACGACCTCTCTCTCCACACCATCGCCTCCTCCCTCGACCCCTCCAACTCCGCGGCGTCCTCGACGCTGGATCCAGCGCCCAGCGCCCGGCGTCCGGCTCCTCTGTCTCACTGCAGGTGGAGCACATGGGCCAAACGGCCGCGGTCCTCCCCCCGTGCTCATCGTGGACCAGATCAAAGGTAGCGGCACGCTTGAAGGCCGGTGACGTCCCCTTCCCCTCCACTGGTGAATCGCTCATCGTCGCCCCCCTTCCCCTCTGCTGATGAGTCGCTCGTTGTCACCCCTACCGCTCCTGAGCCCAAAGGCCGGCGCCGTTGGGCTGACGGCATCCGTACCCTGCAATGACAGAGACGCGCTCGCGACCCTCTCCCTCGCGACACTCCTCCGCAACTCTCCCTGCCTCCACCTCTTTCTCTCCCTCTCCTTCCGCACGACTCCGCCGCCGCTGCAAGTCGTGCCCCCGCAGGCTCGACCTTCTGCTCCACGCCCCCACCGGCGCGGCCGTCGCAAGCCACAGGCTCGATAGGGAGGACGAGCCCAGCAGCACCGTCCGGGACCCTTAGCCTCCCCGGGCTCCTACTCCCCGCCGTGCACTCGGGTTGTGGTACCCCTCGCCGCCACCATCTCACGTGTGTCCGGACACCTCTATCGCGTCCCCGCCCAGGCTCCCCTACACGACGCTCCGCTGCAAGCCGGCCTGCTCCACCCTCCTCAACCTGTTCACGCGTGTTGACTTCACCGCCAATATCTGGATCTGGCCGCTCTGCTTCGCGTGTGTCAACTACGCCGCCATCACCAATCAACGTCTTTCGGGGGACAAGGAGGTCTCCAAGGAGCAGATTTTGGATCGGCTAGGGCTGGCGGGTGACGGGCGCCTTGACTTCCCCAAGATGCCGCAACAGCCAGGTGTGCCGCAGGTGATGGCCAGGGTGAACAGGTTCCTGCTCCCAATGTTTGCTCAGCACGGTGAGGGATTTGGGATTTTACTCGAAGCAATTGATATTGCAGTGACCTGATGTATGTCTTGTCCTTTGCAGTTGCTGGACGAGTTGCAGCGTGATCAGTGTGGAGGCTGGGAACCGTGCGATCCGGCGGGTGTGGCTATTCTTTTGATTGATCAGTACCCTTTGTTGTTATTGTTTTGATTAATCAGTACCCTCTTAGACATATATGATCTTTGCATATCTTCACATGTGCTGCTTGTTCATAGCATATTTTCTCTCTATTTTGTGTCAAAGCTGCCTTGAAATCTTTTTGATACTTTATGTATTCTATAATTGTTTCGAAGGATTTGTCTAAGCTCTCAAAAATACTGTATGTATTCTATACATAATGTTTCTTGCATTCCTTTAACAAACTAATGAGGGCTCATTGGAACTAATATCCTGAAATTTTTTTCTTGGTCATGAGCAAAAACTGAAATCTTGAATTTGTAATCCAATGAATCTTTAGTTATATCTGATCAACTGTAGAGAGTCGGGGAAAGTTGGCAGGATATGCTGGAGATGAAATGAATTATTTGATAGACATTTGTTTGATTAACTTTTAATTTTGATGAATCTATGCTAGCGGTCACGAAGGAGGTGGTTGCCTTCGTGTGGGATGCTGCGATGAGGCATGAACTCTGGCTCCACTTCTTCCTCCCCGACGACGTCCTCAGTTCACCAAATTTCTCAAGCCTGATGCATGACAACGACTTCCGTGCGGGCTATATTGTGCTGGTCAGTATCATTGGTATTTAAAAATTTGCTTAGTCAGCTCAGTTGTAGTTTCTCCTATATTCTCCTGGTAAACTATAAAAACCAGATATCATTTTTTAGGCAAGAGTCATTAGCCCTAAATGAAAACCTGATATCATTTTTTGGGTAAGAGTCATTAGCCCTAAATGCTATCCTTGTGCACTTGCACACATTTATGTTGTACCTGTATCACATATCTGGTCAATTAGATACGTTCCGACAATAGAACCACATAATTCTGTATCTCGGATCCACATGCGTTTTACTCCCAAGTCTTAACATATTATTTTGCTGTTATGCAGGCACTGCTATTAATTTCAAGGTCGAGTTTAGAGGAAAATAGGAGCCTTGTCAGTAAGGACCTGCCAACATTTTCATCTAATAGCCTGTATGCACCGGTTCATATTCTGTTTTTTTTTCACTTCAGTTTTGATTCTGCCCGGTAACATAAGTAGACACAAAGAGGAGCTGCTGTTATCATGGTTGCTTAGTGAATTGTGATTATTAGTATCTCAACAGATAAAAATAAATGAGTTCCTCTTCTCTGCTAATCTTATGTGCCTCGCACTGGCTATCTTCTGACTTGGGTCGTGAGCAGGACACACTGCCTGTGCCTCGCACCAAAGATGTGTAGGCAAGGTGCAAATCAACAAGGTAGGGGAGGTGCACATCAACAAGGTGCGTAGCGTCCCTTCTCTCCCGTGGAGTCCAAATCAACAAAGTGAGCTCCAATCTTTTCCTTAATTCTGATACCTGAGGGCCAACCATGTACTCCAATCTCATTGCAGAGCAGATTCCTTCAAACATTGTGTAAGAAGATGAGAAAGTTTTGGCATTTTAAAGAGTGTGTGCATGTGACAGCCTACTGGGTTAGGACTTCAGAGGTGACAAAAACAGCCTACTGGTTAGGACGTAGCCATATGTACATTCATCTCTATCTTGCTTTTCTATTTGTAGAAAGTGGCATTGCGTTACTGATTTGTTCAGTTGATTCTTGCCTGGAATGAGTGCCAAACGTTCTAATCGTGTTTTTGAAACATAAAGATAGTGAAATTCTGTAGTAAATTACCTTCAAATCCTATTATTCGGTGTCATTTCTTAGTTCTTTCTTAAAAGGAATGTTTACAGTAGTGGTGAAAATTAGTGCTAGCAGTAAAAAGCTACACTTTTTGCAAATTTCCTATAGTCGACCCACGTGTCTTGTATGGCATCATATCTTGTGTTTTCCTTTTTATGTTAGACTATCAATGCAAGTACAGGTGTTTCTGGTTACAGTGTGATGTTATATAATGGAAATTAATTGTCAGGTGCGGTTTCTTTTATTATAGATGTGAAATACGTTCTATAAATTAGCTGATTGAGATCTGTAATACTATAGGTTGCTTGTCCAACATTTTACATTTGTACACATGCAGTGTTTGTCTTCATACTGTCGCTGCATTTTGATGACAATTCGGAAAACTTTACTGCCTACTTAATTGTATGAAAGAAAAGTAGAGCAAGTCGTGCTGAGTTAAATGTTTTTCAAACGCCAATATCTTCTGTACGCAGGTTTGACCCTTTGATATCTCTACTACTCTCAGTAAAAAGAAACTGATATTCCATGATACTCCAAAAACTGAAGGTTTGTCTCTCTGAGATGATTTACAAGAGCTACTCCAAATTTACATTGTTATAATTTCCACGACGATTTTTTGATCCCCCAACAGGCATGACAATGCAAAGCATCTCATTATAGATCCCGATGAAGTGTTTACATTAATGTGTTTGTTTCTTTAGTGAGCAATCCAATTTTATTTCCTTCCCCCGTAGGAACGCACGGGCATACAAGGGAAAACACCTCAAGATCGGAACATAGATTCTCCCACCTATGTACAACATAAATCACCAGGTGCATTCATGCACTTCGGTCAACTTTGTTACCCGATTAATTATAATGCTTGTAAAACTGAGGGAATGAACTCTGGGTCTTCATAGTCCTCGATGGACACAACTGTTTTGGACCACTTGACTGTCCACTACATCGACAATTGGCTGGTTAATATGGGTCACAATGAAAATATGGTAAGTGGTGTGAACAACGAATCTGATTGGCTACATAGGAACAATTCACTTCTACCTAGAGTTTTGATTGAATTACTGATGATTATTTTGAATCATATAAGCATATGTAGGCACGTCCTGTCACTCATATTTGATAATCCAAATAAGTATCTCTTTAGTCGCGCCAATTTTATAGCTTCTATAATTTTGTTTTCTTCCCGTAGCAACGCACGTGCACCAACCTATTTTTTCTAGAAGACGCATCGGTTCATGCGCACACGGACACATCCATCGATTCATCCAATCGACCGCAATCTCAAAATACGATTCATGCACTAAACCAGGGCATTCCATTAGGCCACGTCACCTGCTTTTTCCTAAGCCGTTGGATTGCTGATGAACCTCATCGAGCGTTTTCAACGTAGCTTGTATACATTTTTTTCCTCAAGCCTTCGCGAAGGTTCAGGGAGTCTCAGGCAGAAGCGAAAGCTTTTTTTTATCCCGTGCCGTCTCATATTCCTGTCCGTACCGCCATCTCCAATCGTAGAGAAAAAAAAATCTTGCCCTCTCATATTCCCGTCGGTGGCGCCGTCGCCATTGCACAAGAGATCTGTGGTGTGCTGTCAAACAAAAGGTAAGTCATATTCTCCTCTAGGAAAATCGATCATCTCTACATTGGATCCCACACTCTTCATTCATATCGAGTCATCGCAAAAAAATCAGCGATCCGGTACATGTCGATGACGCAGAGGACCCCCGGCGTCGGAGTCCTCGTCGCCAGTGCCGTCCACATCGCTGTTATCGGATTCAAAGAGGGCGACACGTATAATGGCGTGCTTGCGGAGGTTCCAGCACGAGTAAGGAGAATCTCGTAGACGATATAGTCAAGAAAATCCTGGCAGAGCGGTGAGTACCGACAGATGCGGAACTCAAAATCACGGCGCGCGGCGGACGACGTCGGCGTAAAGATGCCCAGGCGCTCGAGGTCGTCAGATTTGTCATGTTTGCCGGCGGTGGAGACTGGGAGCCGCGAGAGAGCAGGTGCGGCTGCCTGTCCTGCTAGGATTTAGGGATTAGTGACGTTGGTGCCGCCGCGATGGAGTGGTGGATCTGTTTGTCTGCTGCCTCCGTGCTCTGTTTGTCCGCTGCCTCCGCGCCGTCGCGGCTGCTAGGCCGCCGCGCGAGGCGACACACACTCCCATCCAATTAAGCAGAATGTGTGCATCTGCCGGCCTTCTACACTCCAATTAAGCATCTGCTCATCCATACAGCTCCTCGTATCTAGCAGAATGTGTGCATCTGCCGGCCTTCTGTCCTTACAGGTGCCACTATCCTCTGTCTCAGATGCACAACAACATCACGTCTTTTTTCAGTGTTACGCCAAAGTGATGGCCGTGCCTCCTCTCCTTTCTGTCTTATTGAAGGCACGATGCTGCTTTGATCCTCCAATTCCACTTCAGTAGAGATGTAACTCCAATTTCAAGGCAAGTCAGTAAGCAAAAGCAGTTCCCAGGCTCACAGGTGCAAAGAATGCCGTCCTCTTTGCACAGCAGATTGAATTTTTTTCTCTCCTTGCAAGCTAATTAGGCTTACCCCTGGCCTGGCCCTGCTCACCTGTACTTTGCCATGGGAAACCATCCTGGTGAGGCTACACCATCCCGAGCGTATCCTCACTGTTATTAGCTTACCGATAAAATTTAGCTAATTAGTAAGCTAAATTAGCTTACACAAATCTTAGGCAAACAGAGTATAACATGTAATATTTTTGCAATGTCTTCCTAGAATAATGAAGATGATGACAAGAAGCATGACGAACAGGGGAGAAAGAGGCTAAAAATGAAGGAATGATCAAAGGTAAATTGTACTATTTGTACTTGTAAGCTTCACCAACCAATTACATCTGATCAAAATCGAATTAAATTTTATTCATGACTAACTACTGTTCCAATTTCAGTCATAGACAAAGTCTCAAATGCTTGGGAGTCATCATACTACTGAATTTTTCCCTTTATGCTATTCCTCATCACAATACAAGTTGGTCACATATATGCATACACTTGTCTCTAATACATACTACAACACAACACTACACAGAGCTCATTTCAGGTGAAAGTGATATCACTTTATTCGTGCACAAACATGTCTCACCCATATTAGTCAATGAAACACCACACCAACCTGGTGTCCACCATATGTTCCATTCCATACATAATACAATGCATACCACACCTTTCAGTTCCATGCAGAGGCAAGTCGAAGCCAAACCTGTGTAACAGACTAACAGGGATGTGTACCAATGAAATCTGTGTGCGGGCAATGCTAATACAATTAGGATATAAAATATAAGATTAAATGCAGCAGGCTACTGAGCAACCGAGGTAGTCATCTGTATTCCAATTTGAGCTATGGCTTCAGTTAATTGACGCTTTTACTATCTTTTGGTCAAAAAACATGGCTTTCAATAGCCCAGAAAACTTTTGGCACAACATCTCTGGAGCAACATATATGATGCAATGACGGGATTTATGATACCCAGCTTTGGAGACATGATTATGTTCACTGCTTGCATAGGCTTACTGTATTAATTAATATCTATAATGCCAGTGTTCAGAATTTCTTAGTGCCCACAATGTTCTCATAGTTTGTTACCAAAACAGCTATGAAAGTACACATTTTTTATTTTATGTATGAAACAATTAACCTTACGCCACAAATAGCTCTAATCAAATACAACGTCGACGACATGTTTCAACGTCGACGACATGTTTCAAGTACTCAAATATTGGTCAAAATCGTGATTTAAAAAAGCTAGGCATGGATCCTTCTGATCACATAGAGAAGCACCGTACCAAGGGTACACCTATCGGCCATCCGCGGCAAAGATTCATATATGTTCTCCCTTTATTTGTCTATTCTATTTCAAAGAGCAAGATTCACATGTAATGCACAATATATGTTCTTCCTATTATTTTTTCCCTTGGCTTATATGTCTACGGATATATTCATGGGAAATGTTACTTTTATGAATGTAACCCTTTTTTCTCTTCTAACAGGTTATGTGTGTACAAATACACATAGATTCATATTTCTTTTATGATTTTCTCCCCCAAACACCGAGAGTTCTTCTTTTTCAATGGTTCGGGTACTGTGAGTTCAAATATACATAGATTCATCTTTCGTTTTCCCCAAACACTAGAGATTTCTTTTGTACTCATCAAACTTAATCCATACAAACATAATTCCAGGTTTTTCCTTGCTTGTTGTAACTGTATATGCAAATTTTTGTACATGCAAAATTCGGTAGAATAATGTTCATTTCCTGTATATTTGTTACATAACATTTTTTGTTAGGAGTTTCTATTCTACCTTAAAAAATATGATTTGATTCCATTTGTAGCCACTAATGTGATGTTTTGGTTATAAACTCTACCACAAATACTAAGAATGGGTCATTTACTGATTTGGGAATATCATTTAGGCCTTCTGTCACTACTTCCCATGATTCTAGTGCCCAAAATAACCCCTATGCTCAATACCTCATACCATGCGGACGATCATACTTGTTCATGGTTCTCTCTCCTTTCCCACATCCAACACCTTGGACCACCACAAGGTCCACAACACTTAATCCTCTGTGTCACCACAAACAATCATTTTAGTAAGGAGAGAATGCCGAGTGGGTTAGAATTTATTTTGTAAAAGTTCTTTCCGAGTTTCATTTCTGTGGCTCTTCTCCTATAATGCAAAAAGGCCTTTGGACTAATATCGTGAAAAACAGTTTGCATATGTTTTTTTGTTGGTGCATAGCCCTTTTTTGTTTTTCTCCTTATTCTAAATATCATATTGAGTTGAGAGGTTCACTAGAGGTTAGGATCATATATGCATGCCCTTGGATTGACTGATGTAACAATGATCTTATTGTCTTACGCACTACATGCTACTATGCAGGTTGATTTGCGATCTGGAAATGATGTGGCAGATGATGTCTTTGTATCAAGATACAACATTTATGGAACTGTGGTTTCACAGGTTGGGAAGAACTGAATGGTACTGTTTTATTAATAATAACTAACACTGCAACCCACATCCCTTTTGAATTTTGATTTTCTTTATTTAGCAAAGTCTTACATTAAATATATTCCATGCATTTTCTTTGCCAGGGAAATCTGATATTGGGAGTCCACCTGTATTTGTATTCAAATGATGTAACAGAGTCCCTTGCCCTTCACTGATGCACCCAGGGAAGGCGCTCTTTGCCATGCAGTATCTGGTGCTGATGGGAAGTTCACGTTTGCCCACAAGGTAAGAATTCATGCTTTTGGTTCTTGCTCAAAAAAATACCGTCAAGGTAAAAAACACGAATCCGGGATACTCAAACCTGGATTCGTGTTTCTAGAAACACGGATCCTGATGATAACGATACGAATTCGGGTTTCTGTTCGTGGTTCAAAAAACACAAATCCGGGATACTGAAACCCGGATCTGTGTTTCTAGAAACACAAATCCCGACTTTGAAGAGCCGAATTCGGTTTTTTGGTTCTTGCTTCAAAAAATACCGTCAAGGTAAAAACACGAATCCGATATACTTAAAACTGGATTCGTGTTTATAGAAACACGGATCCTGATGATAACGATGCGAATTCGGGTTTTTTATTCTTGCTTCAAAAAATACAGTCAAGGTAAAAACACGAATCCGGGATCCTCAAACCTGGATCCCTGTTTCTAGAAACACGAATCCCGACTTTGAAGAGCATGGATCCTGATGATAACGCTACGAATTCGGGTTTTTGTTCGTGGTCCAACCTGAATAGGAGCGTGCCCAAGAGGCTACACACCAAGAAGATGGCCTACACCAAGCGGGAGAGGTTCCGCAGCATGGAGTACGTGCACTACAACCTCCGCCTCGCATAATGGTAACTTATGTCACAATGGTACAGGTGGTGGGCTCGACGATGATGTGCAAGACATTCAGGTCAGCGTGCCACGTCTGGCCAGACTCACTGGATAGTAAGTGGGCCACCTGGCCAGCTTTCGGGAAGATTCGTTGGCGGAGCCGAGCCCGTTGCGGGAGCTGAGAGACCTTGGTCAGTCAACGGCACGACACGCATACGAGATGGTCGCCGTAACGCAACTCCAAGGACGAGGATAACCAAAAGACAAAATGAACCCATATACAGGCAATGTGCATCTGCGTCAGATGTCAAGCTACTGAGGGCTTGTCATCGCCTGGCACCGGTGAAGGTATGTTGCGTGGTTAAGGAGGAGCCGATGGGCTCGGGCACGGCGCCGTTGGGTAGTACATTTGAAGTTTCTAATTAGATATTTTATACTTTTGATACAAGAACTCCTCAATTCAGTTGTACAACCCCACGTACAACCCTTATGACATTCAGATTGTCAAGGAACATAATGCGTTAGTCTTCCGATCTGGTTGTGCGAAATTTTTCAGCGCTTATGAACTTGAGCAGCGTGACATGTGGTGTTCAGTTACAGCAGGGAGCTCCCGCTTTAGAGTTCAAATCTTTGACCAAAGTGGTTGTGAGAAAGAGTTTTCTTGTGTTGAGATGAACAACACTCCCTCTGTCAAAGGAAGATTAGTAAAAATGTTGCAGTTGTAGTTTAGTACTCTTTTTGCTCCAATTGGAACAAAAAATAGTAGTGAAGTACTTCGTGTATAACTCCAATTTGGTACAAGAACTCCTCAATTCAGTTGTACAACCCCATGTACAACCCTAATTGGGTAGTACATTTGAAGTTTCTAATTAGATATTTTAAACACGAATCCGGGATACTGAAACCTGGATTCGTGTTTCTAGAAGCACGAATCCTGACTTTGAAGAGCCGAATTCGGGTTTTTGGTTCTTGCTTCAAAAAATACCGTCAAGGTAAAAACACGAATCTGATATACTCAAACCCGGATTCGTGTTTCTACAAAACACGGATCCTAACTTTCAAGAGTCGAATTCTTGTTTTTCGTTCTTGCTAAAAAATACCGTCAAGGTAAAAACACGAATCCGAGGTACTCAAACCTGGATTCGTGTTTCTAGAAACACGGATCCTGATGATAATGATACGAATTCAGGTTCCTGTTTGTGGTTCACAAAACACGCATCCGGGATGGGATTGTACAACCAAATTGAGGAGTTCTTCTTTGTTTTTGCGTAGGAACACGAATCCAGGTTTGGATAATTGGGATTCGTGTTTTTACCTTGGTTGTGTTTTTTGAAACACGAACAAAAACACGGATTTGGGTGGGATAAACCAGGATCCACGTATCAGTAAACACGAATCGAGGTTTAAGTATACCGGATTCATGTTTTTTACAAACCAAGCTCATCAGGCAAACCACCAAGCAATCACAAAGTGTAAGGATAACTGCTGACAAGGATAAATGGATAACTAAAGTTTACTGCAGACCTACATCAGTTCAAGTTGATGACCAACATTACAAACCAAGCTCATCAGGCAAACCACCAAGCAATCACAAAGATCACCAACATATAGTTAAATCCAAGTTCAGACACTAGTAGACCAACATAGAGTTACTGTAAATCCAAGTTCAGACTACTAGAACACAATGGATCACAACTAGCGTTCTCAGAATCACATGCTAGGGGTTATTGTTTGTGATGACCAAAGTATCACAGAATCGTCACCAGACTAGCATCACTTAAAAATATATACACCATCACCATCAGCGATGCTTTTGTAGTTCTTTCTGTTAGCACGTTGTGGGCGTTGAGGCAGTGGTTCAGGCCTTTTACTTTGGTTATCTATTGTTTTTGCCTTCTTGTTTCTGTTAACAAACATTGCCAGCGGCTCATCATCAGCTAATTCATCAGGAATTGCATCCACCAGTGTCTGTTGTTGGCCAGCTGTCCCCTTGCCATTGCCACCTCTTCCCCTCCCTCTTCCTCTGCCACCTCTTCCCATCCCTCTTCCTCCATTGCCACCTGTTCTCCCTCTTCCCCTCCCTCTCTTTGGAAATTCTTCAGATAATGACTCATCCACCTTGGACTCTTGTTGGTCAGCTCTCTCCTTGCCATTGCCACCTGTACCCCTCTCAGATGTTGAAGCATCGTCATGATCAAACTGGAGACTTCTGGTGGTATCATCAATGCTGTTGTTAACAGATCCACCTGTTCTTGATGTGGTGGGCATCATTTTATTGGCTGGATTCATTTTGTTGGCAGGACTATATAGTAGCTCAACCGCAAATTCCATGCGGTACGTCAAAACCGTTTCCTGTATTTGTTAAGGTAAACCTAAGAACTTATTTGGCATTTACAAATCTAAGTAAAACACAAGACATAGTACTTACTAACCTCAACAATATTAAACATATCTTTCTTCCCGTAGTAAATCATGTGCATCATCATGCGGTATCCGCAATCATGCCTGCAAGATTAATTCAACAACATAAATAAAGTATTTTGCAAGATTACTGCAAGAATTTGTTTAATTAAAGTAGAGGATTTACATGTTCTTCTGCCGCTTGACTGGCATGGTTGATACACTCCAGGTCATAGCATCGATGCCATGCTTACACAGATACTCCTTCAGATTTGCAGACACTGTGCATGCACATTCATAGTAACTGCTATGGTTCAGTGAGTCCATATACTCAAAAGAACCCTTATCAAAGTTTGCAACAACCAAAAAGCAGTGCATGTTCCAAAAGATAGGCACAAACATCTACAAAAAGAAGAAGAAAGTGATCATGTCATCCAACAGGTCATCCTAGAATAAATCCGAACCTATTAAAATAACAAGACAGAAAAAAACACCAACCAGTTTGACATGCTTTATCTTCTCTTCAGTAAGCTGACGTGAAAGCTTTATATTACTTCCACCTTCTACCAACTCCTCCTAGATTAGGAGAGATTTGTTAACACAGACAAACCATCACAGCACAAAGAAAATTGGTTTCATGAATGTACTTACAACACAGTCTTGCTGGAGATAAATGCGGTCATGACAGTGAGCATTCCATATGGAGCACTGTGCATGAACTGCAGATGAGTTCATATGCCCTTCTGGCTTGAATGAATCAACAAAATAATATTCAGACATGGTAATATTGTTGATGTCGAAGACAGTTTTTGATGCATCAGATGAACCAATCTTGGACATAACATGCTCATGATACAAAGCCTGCACTGGTGACCTCGTGGTTGCTGAAATTTTATCCTTAATTGCAGGTGGTACATACTTCTGCGCCTCCAAAAGCAGCTCTTGCAAATATTGGACCTCTAAAGGTTGGCCCAACCTTGCTGCAGCCAATATCCCTTCAGACTGATCCGCTGCTAATACACCTTGTTCCACGGAGCTCAGATGCGTAGTTGAGGACTCACCATAACACGTGTGCTCCCTGGCTTTCAACTGACAAGATAAATTGAATGTTGTAAGGGACCGGTCCTTCTGTTCTCTCTAATTAATACAAAGAGATGCCTTGTACTTACCAGAAGATTTCCATGTACAAACATGCCATTTTTTAACTTAATTTTTTTAAACATCTCCTTCACAACATCATCGCTGTACCGATTTATTCTTGTAATTACATCCTTGTCCTCGTCCGCAATTACATCCTTCTCCTCATCAATGTCAAGTGCTTTAGTTTCAAAGTTGTCAAGAAAATACACCTGTCAACCAGAATGTACAGCAGAAGTTAAACAACATGGCTCTAATAAATTAAAAACGGCACAATGAAACAAGGTAGATGCTTACGAGCAACACCGTGAGACAACCACGGAGGGTACTACTTGACTTATCACTTTTGATAACATGCCTTAAATGTTCATAAATAAGTGAGCACCAATCATACTCAGATATCTTGGTCATATCGCTAGTGTACTGTAG
>CM014271.1:88071585-88082290 GCA_004135705.1 Alloteropsis semialata | reverse complement strand
ACCCTAACCCTAAACCCTAAACCCTAAACCCTAAACCCTAAACCCTAAACCCTAAACCCTAAACCCTAAACCCTAAACCCTAAACCCTAAACCCTAAACCCTAAACCCTAAACCCTAAACCCTAAACCCTAAACCCTAAACCCTAAACCCTAAACCCTAAACCCTAAACCCTAAACCCTAAAAACCCTAAACCCTAAACCCTAAACCCTAAACCCTAAACCCTAAACCCCAAACCCCAAACCAAACCCCAACCAAACCCCAAACCCTAAACCCCAAACCCTAAACCCCAAACCCTAAACCCTAAACCCTAAAACCCTAAACCCTAAACCCTAAACCCTAAACCCTAAACCCTAAACCCTAAACCCTAAACCCTAAACCCTAAACCCTAAACCCTAAACCCTAAACCCTAAACCCTAAACCCTAAACCCTAAACCCTAAACCCTAAACCCTAAACCCTAAACCCTAAACCCTAAACCCTAAACCCTAAACCCTAAACCCTAAACCCTAAAAACCCTAAACCCTAAACCCTAAACCCTAAACCCTAAACCCTAAACCCTAAACCCTAAACCCTAACCCCTAAACCCTAAACCCTAAACCCTAAACCCTAAACCCTAAACCCTAAACCCTAAACCCTAAACCCTAAACCCTAAACCCTAAACCCTAAACCCTAAACCCTAAACCCTAAACCCTAAACCCTAAACCCTAAACCCTAAACCCTAAACCCTAAACCCTAAACCCTAAACCCTAAACCCTAACCAAACCCTAAACCCTAAACCCTAAACCCTAAACCCTAAACCCTAAACCCTAAAACCCTAAACCCTAAACCCTAAACCCTAAACCCAAAACCCTAAACCCTAAACCCTAAACCCTAAACCCTAAACCCTAAACCCTAAACCCTAAACCCTAAACCCTAAACCCTAAACCCTAAACCCTAAACCCTAAACCCTAAACCCTAAACCCTAAACCCTAAACCCTAAACCCTAAACCCTAAACCCTAAACCCTAAACCCTAAACCCTAAACCCTAAAACCCTAAACCCTAAACCCTAAACCCTAAACCCTAAACCCTAAACCCTAAACCCTAAACCCTAAAAACCCTAAACCCTAAACCCTAAACCCTAAACCCTAAACCCAAAAACCCTAAAACCCTAAACCCTAAACCCTAAACCCTTAAACCCTAAAACCGAAACCCTTAAACCTTACAACCCTAAACCCCAAAAAACCCTAAAACTCTAAACCCTAAAACCTAAACTTTCCCGGATGCGTGTTTCAGTATCCCGGATGCGTGTTTTGTGAACCACGAACAGAAACCTGAATTCAGGATCCGTGTTTCTAGAAACACGAATCCAGGTTTGAGTATCCCGGATTCGTGTTTTTACCATGACCGTATTTTTTCAGCAAGAACCAAAAACATGAATTCGGCTCTTGAAAGTCAGGATCCGTGTTTTGTAGAAACATGAATCCGGGTTTGAGTATATCGGATTCGTGAATTCGGCTCTTGAAAGTCAGGATCCGTGTTTTGTAGAAACACGAATCCGGGTTTGAGTATATCGGATTCGTGTTTTTACCTTGACGATATTTTTTGAAGCAAGAACCAAAAACCCGAATTCGGCTCTTCAAAGTCAGGATTCGTGCTTCTAGAAACACGAATCCAGGTTTCAGTATCCCGGATTCGTGTTTAAAATATCTAATTAGAAATCTCAAATGTACTACCCAATTAGGGTTGTACATGGGGTTGTACAACTGAATTGAGGAGTTCTTGTACCAAATTGGAGTTATACACGAAGTACTTCACTACTATTTTTTGTTCCAATTGGAGCAAAAAGAGTACTAAACTACAACTGCAACATTTTTACTAATCTTCCTTTGACAGAGGGAGTGTTGTTCATCTCAACACAGGAAAACTCTTTCTCACAACCACTTTGGTCAAAGATTTGAACTCTGAAGCGGGAGCTCCCCGCTGTATCTGAACACCATATGTCACGCTGCTCAAGTTCATAAGCGCTGAAAAATTTCGCCCAACCAAATCGGAAGACTAACTCATTATGTTCCTTGACAATCTGAATGTCATAAGGGTTGTACGTGGGGTTGTACAACTGAATTGAGGAGTTCTTGTATCAAAAGTATAAAATATCTAATTAGAAACTTCAAATGTACTACCCAACGGCGCCGTGCCCGAGCCCCTCGGCTCCTTCTTAACCACGCAACATACCTTCACCGGTACCAGGCGATGACAAGCCCTCAGTAGCTTGACATCTGACGCAGATGCACATTGCCTGTATATGGGTTCATTTTGTCTTTTGGTTATCCTCGTCCTTGGAGTTGCGTTACGGCGACCATCTCGTATGCGTGTCGTGCCGTTGACTGACCAAGGTCTCTCAGCTCCCACGACGGGGTCGGCTCCGCCAATGAATCTTCCCGAAAGCTGGCCATGTGGCCTACTTACTATCCAGTGAGTCTGGCCAGACGTGGCACGCTGACCTGAATGTCTTGCACATCATCGTCGAGCCCACCACCTCTACCATTGTGACATAAGTTACCATTATGCGAGGCGGAGGTTGTAGTGCACGTACTCCATGCTGCGGAACCTCTCCCGCTCGGTGTAGGCCATCTTCTCGGTGTGTAGCCTCTTGGACACGCTCCTGTTCAGGTTGGACCACGAACAAAAACCCGAATTCATAGCGTTATCATCAGGATCCGTGCTCTTCAAAGTTGGGATTCATGTTTCTAGAAACACGGATCCAGGTTTGAGGATCCCGGATTCGTGTTTTTACCTTGACTGTATTTTTTGAAGCAGGAACAAAAAACCCGAATTTGCATCGTTATCATCAGGATCTGTGTTCCAATAAACACGAATCCAGTTTTAAGTATATTGGATTCATGTTTTTACCTTGACGGTCTTTTTTGAAGCAAGAACCAAAAACCGAATTCGGCTCTTCAAAGTCGAGATTCGTGTTTCTAGAAACACGGATCCGGGTTTGAGTATCCCGGGTTCAGAAACCTGAATTCGTATCGTTATCATCAGGATCCGTGTTTCTAGAAACACGAATCCAGGTTTGAGTATCCCGGATTCGTGTTTTTACCTTGACGGTATTTTTTGAGCAAGAACCAAAAGCATGAATTCTTACCTTGTGGGCAAAGTGAACTTCCCATCAGCACCAGATACTGCATGGCAAAGAGCGCCTTCCCTGGGTGCATCAGTGAAGGGCAAGGGACTCTGTTACATCATTTGAATACAAATACAGGTGGACTCCCAATATCAGATTTCCCTGGCAAAGAAAATGCATGGAATATATTTAATGTAAGACTTTGCTAAATAAAGAAAATCAAAATTCAAAAGGGATGTGGGTTGCAGTGTTAGTTATTATTAATAAAATAGTACCATTCAGTTCTTCCCAACCTGTGAAACCACAGTTCCATAAATGTTGTATCTTGATACAAAGACATCATCTGCCACATCATTTCCAGATCGCAAATCAACCTGCATAGTAGCATGTAGTGCGTAAGACAATAAGATCATTGTTACATCAGTCAATCCAAGGGCATGCATATATGATCCTAACCTCTAGTGAACCTCTCAACTCAATATGATATTTAGAATAAGGAGAAAAACAAAAAAGGGCTATGCACCAACAAAAAAACATATGCAAACTGTTTTTCACGATATTAGTCCAAAGGCCTTTTTGCATTATAGGAGAAGAGCCACATAAATGAAACTCGGAAAGAACTTTTACAAAATAAATTCTAACCCACTCGGCATTCTCTCCTTACTAAAATGATTGTTTGTGGTGACACAGAGGATTAAGTGTTGTGGACCTTGTGGTGGTCCAAGGTGTTGGATGTGGGAAAGGAGAGAGAACCATGAACAAGTATGATCGTCCGCATGGTATGAGGTATTGAGCATAGGGGTTATTTTGGGCACTAGAATCATGGGAAGCAGTGACAGAAGGCCTAAATGATATTCCCAAATCAGTAAATGACCCATTCTTAGTATTTGTGGTAGAGTTTATAACCAAAACATCACATTAGTGGCTACAAATGGAATCAAATCATATTTTTTAAGGTAGAATAGAAACTCCTAACAAAAAATGTTATGTAACAAATATACAGGAAATGAACATTACTCTACCGAATTTTGCATGTACAAAAATTTGCATATACAGTTACAACAAGCAAGGAAAAACCTGGAATTATGTTTGTATGGATTAAGTTTGATGAGTACAAAAGAAATCTCTAGTGTTTGGGGAAAACGAAAGATGAATCTATGTATATTTGAACTCACAGTACCCGAACCATTGAAAAAGAAGAACTCTCGGTGTTTGGGGGAGAAAATCATAAAAGAAATATGAATCTATGTGTATTTGTACACACATAACCTGTTAGAAGAGAAAAAAGGGTTACATTCATAAAAGTAACATTTCCCATGAATATATCCGTAGACATATAAGCCAAGGGAAAAAATAATAGGAAGAACATATATTGTGCATTACATGTGAATCTTGCTCTTTGAAATAGAATAGACAAATAAAGGGAGAACATATATGAATGTGCCTACTTACAAAAGCATTGTACAAAGTTTTTATTTTGATAAATATAAGTTTTTTTGCATGCTGGCCAAAAAAAAAAGATAGTAGTGCTTGCAGTACAAAACAAGAGAAAGTACTATGATTCCTAGTATTCTTGATTAAATTGAAATACTACATGTCATGGTGACTGGTGAGGTCAATGCAATCATTGGAAAGATGTATGCAAAAAAAAAAGAGCGGATAGCTCCAGTGGAGGAGACATTTCTATGAGCAACTCAAGTATGCTCATACAAGGAGTATGCACTAAACTGCTGAAAGAAGAGATTAGAAACTCGCAAGATGCACCAGGCTATTCATACTTACATTTAAAAAAAAATATATATACTACATGTGCTTGTCTAAAAATTATAGCTTCTATGATCTAACTTTAAAATAAAAATACCAAGAATTTCTGTATTTGAAGTTAGGTCAGGACTTCAGTGTGATGGAACAGCCCTACTTAAACTGACTCAGGTGTGATCTGTAGTTTGAAACACTAACACGTCACACACCTGGGTCAGCATAAGCCCAGGGTTCCATTGAGTCTTCACTATCAGCTGTTCTCATCACCAATACTCAGTATTCCAACACCAGAGGAAGCATCACAGATATTGCACAGGTAAAATATACAACACAGACAGGTAAGATTTATACAAACCAGAGTAGCTCCATTTAAAGTTATTACACACAGGTTCTAGGTTCAGCAACAGTTTAACAAGGTAATTAAACACTAATATCAGACCATGTCGTGCCCTAACATGTCTGGATCCACGAACCTCCTCGACGCCAGCAACAGCCTACTCCTCGGGCTCAACTGCAACAAGGGGTCAAAGAACCCTGAGTACAAAGGTACTCAGCGAGACTTACCCGACAGGCTACTCTAAAGGGATCACAAGGGCATGCAAAGCTGTGAAGTTTAACAGAAATAAACCGACTAGCAAGCTTCACTTAATTGGTTACTAATCTAATTACCAAATTTCAGATTGACCAGATAAAACCCTGTTTAGCTAGGTGAACTAACCACTACTGCCAAACAGTAGGAATAATAAGGAATAAGAGCTGAACAATACATAAACATGCAATAAAGTATCTGGCAGGATCAAGCATGTATCAAAACCGTGACACTCGGCGATTCGAATCGATTTCAAACCCTGCAGGGGTAAACCTGGAACACACGCCGCGTGCGCGCCCCCGGAAGGCCACACGAAGCTACCTTTCCCGCTGCGGCCACCATTGCCTGAACTGTGCCCACATAGCCCGGGGTCGCATCCCCATTCCCTACACAGTGCCCGGGCAAAGGCATGTGGGTTACTGACTACGACCCCGCCAACATTCCTCGCCAGACACGGTGAGTCACAGTTCAACCGTTAGTACCACAGAAGTACATCAGTTTCCCGGCTCCCTATACCGGTATGTGCCCAGTACGTTCAAAGCTTGACCACAGGCAGACCACAGCAACTCCTATACTTATCCAGTGGGCAGGACCAACTCAAATTACCCAAAACATCCAACAAAATGCCTTAATCATCAACCATATGTCCTGCCCAACACTTTCAAAGACTTACTAACAGGTTTAGCTCTCTAAGCCAACTTTACCTAATGGCAGGTGATTGGGATAACACCTGATTAACTATTGTGAGCAGTTCTAAGCAAAACTACTCTATCTTTTTGAAAAGGTGGCAGAGATGCTCTAAACAAGGATGGATAATGCATCAAAATAGGATTCACTCTATCCTACTCTAATGCACAATCATGGGCTCAATCATAACGACAGTAATCATGTTAGTACTGGGACGGGTATGCTCCGAGGCTTGCCTGGCTCACAGATCTCCGGCTCTGCAGCAACAGGGGTCTCTGGGGCTCGCGGTACGGCTTCAGTCTCCGCCTCGAACACCACCTCGTCCCCCTCCTGGACGTCGTCGGGGACCTCCACCAACTCCGGCTGCAACGGGTCCTGGTCTACACGAGATGATGCAAAACATGGGATAATTAAATTAGAGACCCTTATTCCAACCTAAACTTGATAAAACACCTAAATAGCACAAAAGAGTTAATTAATGTATTTCAAGGATTATAATTAAGAAATAACTAATTAAAAACCTATTTTCTAATTAAACAAACCCTTAAACTCCATCCTAAAATCAAGGATAATAATTATTAAAGCATCTAATATATTAAACTATACTCTAGATGCATAAAGGAAAATGCAACTATTGCAATAAAATTTATTTCATTAATTTTAGAGGTTCCTACAAAAAGATATGCATTACTAAGTATTATTTCTATTGAAATGCATTTCTAAAAACATTAAAACCTAATAAAACCTAAAACTCCTCAATTTTACAGAAAACCCCCTGGCCTTTCCTTTATTCAAACACACAGCCCTTTTTCTCCTTTAATGGGCCGGCCCGGTGCGGCCCATCCTCCCCTTTTCTTTTTCTTTCTTTTTCCTTGTCTCTTATTTCTCAGTCGGCGCGGCCCACTATGCTCTCCCCTCCATCCTCTCCATTCGGCCCGGCCTCCAGCCCAGCAACGTTCGGCGGCAGCCGACCCAGCACCGCTCGTCTCCTTCCCCTTTCTCGCGCAGACACGTGCCCACGCCCGAGCCTGACTGGCTCCGGTGGCCCTGACCGGCGACGGCGACGCCCGCCGCGCGACTCCGGATCCCTCAAACTCCCGCGCCTGCACGCACTCGACTCCCTCGAACCCACTCCCCAAGCCAAGCCTCCAGAACCGAGACCCGCAGGAGCAGAACAGCGACAACGGCGGCAGCATCCTCCGAACCCGGCGGCGAAACGCCGAACAGGCTCAGGGGTCAAAGCCCTAGGGTAACGAATGGCACGAGGAGCATCTACAAAACCCTGAACACACGGTGCCCCTACTCCTAAAGGCCCTAAGGGACAGCACAGCCAAACCACGGCGGCGGCACGCCAGGCGGCGCTCTGCGATGGCATAGCGGCGTTCCGGTCACGTCGACCACTAACCAGGGCAACAAATACCACCGCGAGCATCACGGGAACACTAGGAGCACGATTAAACCATTGGACGGCCACAAGGATGACGGGAAGGGCGTTCTCACCGCGGGCTCGTGGACGGCGGCGGTGACACAGTGAAGGTCGACGGCGGCACGATGGTTGAGGGCAAGGAAAACCAAACGCGGACGGGCTGGAGTGCTAGGGGCTGCTCTAGGACGCTTATGTGCGAGGGGATTGAACTGGACAGCAACGGCGGCGGCAAAAACCACGGCGACGGCGGTGAGCTTCAGTGACAAGCGAAGCACAGGACAGAACAGCTTGGTCGGCTCTTTTCTCTCCAATTCGCGCGGGCGGTGGCCTTGCCAGCTCCTGCTTGCCGCCCTCGTGCTGTGCTCCGCGCTCGCCGGCGCGTGGCACGCGAATTTTGGCGCGCGGCCGAGGGCGGTGAGGCGGCGGCGTCGGTCGAAGCTTGACTGACTCGAGCTGCAAACCAACCCGAAACCGGTCCAAACCGTGCCCCCGATCTCTCCATTTCATATGCTAACCAAAAGAGCTCCCAAAGCAAAACTTGTAGAGGGCACATCCATCTCCAACTTCCCTTATATGATCTTGCTCCAACTCTCAGCCGAAATGGAAATCCAGAGCCCTGAATATCGGCCTAGCAACTGGATTATAACTGAACTCAAGTTTTAACTCTGAAATTCATCCAAACCAGCTGAGTAAATCACCCCTTTTCTTCAAATTTCATATCTAAACTCTTGAAACTCAAAATATGAAAGTTGTAGCCCAAACATCAGGCTACATTTCTCCTAATACGACTTTGGTCTAAATCTCAACAGACCCCAAAACTGTCTTCTGCTGAAACTCGTGAAAATCAGCAGATTCACGCCCGTTTTTCTCCATCTTTTGAATGTAAACATTCAAATCTCCAAATACAAAAGTTGTAGCCTATATATAGACCTTCATTTTCTCTAATATGGCCTTGAGCTGGATCGGCCTGGATCTTAAGTTATACTGCCCTGAATCTGGTCCCATTCAACTGTCCATTTTCGGAAAATTTTCAGCTAAGTCCCCTTTTAACACAGCCACCATCAAGCCACTTTTTCTCCATTTTTCACATGTAAACTTTAAAAACTCCAAATGTAACTCTTGTTGCTGGTACATTGATCTTCAATTTCTCTTATACTCTTGCTTGCTAATTTTGCTTAGTTTGGAAACTGCAAGGCCTTTACTTTGATCCAAAATTTCAAACTCAAACTTTCCCTCCAAAAGCCCATTTTCTCCCTTTTTGGATTTAGCTTCCCTAATCAACAATTAAGCCTTAATGACTTTGCAAGATCATCAAAACATTGCTTAGAGGTCTTAATTAACACAGGAGTGTTACATTCAGCGATTTGACAAACCTTTTAATTGCCACACAACAAGCACATGTTCTAATAAGACCACAGCGTACTCGGGAGGAAAGGGCATCATCTCCATTTGCATCAATGCTTCATGTTCAGAATCATGCCTGCATGAATGAACAGGGACCTCAGGTGACAATAAAACTTCATGATTTTGGTACTGTTTTTTAGATGTTTGTAACACCCTAAAAATTCCTTTTCTAAATTAGTAATTAATTTGCTAGCTCTTGTGTGTGCATTCTCAAAATTTAGGTAAATATAAAACCTTTTTCGGAGATTAAAATCAACCATAGGTTTAGAAACTTGTATGTGTGCATTTCATGCCGATGCATCGTTTTCTTGTATGAGTGCCTTTGTGTGCTAAGTCTCCAAACCCAAAACCCGGAGTCCGATCCGAATCCAAACTCGGCCCAACCAGCCCGGCCCCATCTCTCTTCCTCTTTCTTTTCTCCTTGAGCCCAAACAGATCCAACCCAGGCCCAAACCAGATCCATTCTCACCCTTCCCCCACGCACGCTCGCCCCCTCTCCCAAAGAGACCGTCGCTCGCCCCCCTTCCCTCTCACGCACGCAGAAAGGCCAGAAGCCGTCGCCCCTTTCTCCCCTCACGAAGAAACAGCCGCACGCCGTTCCCCCCTCTCCTCACGCCCCCTCCCTTAACTCTCCCAACAGAAACCCCCAACTTAATTCCTCTTCAATGGCATTCATGCCATGGCAATGAAGTCTGCCCTCTCTCTTCAAATTCCAGCCACCAGAGCGTCTCTCCCCTCCTACAAAGCCACGGCCAAGCCCTTCCCCAATCTCCTTTGGCTCCCTCACTCACCAATTTCCCAAAATCAGTGCCTTCTCCGTTAAATTTCTGGACACGGGAGTTCGTCACGGTAAAGAATTTCCGCCGCCATTGTTTTTCTTCTGTCTGCACCTCTCTGATCCCCTCTCCAACCCTTGCCTGCTGCACAGGGACATCAAGACCTTGCGCGGCCGCCCAGAACAGCGACGCCGAGGCCACAGCTCCATCTCCATGGACGTGTACAGGTCTGGCCTCCCCTCCCTTGCGCCCTTGCCCAAAATTGGTCGCCAAGATGAGTTCGTGTCGCCGTTCTCTCTCCGTTTTGCCGCTAAACACCGAAATCCGTGGCCTGTAGACCCCGGCCCCCTTCACCGGCGAGCTCTGTTCGCAGAGCAATGGCCGCCGCCCCTTCTGCCTCCGTGAAAACAACGAAGAAATCGACGAGCAGGCGTCGCCCCTCTCTGTGTGGCCGAACAGAACCACCCCCCACCATCAGATCTCCAACCAACGGCCTGAATTAGAAGCAAACATACCCCTTCGTAGTTTTGTTAAAGAGTCCCTAAAGAATTCCTGAATAAACCCGCAGTCCCTCCCCTGTGTTGTGCGAAAATCCTCTGCTACCCCCTGAGATCTATAGATAAATACGTTTAGGTCCTCGGTTTATCGCAGCTTAGACCTTCGTCTTGTTTTTAGCATAGTTTAATCACCGTAAATCCGATTAGAGTGATTTTCGCGTTGTTGTGATCGTAGAAACGCGTAGATTATTTTTCTAATCTTTTTGCTTCTGTTTTTTTACTGTATGGTGTACTGTTCTAATATAATTATATTTGTTTGCATGTACTGGCTTGTGATGGATGTATGTGTGGTGATTGGAATGCGTGTATAGATTGCGAGCAGTACGCGACCGGTTGTGATCAAGACTTTGAAGACCCAGTTCAGCAGCAATACTTTGAGGAAGGCAAGTGTAACATGATT
>CM014271.1:88052443-88070585 GCA_004135705.1 Alloteropsis semialata | reverse complement strand
ACCTGCATCTTATGTAGTGTCAAACGTCCCTCATTCAAGGCTGATTGCACCTGTCGACGGAAAACATTGCAATCATTAGTAGCATGCGAAAAAGAATTATGTAACTTGCAATATGCCCGTCTTTTAAGCTCTTTAGGTGAAGGAATAGTATGAGACATTTTAATGTTTCCATTCTTCAATAATTCATCAAAAATACGATCGCATTTGGAAACATCAAAATTAAATTGCACTTCTTCATGCCGATTCTTTTGAATTGTCTTAAGAGATGGACAAGTGTACGATTTATTCTTAGAAGGCCACACAAGTTCAGCAACATACACATCCTCATCATCATCCGAGCTACTGGAATCATAAGTAACAACATGAACATTAGAACGATGAGTCTTATATGTATCTTTGGCATTTTTTATTCGATTTTCAGTAGCTAAAGCTCTTACTTGTACTTGATTAACCGAAAAATGATCTAAGCCTTCTATCTTTTCTTTAATAAAGGATCTTAAACCATTAAAAGCAACATCCGCAAGATCGCTTTCAGAAAGTGACAAATTAAAACATCAGTTTTTAGTTTCTTTGAATCGTTTAAAGTAATCCAAAACAGATTCATCTCTTTGTTGCCTAACCGATGTTAAATCTATCAACTTTAGTTGAGTACTCCCACTATAAAAATGATCATGAAATTTTTTCTCTAATTGATTCCATGAATGAATTAAACTGGGAGTTAATGAAGAAAACCAGAAAAAAATAGTTCCAGTCAAAGACAATTATTAGGATAAGGAACAACATCAAAATCAGCAGAGTATGGTTTTTGGTATAATCTAGAATTACCCACATCAATGCCGAGCTTATCCTGCATCATACTAGCTAACACGTCCTTTAATTTGAAGAATTCAGCATATAAATTTGAACGAGCTAAATCAGATTGTCCTGTGGCTGTACTTTGAGCTTGAACAACATGAGACATGCGATTAGGACCTTGCCGCAAATATTGGTCATACACATCATTAGGAATCCCACTAGAATTGATGTTTTGATTAGGTATAGGGGGTGATGTGTATGCATGTGTCTCAATATAAGCAGAATGATTAGCCACCTCTGCATTTCGGTTAGGGACTACCGAAAGAGGGGCTGTAGTGTGTGGTTCTGGCTGCTGTCCACTGGGGCGACAAAATCGGTTCCACCAGTTTCTAGAACCGGTGCCACCGGTTTCGCTGAAGTTGGCGAAACATGTGCTGGCAACGTCATTTGCCCTGGATAAAAATTAGCCGGCATACCATACAATGGATTTTCAGGTGTTTTTTCTGGTGTAGCCGACACACTTGCATGCATATTCTCATGTTGCATAGTTGGTATATTATGTGAATAATAAGATGACTCTACCAACCTATCCTTTTAAATTTTATCTATCCTATCCGTAAGAGTGCTTACTACTTCATCGGTATGTAAAAGTGCAGCACCAAGTTATCATCAGGATTAGAAACAGAAGGTTCAGGTGGGTGTACAGTTACCAGAGGTATTTGTTCCACCTTTTTGTCCTTCATCATGAACGCCGGCATCATGAATTCATGAGTTCTTGTTACCTTGCCGTGGCGATCCTTCTTCAGCCCTATCAAGAACTGGTTCTTGAAGAATTCCTGGGCCGCTTCAAACTTCTGGCGTTCCTCCTCGCTTATCTCCTCCATGGAAGGCACAACGATGTTGTCCTTATCAAGATCTGAAATAGAGCCCATCTGGCTAGGGTTTGATAGATCGGTTATTGAAACCAAGATCTCCAAAGTCCCCAGCGGAGTCGCCAAAAATGTGTTGACGCTTTTTCTGGTCAGCACACTAAAAACGCGCTCGCTCGCGCGGATCTGCAACGGATCGATCACCTGCAGCACGCCCAGCAAAACCGGTGGGATTCTGGTGGAATCGGTTTCATAGGGTTTGCTGCGTGAGCCTACGAACGCCGGCCCGAGAGGGACCCCGTCAGGGCAGGCGCGCCTAGGGTTGCTCTGAGGTCGGTAGGGCACTCAGAACGCTGTCAACGTCGTAGAGACGAAGTACGAATAGCAACTAGGGTTAGAAAAGCTAGGGTTTGGAGATGACAAAAAGTAAAGGTATTTTGTATTTGATCGATTGGATAAAACCTCAATCGGCCGTGGCCCTTTATATTTATAGGGTGGGGAGGTCTTGCCCCGCAAGAAAAGCCCTATTACAACTCGGACTCTCAAAAGAGTCCAATTCTACTAGGACTCGGGGAAAACCGGTTCCACCGGTTTCTAAATCCGGTGCCACCGGATTGCCTTGTCAGACGAGCAACAGGAACCAAACCGGTTCCATCGGTTCTTGAATCCGGTCCCACCGGTTTTCCTGTCAAACCTGTCCCATGCCAATTTTGATCGTCAACAAATATGTAAAAACCACAAGTGCACAATGGAAAGTTGGAACTATCATTTTTAGGCAAGTCAAATAAAGGTTAAACATGACTTTCTTCGGCTTGGGACATTTCTCATTAAGGGTGAATCACGAATAAGGTTTTGAGAAGATAGATGGTTCGAAAATAGGTCTCTGCACGATCAATGTCCTGCTTTATAGTATAGCCCACCAAAAATAGGATACGATGGTAGAGGTTTTGGGAAGTAACCCACAAAATATTTCATGGAATTAGGAGCTTATTGTAAAGTTGGTAATTTGGAACAATCTCCTTCGTTAATATTGTTTTATGCTAGGATGAAGTTGAATTATCCTAAAAATTTACATCAAAATGAAGAGTTCTCAGTAGTGTCCGCAATGAGGTCTCTAATATGAACAAATGACTATGAAAATTAAAGGTATCCTTAATAATAGAATTTTCTTACGATACCTTCACAAAAGGGTTATATTAACAAAGGATAATCTAGCTAAGCACAACTAGCAGTGTAGTAAATAGTGTCACTTTTGTCATAAGGATGAGACTATCAACATTTATTTTTTTGACTACTGGTTTGCTCTTGTTGTCTAGGCAACTATTCATGCAGTTTGTGATCTTTCACAGCCTCGTAGTGTGGAAATATATTTGGCACGTGGCCAATGCAGATTAGTAATGACCTAAAACCTTTAGTGCTACTTGGAGCAATTGCTACGTGTTGGTCTTGTGGTTGTGTAGAAAAGTATGATATTTTGAGGATAAATAATCTACTTTTTTTACAGGTTATCTTGTCAATTATACACGTGATTTGTACATGGGTTATCCTCTATAAGTCTACTACACATGGTTTGGTTCTAACCGCATCTCAGTGCTTGGCGCACATGGCCAAGATCTTTTTTTGCCGTGGCACATGGGTGGCGGTCTAGTCTTTGGATTAAAATTCATTAGCATGCCTGCTTCCCACCTTTTGTTTTGTGTACGGTTGTGAGCCACCCTAGCAAAGCTCAGGGCTCTTTGTGTGCTACTCTTTTCCAATAGACAACGCCTACTGAAGAATCCCACTTCATTGAATAAAAACAAAACATGTACTCCAAAAAGTGAATGCTTCAAATAAAGATCACTCTTCAACTGGCCCTATTGTTGCTAATATTAATTATTTAGTGGACAGCTTTGTTTTGCTTTCATTTGTTCATGTAATCCATAGTGCTAATGTGGTGCTAGGGCGAGTGAGTGTGTTTCTTTTCGATCTTTAGGCATTGTGTTCCTAGCTGCATCCAGTATGTTGTAATCTCTGAAAGATTGTATTGATGAATGACCCTTCCTTTACCTCAGAAGTAAAAGGTGGGGGGCGCTTTGTGTGCTACTCTTTTCTATGTTCCCACTTCACTAAAGAAACGGAACATATAGAGGTGCTAGAATATGATCTTGTGGTACCTTCTATCAAATGGTCAAAAATTAATTATATTTGAAATATACGCAAATATTCTATTAGTTTGCTGTCAAGATACTTTTGCAATATGTTTAAACATTTGATGTAGAAACAGGGGTAAAATCATCTAGTCCTTGGAAAAATATAGACATATCCCAAACAAACACTAAAACACCTAACAACATACCAAAATCCTCTACACGATTAGTTACAATAGCTTTTTTGACATGCACTAACTGCAATTGGCCGTGTAAATCAAAAGCCTAGCAATACATCTATAATAGCGTACATGTCTTTTCTTTACCATCGATGGACTGTACTAGGTGCTCTTACGGAATCTATACTATAAAGAGAATAACTTTTGAAAATAATTCTCACCAAGGCTTGATCACCCCCACCCCTCTCAAACCTATGCAAAAGGCCCATCTGCCAGGTAAGAAGCTTGACAGGGGAGGGGGGAGATCGAAAAAACTGGCGCTAGAAAATACTTTCGCCCATCCACGGTATTTTTTCTCACCGGCGCTTCGCACTTACCCGCCTCGCGTACCCGCCCGACCCGCCACCGCCAATCACGCTCGCTGATATCCACCTCCCTCGATGCCGCGCATCTCACCCCCAAAATCTCTCCTTTTCCTTCTCTTCCCTTCCGCGGCTCCCTACACGCCACCGATACAGATGCGCCGCTGCCGCAGAGAGTATCCACCCAACATCCTCGGCACTGCCTCTTCCACCGCCGCACTCATGGTGAGGAAGGGCGCGCGGCGGAGACGCAACGTCGGGAGCGTGGGAGGAGGGTCGCGGGGGCGAGATCGACATCGACAAGTGTCGCGAGGCCGCAGGCGAGGTGCGTTGGCATGCCTTCCCCACCCGATTCACGTCGCCCTCCCCATCCGCCTCGCGCGGTTCTCCCCATCCTTGCTCCGCTCTACGCTCACTTGAGGAGATGCCAGTAGGGGAGGAAGCGGAGCAGCATATCAAGAAAAAAAGGCTGATCCATGCCCTTTGATTCACTGCTGCCGTCAGTTGATCTCGCCCTCCTTCCCGCCTTTGATCTTGCCTAAGAACGTTGGTGAGATCCCGCCTAAATCGGCTCCAATCCTAGGTGGTCGAACACATACAGGGAGGGAGTTCATTTTTTATGTCTAGGGTTTGGACTGGTTCAGCCCGTAATTAGGTATTTACTTGATATTACATCTTTCAGTGCTATTCCATCCTTCGGTGCTAACTTGCTTCTTTTTTGCCATATAAAATAGCAACGGTTTGTTGATTGAACTCTTGATATTTTGGATTATCAATTGAATGCTTTGATAATTTGGATTATCAATGAGGTTTATTTTAAGCACACATGAGTTAGACAATTGCAGCTTGCATGGCATCCTGGAATATGAAAAAGGGGAGGCGGTAATTGGGGATATTATGCCACTATGTTCTGAATTCTGCAGTTGCCAAATTACTTTATTTTTGTTTATTATGGATCCCTGCTAACACACATATATTCATGTTGGTACAGTCAGGAGAGCTATTGAAAAGGGGAAGAGCGATTCAGTATTTTCAAAATACCACGACACAAGCAGGACCAACCTATATTCTGCCCAAGACAATGATGACTTTATTTCTTCAGAGTCAGATAGCAGCTACTTATGAGGTGAGTTTCATTTGCCACTTTTAATGTACTGTGAGAATATGTTGGTTAAAAATACTTTGTGTATTGATTAATACGCTGAGGCTGCTTTGTTACAAATTTGTGGATCGGGTACATTTTAAATCCTGGTCTGTGGTGGTTAAATTATCCTTCATTGTAGATGATAATTTAATTCTAATTGCAGAACATACGTCCGGTTGTTTGGATTCTGTTCTTATAGATATTTACATGGTTTTTATGCCACTATGTTCTGAATTCTGTAGTTGCCAAATTACTTTTTGTTTATTATGGATCCCTGCTTACACACGCACATATTCAGGTTGGTACAGTTAGGAGAACTGTTGAAAAGGGGAAGAGCAATTCAGTAATTTCATAATACCAGGACACAATCACACAAGCTGGACCAACATAGGTCCAGGTTGTTTGGATTCAGTTCTTATAGATATTTATTAATATTTATCGATGGTTCCATTTCTTGTTACACTAAAGACCATGTAATGCAGCATCATATTTGGACGTTTGCCTCATTTGGACGTTTGGATCATTGGTTTGGATAGGATAGCTAAATAGTGGTGAACATGAAATATATTTTTGCATTTCTGTGTCTTTCTCGGTGGCTTATATTTAATATTATGCTTTTTTTATTTCAGTCAGAAAATAATGCTTGGCCTTCATATCTTCGTTCAAATACTGGTCAAATAATGAGATGTTTTTGAGATTCCTAAACTGCTGCTATGTGCAGTAGTACTGTTTGTCTGCCTAACCAAAATATAGCATGGCTGTGCGCATGCGGAAATAATTTTGTGCAGGAACTGAAAATGTCATCAGAGATATACTAATCATTCCTGTATGTGCTAATCCTTCCTCTCCCATGCTGATAGGACCCTCTCCAACCCCGGGTGTGCCGATGAGGTCTCCACCGCGGCAACCAGTGGCGCCCCTCCCCTCCCACATGGCGGCGGCGCCCCTGGTCATCGCAGCCAGCCTCGCATTGCCCCTTTGGTGTGCCATGGCTCTCCATATCCCTTCCCACTCCCCTTTGTTCCACCTGGCTCCACTGTTCCCCCATGTCCTCCGCTTGCCGGTGCATTTGGAGTTGCCCACCCTCGACCCTCCCTGGGTCGCTAATGATGTAGGTGAGATCATTTTTTTAGCCCCTGTCCTTTTTGAATAACAGTTGAGATTCATGACATTTGCAGGATTATCCTAACAGTTAAAATCTAAACTGAATAGAGAAGTTCTAGATGATGAAACTGGAGTTGACTTGAGTATTACAAAATGTTTTGTTGCACTGATGGGTGGAGAAATAAATTTTATGAGTAAATCAGGTACCTTTTCTTTTACTATCATTTTCAGCAACAGAAAATGACCTGGTGATATTAAAATTGATATATGTTTGTTTTGTGTAATGTTTTTCTTTTTTACTGAGATGAGCTCCTGTTAGCATTAAGATGAGATGAGCAACTGCATGCGTTCGGCTTTGCTACTTCCCTTCTGGACTATAATATAAAATTCTATTTGTGATTTCATTTAAGGGGCAAAGGTTTATACAGCTTTGTACTTGATTACGTATATCTTTTAGTTAACAATTCTAAATATTGAATACATGTAGCTTCTTGAAATTTCTGAATTTTAGTTATATCTTTTACTTAAAAATTCTGAATTCAGATGGGAGCTGTAAGCAATTTAGTCTCACAAATGGCTACGATGAACCGGTTATTTGTTGCCTTTTTCAGGCCATGGTGAACCCAACTCATTGCGTTTTTGAGTTTGCAGTAGTTCAGTTTCAAGGCATGGACTTATGCTAACATTGTAAGTTGCTTCAGATTTGTGTAATACTTTCTGTGTGCCTCTGATCCTATGTGTATTTCTATTTTTTTAAATCATGATTTGTTATAAAAATACAGCGTGACGAGGTCCGAGGAGGCCACCTCCACGTTCTTGGGCAGTGCGAGCGCTGCGACGAGGAGCGCCGGGATGGGCAGTTTGCTGTTGTTTTTTGAGTTCAGATGATAAGGGTTGCTTTCACCAGCATCTTCCTGTACTATTGGGAAATCGACATGCAGTATCACTGTGTCAGTAAACACCCGCTTCTTTTTTCCGTTGTGTTTCTTTTGTGTGTTGTTGTCTTCTGTGTTCCAGCGACTGCACCATAGAGATTAGGGTGTGATTAGACTTGTCTATGTAATGCATGTTCAATTACTGTTTATGTGGGGGTGAACTGCAGCATTTTGCATCAGGGCTTATGGGGTCATGCCTTGGTGATATGATGTTTTCAACTTTTCATCGATCGGTGGGTTGAGGATAATTCTGTAGATAATGGATAAGAAACTATTCAGCACAAGCATCTCACATGCAGTTTGAAGCTACAGCTACATTTCATAGTTTATCACTTCCATTTCTGGTGCTTGTAATGATATAGTTTAATCTGTCCTTAGGATAAATTTGGATGTTTTGAATCCTTATCCTAAAATCCTTGTTCTGCCTACCTTAATGAGAGAGAAGCAGGTCTTCTGCTAAAAAATATGTTTACAGTTTAGTCTGCCATTGCTTTCTGAATTGTGATATCATAGGAGACCTCAAGGAGAGTTTGTACATTGGGCCTATTGTGGACAGTGATTCCTCAGGAGTATATTTGATAAAACTGTATCATATTAAATGATGTTGTTGCTTGTACTAGGGAAACCAGCAAAAGGATACTCTCTCTAATTGCTTCGGGTTTGAATTTGGATGCTTAATACTTTCAAAAAATTGGCGCGATTGACTGCCCATCAACATTTCTTTGGTTATTGCATTACCTAGGTTATATTACTCCATTTTGTTCTATATTAATATGGAAGAATCAAAGCAGGGAGCATTATTAGTCTCTATGTTGAAAATTTTACCAGTATGCTGAACCCTGGTAATTTTGAGAATTGTTTTCTTTTGATCAAAATCATTGTACTGGAAACAGTTGTTTATCCTATGATTAAAAAGTACGTACATTGTCATTGACGGAAATCATTGTACAATTTAGACTTTTGCACTAGAGATGAAGTATATTACTTTTAAACTAGAGATTAAGTAACTTAGTGTTTTTAACTTTTATGTTCAAGCAATATGTTTTGACAAGCACTTAACTTTCCTTTCAGTTGAGCAATTTCCTCAATTAAAGCCGGCTTGACTCAAGCATACTGGAACATCTACATGCATTACCAGGAAGCTGGTTTCATGGAAGCTTGAATTAGTTGTTAGATCTTGAATTGGAAACCAGTACTACGGGAGGATATAGATCATGGTCATTTTCAGTTTTTTTTTTCTGAACATACTTATTGTGCCATTTTATTTTATAACATTTGATGTTGTAAATGTTCAAACATTAATTAAGCTGGTTAATAGGAAGGTTGCATTTTGAAGATGCAAATGCATCGATTGCTTTGCATGTTACCTGGTGCTTCCAGATGGTGCTCTTCGATAGCATCTAACTACATGTAGACATGTAGTCCATGCTCGCCACCTCCAAGAACTTGTATATCCGGGATGTTTCTGCAGTTTTTTTTTTGATATGGTTGACTGGATTGATGGTTTGACCTCCTGTAAATAAGTTTGAAACCACCTTGTGTACATCACATTTTAGAGATGAAACTGGTCATGTTTCGGTGAGCTTCATTTGGACACTTGTCTAATTAAATTAATCCTAAGGTTAATGTTTAGCTAAGCACATCAATTGTTTTTACGTTGATACATTTTTTTTGTTTGGTTGACCTCCAACCGCAAGACACATTGATGAAACGACTTCGATGCCGATGACCGCTGAATGAGATAAAAAGGTTGGGTCGGGTGAAACTAATATGTAGGAAGTTGTTTTTGGTGCACGCAGGTCTTTCTTCTATAAATATAAAATTTGTTTTTAGTTTTGTTTTCAAACAGGTGCGCAGCTCACCATTTTCTTTCAAAATAACAACGCTTGTGCAAGATTTAAGCTACCAAACAACAAACAATCATTTGTATATTAATTTCGCTGGTTACAAGTGTGTGATCCTTTGCTATATAAAAGTACTTTATATTAGAATTTTTTAAAACGTGCCTGTGGCACGTGCAACTTCACTAGTGGGGGTAAACAGTCTTCAGTTTGAAAAGGAGGAGGAAAAAACATGAGTTTAGAAAGAGTAGGAGTGGAAAGTAGGATAATTAAGAATGAAATCATCCAATGTAAGATAAATATCATTAGATTCACATTTGGATTTATTCTATTGCTTCAAACATTAGTCATAGTATAAGAGAAATAGAAAGTCAAAAGCGAATTTTAGAAATAGCGCCAAGTCAAAACATTTCTTATATTTTGAAATAATGGAGCAAATGTCCACCACACATAGACTTGTATTGCACCTTTTATGAAACTAGAGTGATGTTATGAATTCTTGGTGCCATTTTGACCAAGCTTTTTGAGGGAAAAATGATAAAAATAGAGCAAACACATTAGTGATTATTAAAGACAGCTCTTATGCTCTAGGTGCATGAAAACTCTCATTGTGTTCAATGGACATTGTCAGGGCTAGAAAAGGTTGTTGGAGTTCTAGTGTGCTCTTGGATTTATAAAAGATTTTGGGTGACATAGGGCCATGTCAGGGTTTTGCGGAAAATAGGGCCGAGCAGCTTGAGTGGTGTGTCAACGATGGAAATGGATGGTGATATCGGGTCAAGATGGAAGAAGGCAGCAGCATGGACTTTTATTTTACATTCTGTAATGGAGATGGATTATCTCGAGATGGTGATGGCTGAATGTCTTCATCTCTGTAATCTCCATTTCTCCACATAAGGCCTTTCTCAGTTAATCCCCTTCCTAAAGAGATTGGGGGAAATTATTTTCCCTAGAGGTTTGTTGGGTTCTCAATCTCTTTCCATCCCTTCCAGATTAAGCCATAAGCAAACATTCAAGGACTATGCAAGCACAGCCGCCGCGTCTGGCATCGGGCGAGAGTTTTCTTTTGGCAGGTATCTCAAACACCTGGGCAAGTGGTATGTAGGACCAGGGTGATCAGATGCATTGAGGCTGTTAGAAATGGGCTTTGCTACGGTACTCCGAAATCGTTGTGGGCGTCCATTCAAATAGATACAGGTGGTTAGGATAAGATATTACCTCTTTGGAGGTAATAAATTAAATATTTATCTACATATTCTTAATTCTGAAATAAATAAAATGTGCCACTATTAGATCTAACCTCCATGCATGTACCAGATTTCTTTTTATCTCACGCGAAGGGCAGGTGTGCCATACGACGCAGTTGTGTTTGACCTGTGCGTGAACGTGACGGACATATATGCATGTCCGGTGCACCTTCTTTTTCAAAAGAATTTCTAATCTATTTTTCTCCTGTTAAATGAAATCTTGAAATGGAAGTATGTTTCCTATCACAACAGGTGCTTAGATCTAACTTTATATAATGTGGCATGTGCATATGTATCATTAAAAAATTTAGCGGTACCAGATACGTGACAAGTTAAAGGATACATTTTAGTGATAGTACACAAATGTGACATGTTTGAGAAGTGCTAATAATTGTACTGCACATAACATATTGTGATAATACATGGTAGCTAGGTCTATTTGTTAGGAAGCAATATTTGTATTGGTTTTTTATTTTCTAACGTGACAGGCTTTGCTTGCCATGGTATAGCCACAAACTAAAAATAAAAAGAAACATGACATGGTGAAATGCATGGTACATTCTTTTTCATAACATGGCATGCTACGTTACAACTGATTTGAATGACATACATATGGTTTATTTCCTTTTGAAAGATGCACATACGGTTTTTGCATGGTTGCATGCTAACCCGAATAGCCAGAAATTTTTTTATTTTTAATTAGATGGTTTCTCTCTCTTTCAAAATCAAATGGTTCAGACTACCTTAGCAAGGCCCGTTAGCAATACTATGACTAGTAGTCAGTCTTGAAGATGGATTGATCAGAAGGATTGATGACAGGTCATTGACAAGAATCTAGTGGGATAGATGGATTCTACAACACTTCGGTGGGAGAGCACTTATGCCAAGGGATGGCCAAGGTATATAGCGTACGTGTTGATGAGCTCTTGATGGTGAGTGGGCAATGGATTGAGGAACTTGTCCGGGAGCGATTCTTTTCGATGGACGCACATGAAATTGTAAGAACACCCACAAGAACATCAATGCAAGATATTTGTGCCTAGGATCCAGAGAAGCACAGTGTGTATTTAGTAAGATCAGCGTATAAGCTGCTATACACTCGGCGACAGCAGCAGATGAATGAGGGCGGTCCAAGATCACCGGCGGAGGTTTCATGGAAGATGGCGTGGAAGCTAGATGCACTGCCAAAAGTCAAGGTTTTTTTGGTGGAGGGTGTTGCATGGGTTTCTTCCTTCTCGACGTATAGGTGCTGCACCGACATTACATTGAGAACATTGCCAACTGCGAGGTCTACAGGGTGGAAGAAGAATCAATTCACCATGTTCTTGTTGGATTGCAAAATTGCAAAGTTGTTTTGGGAACAGGTGAAAGAGCTGACTGGGATTACACTGCCAAGGCTACATGCTCACACTTGGGAAAAGGATCTATTGTCTGACATGTGTTCCAAGCAGGACCGAGCTACTATTATCTATGGGATGTGGTCGTTGTGGACTCTATGGAACATGAGAAGACATGCAAGAGATGAGACAGATGCTACTCAGGCAAGAGGGTGTGAGACATTGTGTTGACGCCTAATCTGGCCAACACACCGAGTAGCGCTAGATCGCGCGGGTTGCAAACGGACCAAATCGCCATGGGGCTGCGCAGACTGGTTAGACCGGTTTATTAGGGTTTGGCCTAATTCAGTCGTTCGAAGAGATAACTATCACGCTTACGTGGTGAACGACTAGTTTATGAGCAAACTAGCAAAGGCCGTCGAAGCTCTCACCCGAGAGGGACCCCGTCAGGGTGTGAACGTCACCGGACGTGCCCTAGGTTGACCAGCAAGCCTTAGGACGTCATCTATGATCGTGGAGATCAATAGACGAGCAGCATGGAGAAGTTGGAAGAGAATTAGGGTTTAGGAGATAAAAAGTGAAGACATGTTTGCTTGATTCGATTGGGATTTTCTCAATCGGCCGAATCCCCTTATATTTATAGGGAGGGTAGGGCTTGTCCCGCAAGAAAATCAAGTTACAACTTATTACAATCTCAGAATCCTAAACCTAGCTGAATTACAAGGGAAGACCGGTCTAACCGGTTCCCCAAACCGGTCAGACCGGTCTGGGCTCGGATTTTCCTTCTTTTGCGCCAATCCTCCGTCTTGCTTCTTGCACCGACTCTTGCGGTCCTCCTGAGTCCCAAGCACCGCAACAGGCGATCAATTGTTGCGATCTTCAAAGCATCGTGTCAAAATACAACTCCTAACCCAGATTTGGCTATCCAAACCAGTCTAACCGCCCCTCCAAACCGGTTTAACCGGTCTCCGCAGGTGTCAATCTTCCCGAGGTCATAACTCCTTTATTCGGATCCAAACTGGATGTTCCACATATGCATTTCGATCTTCTCGACGAGAGGAACACAATTCTAAAGTCCAATTTGCATTTTGAGGACATCACCCGAACCGGTCTAACCGGTTAGGCACCCCGGTTAGACCGGTTCGCCCAGACTGGCAGCAAAATCCAACCGGTGCCAATTTTGGTCGTCAACATATGCCCCCTGTTTCTTGCTAAAGCTTGCGTGCCAAGAAACATTCATCTGAACCAAAATTGTACAGGGACGATGGCTAACACTAGCACAACTACCATGACTCGCTTTTCAAGGGCGATAGCACCTATCGGCCATGTTATTTGATTCTGCTTAATACAATGACTTCATATGCTGCTGTTTATACATATTCTGTGAGAAAAACCTAAGCATACACATCCTCGGCCGTAAATTCCTGGAATAGTAATTCAAAGCCATTCTGACATTTGCAAACTATTGTGGATGCATAAGGCGACCAAATTGCTATATTGTCAATTGGTCTTTGCAATACTTCAATATTGCAAGTAAACCAAGTTACTTTGACCATAAACCAAGTAAGGCAAGTAATCAGCCCCAAAAGATGAATATGACACAATTACCTTAGGATTGATAATGGCCAGATTACTCTTGAACCCCTCTTGTTTGTTTACACCTTGTCTTTCAATGCATCTCGGATTATGGAAACAGCCAACAACAAGCTTTCTCCAACTACTAACCTTGGCCTCACCAAGTTCTGAAATCTCAATAGCCAAAGTAATAGATATACCGGTCAGACCGGTCTCAATGGTGGTCAAACTGGTTTGTCGAACATGTGCCCTCTGCCACTAAGTACCGGCCTATATCATGTAAATAACTTTCTGGACATTGCGGCCTAATACTCCTCATCTCAGAGTGCTGATCCTGAATTTCAATCATTTGCCAAATCATGCCCCCCGAGCATTGAATATCATCCATAATGAATCCATCCATAGAATATGCACAACCGAAATAAAGTATAGAGAAATAAATAATATCTTCAGGAACTAAATATTTTGGCTTTTGAAAATTAAATGGCAACCACCATTGCAACTAATCGATAGGCATAGCAATCTAGTGATAACCCTCCATGATATAAAGACCCATGTGGAACCCAAGGACCAAAATAAGAGTATGAGGGATATCCAAACATATCTAAGGATGAATCCCAAGACATAGGCATATGTGGCATTTGTAAAGCAAATGGACGATGTGATGACCAATAATTCTGGTAATTTGGTGCAAATTTCAATTTCAAAAATTGTCTCTCATACCTCTTCTTCTCCTTCAACTGCGTTGCACCTTTTTCTTGAACATCATCCTTGTATTGAGTCTGAATGCTTCTTTTAGGAACCCATGCCATGCCCTTCTTTCTCAGCTCCTGAGCACTAAGCTTCTTCTTCTGCCAATTTGATAAACTAAGTGGATGACTTGGCTTTGCTTCAACTTTGGACAGCAACGCTCTTTTCTTGATTTCTAACTTATTCAACTCCTTTTGTTCAGATTTGGCACTTGGAGGATCAACAACTGAATTTTTCTTCCCTTTACCATTAATAGCCAAAGTCTTCAACACATTAATCGGCTTTTCATCAACTGAATTCAGATCTGAACTTTTATCTTTGCGGCCATCTTTTTTGACTCTATAAACTTGCTTTACAACCTTTTTCTTGCTTTGAACTTTAGACCGATCCTTATGCTCAAAACGGTCATTTTCAACATAAGGCTGCCATGCACTTGATGGTTCTCTTGGAGCTGCATACTCTACATGATATGGTATAAAATATGAAGGAGTATGTGCCCAAGGGTTATTCCACTCCCATGATGAGTAAGGATTAAAACAAGTGGGATGTGAAGCATATGAAACTGGCATTGATGGTTCAAAAGGAGAATATGATGCTGCTGAATGAAAGTTTTTCCTTTGCCAATTTCAATTCCTAGAATTATGTTTAGGAGGTGATCTTTATGATTTAACACCATTTGATCGATTAGCCCGCTTGGCCTCATTTTCTTTTTGGTATTTAGCCAGAAGTTTATAAAAAGTGAGCTTCGGCTTTTTACCATTGTGCTTGACACGGTCTTTACTTCCATTAGCTACATAAGGTCCAGATTTGGGCATCTCTGAATTTTTCAGACATGGACCGGTCTGACCGGTTTGAGAGACTGGTCTGACCTGTTGGTCCACACCGATCAGACCTGCATGCCCAATCGGTCTGACCTGTGCACTCAGCACAACGGGAGTAACAGGTTCTTGGTTTGATGGAGAAAAATCCGTTTGCCCCCCAGTAACTTCTGGGATTTTGATTGACTCATCGTCCTCAATAATTGCTTGATCTTGCAAGTCATAGACGATGTCCTTTTCATCACTTGGGAGTTTTGAATCTTCCTCTCTCGCAATATTTTCATCATTACATGAACTGGCCGGTGCTGGCCAATTTAGTAACTTTTTGCAACTAAGACCAATTGGAGTCAACTGGTCATTCTCTTGAGTTTCAGCAAATTTCAATCGTCCTATATCAATGGCCGATTGAATCATCCACGAAACATTTTGCAATCATTAGTGTTATGACCAAATGAGTTATGCAACTTACAATATGTTCGCTCTTCTAATTCAAGATATGATGGACTGACTTTGTGATCATATAGCTTAATAAAATTATTCTCCACCAAGATATCAAATAACTCATCAAACAAAGTCAAGTCAAAAGTATACTTCATTTTCTCTACCCGATGCTTTTGTGGAGAAGGTTTTAAAGCCAAGCAAATGAACGGTTCAGATTTCTCATCAATCCATTCGGCTATAGATTTCCTTATGCTTCTCATACCTGACGCTATATTATCATCGGATTTGACAATGCTTGGTTTTGATTTTTGGCTTTTAATTCCAGAATGACCACAAGTAAACCAGGTAGAGAAAAACTTTGGCAACGATGTTGGAGAAATCTTAAATGCCAAAATATTGCTATTATCGGCCTTTCTAACTTTTACAGTACAATGGCCGACACAATCTGAAATCATGCTACTTTTAACAAGTAAATTATTCTCCTCAACTGATCTTTTACAATTATTTATCATGATATTGCAGCTAGATGTATTAACTGAAACCATATGATCAAATTGGGAATTAAATAAATTACTTGTGCAACATACTTTATCAAATATATTGGAGAGGCGTGGAACCTTGATGTAAATAGTGTCGTACTCCTTCTCTTGATGGCAGCCCACAGTAGCTACTTCCCATAGAAACCAGTCAGACCGAATTACAGGACCGGTTAGACCGATTTTTCCAGGTTTGCTGGAAATCACCTTGCGTTGACATGCCAATGCCTTCTCCTCATTTCTTTTGTCATGGTCTTCAACAGTTTGATGTATTAAATTTTTCTCAGCCAGAACTTGTCATTCAATGATGTGATAATCACTAAAAAACTGCACGACACCTTCAGCTTTAGAAAAAATCAAGTATGGCTGTTTCTTATGATTGACCTGATTTTGTACAACCAAGCTTGTTTCTTTTGGTTGAACAGATTCAGTTCGTTCAGTTGCTGTAATAACCAAACTATTGCTCAAATCTGAATCGTTCTTCTTTCCCTTATTGATTGCCCTTTTAGAAAAGTAGTTCTGTTTGAATTGTTTAAGAAGCATCTCCAGTTCCTGGCGACACTCCTCAGGGAGGTCCTTGTATTTAACTTCTTCATCTAGAAAATCAGATGCTTTGGTTTCAAAAACAGAACATCCTGATTTTGCAATTACTGCATGCTTTTGCATATCTGGAGATAAATGCGTGCTTGCTGAATTTCCATTAACACTTGGAGCCAAATTATGATTATTAGCATTTGCATATGGTGCTGAAAAAGTAGATGCAACTTCCACTCTGGTAGCATGTTGTGCAGCATATGATGGTTGAGAATAATTAGCCGGATAGCTAGAATTAGCATAGCCAATTTTTCCATTCACCGGTATATATTGTGGTGAAACCACATACTGTGAATTTGCGGCCGATGAATAAAAAGAGGGAACACCTTGCTGAATATTATTAAAATTAGTAGCATGTGGTGTTTCATAAAAATTGGCCAAACTTACCATGTTAGTTTGGTCTTGATAATTGCTCATCGGCATATGAACTTGTTCTGCAGCCGATGTATAATTAGGTGTATGTTGTATGTTGCTAGTGGCATCAAAATTCAAAGTGTGCATATCATTTAACATTGGCTTTTGCAAATAATTTTCAGAATCATAATTTGCACAATAAAATTCATCTGAATAATTACTAGCCTATGTAATATGCATACTATCATTACATCTAGCAACATCAACATGAGGATTTGTGGTACTTGCATAATTGTATTTGCAAATTGTACCTCGGGCTCGCTATAGTAGCACTGTTGTGGAGTGTATGGATAGCCCGCCATGTAAGTCTTGATGCTTCAAGTCTTGTGCAATAAATCCAATTGTTCTTGATAACTTGAACAATCAATGACCAATACTTCGCTTCTCTTTTGATCTTCAATATGCAAGAGCAAGCAAAGCACAATGCAATCGGCTGGAGAGCCTGATGCAAAGTCACAAGTATAGATGCAATCGGTCCAAAAAGACCAGATGCAATTCTTATGGCGAATCAAGATAGTAGATCAATTAGGTATATGGCTAGGTCAGAAAATTTTGGTTGTTTGAATAACCAGAATATTCTTCCCTAGCGGAGTAGTAAAAAATGTGTTGATGCCTAATCTGGCCAACACATCGAGTAGCGCTAGATCGCACGGGTCGCAAACGGACCAAATCGCCGTGGGGCTGCGCAGACCGGTTAGACAGGTTTGGCAAACCGGTTAGACTGGTTTACTAGGGTTTGGCCTAATTCAGTCGTTCGAAGGGATAAATATCATGCTTACATGGTGAAGGACGGCGAGGTTTATGAGTAAACCAGCAAACGGATAACCAACGTACTTACGTAGCGAAGAACGACTAGTTTACGAGCAAACTAGCAAAGGCCGTTGAAGCTCTCGCCTGGGAGGGACCCCGTCAGGGCATGAACGTCACCGGACGTGCCCTAGGTTGACCAGCAAGCCTTAGGATGTCATCTATGGTCATGGAGATCAATAGACGAGCAGCATGGAGAAGTTGGAAGAGAATTAGGGTTTAGAAGATAAAAAGTGAAGACGTGTTTGTTTGATTCGATTGGAAT
>CM014271.1:87995239-88051767 GCA_004135705.1 Alloteropsis semialata | reverse complement strand
GCGAAGAATCATACGGCGTTGAAGGAAACACTCAGGTACCTGAAAGCCATGTGATTTATTAGGAATATCAGCCAATACCTATTCCTTGCAGCCCACAGCTTGTTTCAGTTGCGATACATGGAAGACCGGGTGAACAGAAGAGGATGCTAGTAGCTCGAGTCTGTAAGCGACATTGCCTACTTTGGCCAGAATCTTGAAAGGTCCGAAATTGTAACACCCAGGTGTTACTAAGGACCAAGAACATGTTATTAAGGACTAATGAGGAGAAATATAAAGGATTAAGACATTAAGAGCTACTCAAAGAACTCCAGATCAACCAAGGGGCAATTTAGTGATTCTCAGTTTGAGGACGTTGACCAAGTCAACCATCATCAAGTAACTCCAAAGTCTAGCAAATGACAAAGTATGCTTGGATTGCTTAAGTTTGAGTAGAATTCAAACTTAAATGCTTGAATTCTTGGTTAAGCTTTCAAAGCATGAGATGATAAGGATTAAAACTTTAAAGAAGCTTAATTATGGAGCAAAGGCTTAAATGTTATAGGTGAAAATCGAGTATCAAAGTACAAGTATGGGACTACAAGGTAGAGGAAGAATGGGTTCAATATTTGAATATTTAAACTTTCATGTGGACGAAGCAAGGTTTGGAAGTTTAAAAGGGCTTAACTAGATTTGGTTTAAGAGCTAGGAAATGGATTATTTTATTGGATCTATAACTTTTGATATGTTGAGAATCAGCTCAAAGTCATACTAGAGAAAGTATAGCACTACAGTTAGACTACAACTTTTCTTAAAGGAGTTTCAAAAGTTTATGTGTAGAATCTAGAGCAAAAGTGAGTTGAATGTTGCTGGTTTGAAAAGTAGCTAAAAATTCAGTTAAAACCCTAGTTTGGCTGATATTCAGTAGCTTATAGATTTCAATCTGAGCAGAATTGAACCAAGAGCATATAAGAGCAAGTGAAGAGCTATCTTTCCTCTACAAGTTTTACATTTGGATATTTTGAAGTTCTGTTCAAAAGTTGGGAGCAAATGCAAGTTGAATCTGGCAGTTTTGAGTTGAACACTGAAAATTCAGTTAAACCCTTAAATTGGACGATTTTCAGTGGCTCCTATCTTTCAATTTGAGCAGTTTTGGACCAAGCTCATATGAGAAAAAGTCAAGCTCAATGTTTAGACTACAACTTTTGTTATTGGAGCTCAAGAAGTTTGTATTTGAAAGCATGAGCAAAATTTGAATTGAATTCGGCCCTTTTGACTGAATTTAATGATTGCCTTTGAATCGGCCAATATTCAGGGACTTGGAACTTTCAATCTGGTGAGTTCTAGCTCGAGTTCATATAAGAGAAAGTGTAGCTCTATCATTCCTCTACAGGTTTGGTATTTTGAGCTCCTGAAGTTTACATGTGAAGTTGGGAGTAATTTGGACTTAAAGAGGACAGTTTCGAAAGGTTTCAGAAAAATTCAGAGAATCAGCATTTTTGTACAAATTCCCGGTGTTGTAACTTTTGATTCTTTGAGATTTAGGCTCTGAAGTTTATAAGAGAATTGTAGCTCTATGGTTCAGATACAACTTTGGTATTTGAAGTTTGAGAAGTTTACATTCGAATTTGGGAGAGAACTTGAGTTGAACTCTGACTGTTTGGCTGGATTCAGAGCTTCAGAAAGAGGGACATTCAGAGCCGAGCAGAGCCGTCGAGCAGCAGCTTGGCTGGCTGTTCGCCGTTGTTGGCCGGCGTGCCACGCGCCGCCGCGGTCGTTGCCCAGCGCAGGGGAACACAGCAGGAGGTGGCAAGGGTTAAGCGGTGGATGTTCTCGTTAATTTCCCGAGCCGGTCATCCTTATCCTTCCTTTTCTTTTCCTGCCTCTGCTCGCCGTCACCGACAGCCGCCGCCGCTCCGAAATTCGCCGCCACCAGTTCGCCTCCGGCCAACTCCTTTCGCCCACAGCACCACCGGCATATTCCCTTTCCGTTCCACCTCTCAACGCTCGAAGGCGTCCACCGTAGCCATCTGTTCACCGTTGTCTTCAACCTTCAGCTCGCCGCCGGTCTTCATCCGACAACCATGGTGAGCTCGGCCCTCCCGGCCCTTTCTTTCACGTCCAACCCCCTAGCCTTATGTTCCGTAGTTCAGCGTAGCTTCTAGTGGTGACCATAGCCCGGGTCCCTGGCCTAGCTCGCCGGAGCGCGAGCGACGCCATGAAGCTCCGCCGAGCTTGGCCGCCGCCGCGGAGAACCTAGCTCCGACCACTTAGGGTTTAGGGTTAGGTGAGCGTCGTGTTCAGTAGGTCGGGGCGGAGCTGTAGTGGCAGTTTGTGTCGCTGTTTTAGCCGCCGTTTAGCCGGCCGCCGTGCGCCGCCGTGTGCCGCCGCTGCCGCTCCCTGTGGCCGCCGGCGTCGCTGCTGTGCTCGCTCCGCGTGTGGGCTAAGCTTGTAGAGCGGCGCACCGCGTCGTCTGTGGGGGTGCCGTTTCTGGGAGGCTCGCTGTAACACTCCTGTGTTACTTAAAAACCTTTAAACACCTTTTGGATGACATTTGCAAGTTGTAAGGCTTGGTTAGAAAGGTTAAATGCAAAAGGAAAAGGGAAAGCTAAAGGAAGGTTTGAAATTGAAGCTTAAGGTCAAAGTCAACACCTTGTAGTTTCCAAACTAAGAAAAATTAGACAAAATGTGTTTAAAGGAAAATGAAGATCAGGGAATCAACTACAAGAGTTATATTGGGAGATTTGAAAGTTAATATGTGAAATGTGGAGTAAAAAGGGTTTGATTGTAGCTGCTGCAAAAGTGACTTAACTGAATTATTTCTGAAAATGGACAGCTGCATTGGTTTGGATTCACTGCAATTTAGCTCCTAATCTGGACAGATTTAGCTCAAACTCATATTGAAGAAAATGAAGGTCATTGTATAAGCTACAACTTTTACATTTGGAGATTTGGGTGTTTACATTCGAAATGTGGAGAAAAACTGAGATGAATCTGCAGGTTTCTACGAAGTTTCAGCAGATACAGGTTTTAGGGTCGACATTCAGAGGCTTGTAACTTAAAATTCGTGGGGAGTTGGACCAAAGTCATATAAGAGGAGTTGTAGCTGGATGTTCGGACTACAACTTTCATATTCTGAGTTTTAAGAGTTTAGTTATGGAATTTGGAGAAAAAGGGGCATTTATTCAGCAGGTTTGGAGGAAATTCAGAGTTCAGGGTTGAATTCAGTTAGCCTTCGGTGAATTGGCCGATTTTCAGAGCGTTGGATCTTTGTGTGGGATGAGAGTTGGAGCAAGATCATATAAGAGGAATTGAAGGTGGTTGTATACTCTACAATCTTTGTATTGGATGTTTGTTGCATGGACATATGGAATGCAGAGATCGAGCGCTGGTTTTGAAATGGTTTCAACTGTCCTTCTTCAGTCGAGCTCGCCGTTTTTCAGCAACATCGCCGCCCCACCGCCCGTGGTCCTTGCACCAATCTTCGCGCATGCCACGCGCCGGTGGAAGCAAAGGGCAGCACACGGATGATAAGCAGCTGCTGGCAGCGTTGCCGCGCGCGAGGGCGTGTTAAGCTCGACAAGCCGTGTATGCTTCGTTTTTCCTGTGTTCAGCCGCCGCTCGCCGTCATCCAGAGCAATCCGCCGCCGTCGTTGCGTCACGTCCAAATTCCTCACGTCCGCAAGTGCCCTAGGTCACTCTCAGTCCTTCCCGCCCGTTTTTGCTCAGCTTCGCCGCCTGTGACACCGGAGCCGCCGTCCGCTGCTCTTCAACCACCGTCGCCTTTCGAGCCCGCGGTGAACTCCTGCTTCCCGCCTACCTCGTGTCAGTTTAATAGCAGGGTAGTGCTTAGCTTGGTCCAGTGATGCTTGTGGGGGTGCTTGTTGTTCTGGTCAATGGCCCGTTTGGCCGGAACGCCGCCGCGCCGTCCAGGGCGCCGCCCGGAGCGCCGCCGCTGCAGGGGAGTCGTGACCGTGGCTTAGGTGCCCTTTGGAGGAGAGCGTCAGGTGTTTTGAGTGGAGGAGGAGCTGTTTGTGCCATTTATTGGCGTGGAGGTCGCGTGCTGGGTACGCTGGAGGGGCGCCGCCGTCGGGGCCGGTGGTTGCCGCCGCCGCGGGTGCTCTCGGGGGGCTCCGGTCACTCTTGTTTGAGGGTAATGCCGGGGGTAGGTTCGCCTTGGTCTAGAACGAAGAGCCCGGGGGCTTGTTGGAATCCTGCTGCGCCATCGCCGCCGGTCGCCGCAGGTCAGGGCCGCCGGTGCCGCCGCGCTCGGGCGTGAACGCGCGCTGGCGCGGGGGAGAAGAGAGCGCGGGCAGTGCCGGACCGGGCCGAGTGCCTTATGCGGTGCTGGGCCGGGCCCGTGTCGGCTGAGTGGAAAAAGGGAAAGAAGGAGGAAGATTTGGGCCGGGCCGGATCAATGGAGAAAGGGAAAAGAAAAGAAAGAAAAAAGGGAAAGAAAAGATGGGCCGGACCAGGCCGGCCCATTAGGGGGATTTTGGACTGCGGGATGGATTTGGAATTAGGCCAGGGGGTTTTCTGCAAATTGGGGGAGTTTTAGGTTTATTTAGGTTTTTAATGCATTTCTTTAGGAATAATATTTAGAAATTGCATATCTTTTTGTAGGAACCTCTAAAATTAATGAAATAAATTTTATTGCAATAGTTGCATTTTCCTTTATGCATATAGATTATTGTTTAGTAAAATAGCTGCTTTTATAATTATTATCCTTGATTTCAGGATAGATTTTAAGTGTTTATTTAAATAGAAAATAGGTTTTTAATTAGTTATCCTCTTATTATAATCCTTGAAATATGTTAATTAATTCCTTTGTGCTATCTAGGAGTTTAATTAAGTTTAGGTGGGCTTGAGGGTCTCTAATTTATTTCTCCCATGTTTTTGCATCATCTCGTGTAGACTAGGACCCGTTCCAGCCAGAGCTGGTGGAGGTCCCTGACGACGCCCAGGAGGGGGACGAGGTGGTGTTCGAGGCGGAGACTGAAGCCGTTCCGCGAGCCCTGGAGACCCCTGTTGCTGCAGAGCCGAAGATCAGTGAGCCAGGCAAGCCCCGGAGCATACCCGTCCCAGTACTAACATGACTATTTTTGTTATGTTTGAGCCTATGTTTGTGCATTAGATTAGGATAGAGTGAATCCTACTTTTGATGCATTATCCATCCTTGTTTAGAGCATCTCTGCCACCTTTTCAAAAAGATAGAGTAGAGTTGCTTAGAACTGCTCACAATAGTAGTAAATCAGGTGTGATCCCAATCACCTGCCATTTGGTAATGTTGGTTTTAAGAGCTAAACCTGTTTAGTAAGTCTTTGAAAGTGTTGGGCAGGACAGATGGATGTTAATTAAGGAATATGTTGGACGCTTTGGTTTAAGATGGTGGTCCTGCCCACTGGATAGGAATAGGTGTTGATGTGATCTGCCTGTGGTCAAGCTTTGAGCGTACTGGACACATACTGGTATAGGGAGCCGGGAAACTGATGTACTTCTGTGGTACTAGCGGTTGAACTGTGACTCACCGTGTCTGGCGTGGAATGTGGGCGGGGTCGTAGTCAGTAACCCACATGCCTTTGCTCGAGCAATGTGTAGGGTTGGGGATGCGACCCCGGGCTATGTGGGCACAGTTCAGGCAATAGTGGCCGCGGAGGGAAAAGTAGCTTCGTGTGGCCTACCGGGGGCGCGCACGCGGCGTGTGTTCCAGGTTTACCCCTGCAGGGTTTGAAATCGATTCGAATCGCCGAGTGTCACGGTTTTGATACACGCTTGAGCCTGACAGATAAATTTTATTGCATGTTATGTTCTGTTCAGCTCTTATGCCTTAATTCCTTTTGTTTGGCAGTAATGGTTGGTTCACCTAGCTAATAGAGTTTATTCTTGTTAATTTAAAATTTGGTAGTTATTTAGTAACTAATTAAGCTAAGCTGGCTAGTCAGTTTATTTCTGTTTAACTTCACAGCTTTGCATGTCCTTGTATCTCCTTTAGCGTAGTTTGTCGGGTAAGTCTCGCTGAGTACCTTTGTACTCAGGGTTTCTTTGACCCTTGTTGCAGTGGAGCCCGAGGAGTAGTTTGTGCTGGCGCCGTGGTGGTCTGCAGAATCAGTCATGTCAGGGCACGACAGGGACTGATGTAGTTGTTTAATTATCCTGTTAAACTGTTGCTGAACTTAGAAACCGTGTGTAATACTTAAATTTGAATACTCTGGTTTGTATAACTCTTATCTGCCTGTGTTGTATAATATTCCTGTGCAATATCTGTGATGTTTCCTCTGGTGTTGGGATCCTGAGTATATGCGATGAGAACAGCTGACAGTGTGAACTAGATGGAACCTCGGACTTATGCTGACCCAGGTGTGTGACGTGTCAGTGTTGCACACTACAGATCACACCTGAGTCAGTTTAAGTAGGGCTGTTCCGTCACACTCGCCGACGGCGAGAGCGCTCGAAAGGCTACGCCGCCACCGCTCCGGTCGGTCTTGACCGCGCGCGCGTGTGTGCTGCGAGCGTGAGAGAGAGAAGGGGCCAGGCCCGCGCGCCAGTGATAGAAAGGAGAGAGAGGGGCTGCGGGTGAGATAGTGAGTTTTCCAGGGGTTTTGTGTAAATCTTTTTTAGGTTTTCAGTTTTTAGTTTTAAATAGGCTTTAATTAGTTTAATTCACAATAATAGTTAGAAGTGTCCTAAAATAGTGAAATAAGTTTTATTAGGTTTCTTTTGTTTTCCTTTATGCATTAGAAAAATAAGTAAACCCTAGGAATAGGTTAGTAGTATTTAGTTTATTTATTTAAATACCTCTCTTTATGGTATTTAAATAAATAAATAGGTTAAGTAATAAAATTTTGAATAATGGTTTATAATAAGAAATTAATAATAATAAATAGGATAATTCCTTTTATTGTTTTGAATAATTCATTAATGCTTTTAAAATTGTTAAAAATTCTAGAAAAATAGAAATAATTAGGAAATAATCTGTTTAGAGTTTTTCAGTGTAAGGTCGCTGTCTAGCTTTGTTTTTAGGCTTTGCATGTGCTAAGTTATGCATCATATCGTTTAAAAGGAGGAGCTTCAGGAGTTGACCTCGTCGAGCTTCAACCGGAAGGACACTAGGAGCCAGACGAGATGGAGTTGAAGCTAGAGCCAAAGTCTACTGCTGCTAACATTAACCCTGCAACTGACCAAGGCAAGCACCGGAGCATCCAAACCCTATTTTAAGTGTTACATCATGTATTACTATTGTATTGCATGCATTACGTGCTAGGAGTTGTGTGAAATGTTGATTGCATGACCTCTCCTTGATTAGGACAACCTTAGATGTACACCGTTGTTTAGTGAAGCTTAGTTATGCTTAGTTTGCCCACAGTTCCATCATAGCATTAGTAAGCTCAGGCTTTTGCTCTATCACCTTACTTGAGGTTATAAATATGAATTGGAGACCGGGTGCGAGGGTGAAGGTTGAGAAAGGAGTCTCAAGCCGACACATCGCCTCGATCGTTTTAGGAGTTGTTGTTTACCTGTGATCAAGTTTTGAACGTACTAGTCATATACCGGAGATTCCAACCGGTGAGCTGATGTAGCTGTGGTTGCTCCTAGTCTTGAAATGTGGTTCGCTGGACTAGTCGAGGTTGGTGGCAGGGACGTGGCTGTAAACTCACATGTCGGGTGCTGCCAGATGTGGGGCCGGTGTGGAGGGGCGTCCCTGGGTTTGAGCGAGGGCATTTCAGGACTTGCGAGTGACTATAGTGAAAGGGTGCTTTGTGTGGACCACCGGGACCACACAACGCGTATGACTAGGTTTTGCCCTGCAGGGATAAAAATTGGTCCGGATCGCCGCACTCCTCGGTATGAATACTGCTTTATCGCAGATAGACACTAGAGTAACAAGTTAATGTTGATGATGCTTATGAAACCTGAGGCTTGCTTAATTACTACATGAGTGATTTACTTCTGCTGCTAATCTAGTCTATCAGATAATCACTTAAATGGCTATAACTCTAAAAGTTTCGGATGTATGTTAGTAAGCTTTTATGCAAAAGTTTTACCTATCCACAGCCTCAAAGCTTTGCATGCCCTTGTGTGTCTGTATTTATATATCTATGTAGACGGGTCAGTCTTGCTGAGTACCTTTGTACTCAAGATACTATAATTGTTGCAGAGCCGTCAGAAGACTTTCAGTAAGGCAGGGCAGGACTCCAGAAGAGGAAGAGACATGTTGATGAGCCCAACATGTTCTCTTGACTTTGTCTTGTCTTTGTTTAGAATAAGTAATGACACCAGAGCTGTCCTTGTTATGACCAACCTTTGTCACTTTTGGAACTCTGTAGTTTGACCAGCACTTAGGTTTATTTCTTATGTCTGTAATAACTCTACTCCTTGTATAATTAAGTGTGTTGTGAATTCTTCTGTTGTGCTCCTATGTGGTGCAATTCTGTGTATGTGAATTGTGCCTGAGTTCGTGGATGTTTCAGATGACCTGTGGACATCTGACGGACTACCGGGTTTATGCCGTCTGAAATGCGTAAGCTGTGATTGTCAGAAAATGACTATCCGACGCACTTGAGCCTATTTAAGCTGGATGGTTCCGCCACAGCTGGTATCAGAGCGCATACATGGGATAACAACAGAGGAATTGTCTAGAAAACCTTTCCTTGGCTTTAGTTTGATAAAAACTTAGTCTTGTTTAGTAAGGTGGCAATAAGACTAACTGTTACTATAGTATTTCNTGGTTCAGAAAGGTGCAGCTGCAGCTTACTGAGGAAAGAGCTCCCCACCAGATTTGCTTTGCAAAGCTGCATTGGATCAGGAATTGAATGCAAGTTTAGTTCTCCTGATCACAAAGCCAGCATAGGTCATGAGCATCCATGCCATGTCGTCGTCTCCGATCAGCAGTCCATAGCCGTCCCTTTACCGCAAGCCAAGCAAAGAATTTCACCCTCGGTGGCGCCCAGCTCTTCCAGATGCGCTTTGCACCTTGCAAAGGTTCCTTGGTGCAACTGCTGGTAGCCAAAGATGACGTATACTGCCCATCGTTTGTCCATCGCCATCAGAAGATGTCTTCGCGATCCGGGGACAATTTGATGGTCGCAAGTGTGTGCCAGAGGTTGATGTATTCTAGCAGTATCGGGATAGATAGGCCGCCGCGGATGTCCTCAGTCCACCGTCTGTTTTTCAAACCTTATGCCACTATTCGTAGTTTCCTTGCTCTCTGTGGCACTGCCTGAATAAGGTTCGGAGCAATCTGAGCAACACTCGTTCCGTTGATCCATGGATCCATCCAGAATTGAGTTTTGATTCCGTTGCCAACGTGGACAGAGATTGATGCGCGGAAAAGGGCGTGTACCTCTGGCTCAACCTTGATCTCAAGGGCTGCCCATGATCTGCTGTCGTCGGTCCTTTGTAGCCACAACCACCGGGCTCGCAGAGCGTACCCCGCCAGCTTAAGGTCGATGATGCCGAGGCCTCCATACTTTGTCGGACGACAAACAGTCGGCCATGCGACCGCATTTTCCCCCCTGACCGCAATGTCCCTGCCAGTCCAGATGAAGTTCCTCCGAATGTCGTCAATTTTTTGTATCACCCACTGCGGCAGTTTATCAGACATCGTGAGGTAGATGGGCATCGACGAGAGGGTTGTTTTGGTGAGTGTCAACCGGCCAGATTTGTTCATCAGCGGCCCTTGCCAAGCAGGTAGTTTAGATGCAACCTTCTCGATGAGGGGTTGGTAGTGCAGCTTCGGTAGGGTTCTTACTGCGTGGCACACCGAGGTATTTGATTGGGAATTGAACTACCTCACATGGCAGGATGGACTGGAAGGCGTCCACCGCCTCCTCACGAGCAAAGATCGGCGTGATGGAGCATTTGGAGAGGTTAGTGTGCAGACCGGAGTCCTCTCCAAAGAAAACAGTCTGAATGAATACAGGGACAATAGGCAGAGCCATCGCTGCAAGTATCATCACATCTATTTCCAGTTCCCAGTATATTTTTAGATGTAACTGGGTGATCAATGGGCATACAGACAATTAATAATTCATGTTATGGTACCTTAAGACTGTTTACAGGCCACCTGAACAGCAACTCCCTTGTACATACTGTGTGTCCCGACACGACGTTGCCCATATACACAATAATCTGACAAAATGACGTGGTTATTGGTTCAATGTGACTAATTTCCATATCAACCAACAATTACCCATGACACAGCCCGTGCAATGCAGTGCATAGCAGTGCAAAGACCAGTTGCCAGCGAATGTATGCCCCTTTGCCTGCCAAAATGGATGCCAGGCTTGATCACGGCCCAATCGTGCCTGTGTCGAAGTAGAGTGTCGTCCCAGAGGAGGATCCACCTCCTGTGACGCCATCCATGAGCGCAAAACGCATGTCCTCGGACGGCTTCCAGTGCCGCTTCCGCTGGTTGATGAACCAATTGTTGATCTGCTTGGGGTCCAGGCCGGTCATGGCAGCCAGCCTCACCTTATCGTCTTCCTGCAAAGCACCACCATGTAATCCCAAAATTGCAGCCAGGTCACAGTTTGACCATGTCAATAGGTGTTTTCAGGGTGTTACCGTAGGGTATGGCCAGCGGTAGTGCGTGTTCCACCAGTCCATCAGAGCCGATCGAGCGTCCTTCGGTAGCTTCCCTTTCTTCCTCTTCTTCAAGAACTCGGACCGCAGGTGGCTGAGACAGCCACTGTACTTCTTCAGCAGCATCTCCTTGAGCTCACGGTCAGCCAAGCGCGAGCTGTGCTCCTGCCCCAGGTCGGTCGCATCTGTGTCTCCTGAGCATGGTTCATCCTCTGAAGACCCTACCATTTCAACTTGATGCAGAAACTCCAAATCAGAATGCAGTTCCCAACATAATGAAAGTTCTAGATAGAGCAAGGTGGATTTTTATTTGATAAAAGGAATATGGTGGATTCAAGCATCATAACAAGATTTCAGTACAGTAGGAGAGTACTAGATATTTAGATTACAGGAGATTTATGTGAAACAGAGACAAGATGCAATCCAGAGGCTGATAAATACTGACACTGACAACCAAAGAGAAGCACATTCAAGAACCAAACAGCAACTTAATCACATCTGGATTAACGAACAACAATTTGGGCAGATACTGAAAAATTTGTTCTTGGTCACAACAGAAAACCAAGGATTCAGCAATGACAAGTATACATGAAAATGTGCATTACACTGTTTTGAATAAACCATAATTCCGAGTTCTGAGTTCAAAGGAAAACAAAACACAACCAGTAGATGATTAGTTAGTAAGTCTCCACATATTCTGTCAACTCTGTAGCGTGCAAGGGTTAATTCTTCAAAAAAAAGCTTCCTTACCAAATATCGTAAAGGTTTAATGTTTTCTTCCGAAACACCCAGTGCATCTAAGATAATAGGAGAAAAAACAGCTGCTTTGATCTGCAGACTTTATAATAAGGAATCTAGTTTGTTCTTTGTCCTTTTCAGGAAGGACTGTTCAACTTATTGTGGCATCGATATTTCAGGAAACAGAGCAGAGTGTTAGCACCCCTTCTACATGATTATGTGTTAATTCCTAAAGCTGTCTACTTAAGCTGGAGACCCTTTGCATAGCTCCCCATATTGCCGTCCATGCCATGTAGGCACCCGAGAATATTCTAGTATTACTTGATATTAATATGTGCCCACAAGCTCGAATTAGAAGCTTAAGCTGTCACGTATCTGAGAACAACATATACTTCAACGATCTTTATGTCTTCGGGAAGCAAATTTCAGGTGCCGCTTAGTTTTCAGATAAAACATATCTAAATATTATGACTCTGACTTGCGCAAGCTTGCTTGCGTGAGGTGGCCCGTTCAATGATTGTTCGGGGGCGACCTGTCCATTGGCTAGCCCATTGGGCTTGTCTTTGAGGCTTGTCGACATCTGCCGCCTGATGTGGAGTGCGGAGTTCCCGCCGTGTGATCTTAGTAATCACGGTCGCTTTACCCTGAGGAGCGGCCTACTCAGGGGCATCCCATATGGCAATGATATGGGACATGCAAACGCCGACCATAAGGTGGTGAGTATGGTAAAAGTGAATACGTGTCAACGTATGAAGCGCTGTCCATGCAGCGTTGAACGCATGGGTGCCATTTCTATAGTGAATGGTAATAATGGTTTTCTGCAGGTACGCTAACATAACCGCGAATCGAGTAGATACGATTAGCCCTACATTTGGATGAGAGTCGTACGATGCCACCAGTTTTTAAAACTCCACGTATGTCTTCGTCTTTGCAAGGAACGTAAGTAAATGTTTGCATCCTAGTTGCATTGCATGTTAGTTGTTTTGGGTTCCTCTTGGGGAGTGGCGCTAGACCTAAAACCTTTCTCTTGTAGTTAGTTGGCTCTGTGCTCAGTAAGCAGAAGTGACCTTTGGACCTATGAAGAAGCTTGACTTCAACAAGTTACAATAAGGGATCTTCAAGAGCCTAGAGCACCCTCAACACCAGCGAAATGTTGAAAGAAGTTTGATAGTGGGTATATTTACCGAGTTTAGATAAATCTTATAGCTCTGCTGCAGAAGCCATGTACTTTTCTCTTGCACATCAAAATGAGGGAATATGGAGGTGCCACCAGAATGTGTTTTGTGTAGAAGACAAAAGAGTGTGATCCTATCCTTGCAAGTTTTCTGTATAACTTATATCTAGACATTGGAGCTTAAAAATCCGAGGACTAAGGAAGAGATAGTTGGTATTTGAGCTAGAAATCATACCTTGATCATGGAACTGAGGATGAGTCAAGATTTCTGGGTGTCAATGGAAATAGCGTATACCAGAGATCTATTAACAAGAACTAGCACTTGGACCATTTTGGAGGAATAATCAAGAGAAGTTTTCAAGAGGGTAATCGTAGCAAGCAGATCGTTATGGAGACCCATATGGAGTTAAGCACTTTTATGTTCACACTGGTAGCCAAGAGACTAAAACTTCTACACCGGATATTAGAATAACAAGCAAGAAGAATGGTAGAAACAGGACATGCATTGGAATGGGAAAAATATGTTGGACGCTTTGGTTGTTTGATGTGAAAAGGGTAATCATGTCCAACCTAATGAACTTGAAGTCCGTCACCAGAAGTTTCCATAGCTGTAGTTGAGGATCACCATCATCTGCAACCTAATGAACTTGAAGTCCGTCACCAGAAGTTTCCATAGCTGTAGTTGAGGATCACCATCATCTGCAATGGAAGCAAAAGTGATGTATAAAATATTGTATTGAGTTATGGGTTAAAGGAAGGGATGATTTCTTGGAAAGTGATGGAATGACATGGCAAAAAATTTAGATATTTGCAGAATCTCCAACACCTGAAGCGCATGCAATGCTAAAAGAAGATGAGTGTTACTTTAGCAAGCTTATGAGTAGTTAAGTCATAATCCAGGCACTTCTTTCTGGGAAGAAAGTTAGAGCAAGTTTGTAGTAAGAACATGTCTAAAAAGATGTAAAGAGCTAGTGTTGGAAAAAAGAAGTTGGGTATATAGTTGGAATCCTGCAAGAAAGAGTTTTTGGATGTCAAACAGAAAGAAGATTAAGGTTAGTCAACATGTTTCCATCGAGGGTTATCTATGAAGATCCCTGGAGATCAGAGTCAATCATCATGACCCAAATCAGTTCATCTGAATCATACAACTCGACGAGAAAGATCAGTACAACTGTACTCAAGTCGAAAGTATTTTGGATTCGACTTCATGGCATATCTTGTTGAGGATTGTGTAAATAATTTCAGTTGAATGCGCAACTTCAAGTTATATTTTGAGTTTTGTATTGTGCCGGTTCGCCCAGGCGTAGTGCAAAACAAAATGTATGGCTTGGAGACGGTGCTTTTAGTTGAAATTTGGTAAGGAACAGAAAAGACTTTTCCAAACGGATGGTGCATTATCCGGAGTGCGCAACCGAGAGGAACTAAGTCAAATCTGCGAATTACTATACTCTTCCTATACTAATGTTGCCGGATGTTCGATAAGTTCACCAGTATGCCATCAATGTACCAATCAAGGAATGCTCTACTCCAAATAGAGTGGTTATAATCAAGAATCCCGACGAGAGAGAGAAAGTGTTGATGAAGCAAGATAAGGTGCACATAAGAAGGCATACTCAAAATAGTTTCTCAGAAGATTCTAAGGATGACCATCTGGATGATAGTTAACTACTCAGTCAGAGTTGCAGTGGACCGTGTTCAACCTAGAAGAACATAGTCTTAGTACACATCTATGCTAGGAATAGAGTTAGGATGTGTATTTTGAAGAGTTATGGAATATATCAAGAGGAAGTGGTTGAGTTTGTTCTTGAGACGGAAACTAGTACACCACCAATCTCAAGAAGATCGTACAAGGAATTGGAAGCTTTAAAGGAGCAACTGCAAGAACTTTCAGGCTAAGATTTTAGTTAGGCCAAGTTTATCTTCTTGCAAATGTTCTGTCTTTTTGGTAAGGAAGAAGATAATGGAAATCAAGGAGTTCTTAAACATAGATTCTAGATCAAGTTAACTCTAAAGTAAGATTATGGTGGAAGGTATATCAATACAAACCTTAGTTCAACATAGCTCATAAAAGTGGTTAGGTTTGACTTTTGGATTGACAAAGTAATTCAAGGATATTGCAAGTCGGTTTGGAGTACTCCAAGGATGAAAAAGGGATGGCTCAACATATAAGTTTTGGTTTTGGAGAGAGAGCGTGAGAATATTAAGTAACCACTATGTTGAGCAAGTGTGATTTGGTTAAAAAAATTTTCATTCCCATGGACACAATCTTTTAGCCTAAAGAATAACTAATTGTCTAGCAATTAGCTCAAGATGTTTTGAAGTAAAAGACTGCAATCTTTTTATGGGAACATTCAGAGTTTCTGGGATGAGCTAGATTTTATCACCAGTTGATCCCAAATTCTTTGAATAAGTTAGATGAGTTGTTGAGCTACTGAAGAAAGAAAACATGATTAATGAAGTTTCACAAGTGGTGGCTCAAGTATGAAGTTGTTCAAGAATACAAAGATCTTGCCGGAAGCTTTACTAGTCCTAGATTGCCAGACATTAAGAAGTCATTGAAGATGGATTAGGATATATCTGGCAGTATAACCAGGGTTAGAAGTTCAGCCTATTATTCATGGACTAACGGACACACCATGAGGCCGACCCAAGTTTTAAGAATGTGTTAAGGGCATGTATCCTAATCTATTCTGAGAATTGGGATCAAAGTTACCTTAACAAATTTCTCATAGAATCATAATCAGCAAGCCAGTATCACCATGGCACCTTTGGAAGCTCTATAGGGTGAAAGATGTGAAACTACGGTCAATTGGTAACAAATCAAGTGCAAGAATTGCTTTTGGACCACACCCTGTGACTAAAGTTAAAAAAAAAAGCAGATTCAAGTTTTCTCAAAGAATGCTCAATTCAAGCAGAAGAATTATACAGATAGAAGGAAGTGGACTTTAGCTCTTGAGATAGAAAAAGTTAGGAATACTTGAAGGTGTCACTAAAGAAAGGGATCCCTCACTTTGGAGTTAAGGGCAAGTTAAGTTCAAGACATATTGCTCCTTATCAGATTTTTGATGAAAGATCCTATGGTTTAAAGGATTGGATACCAGGTGTCTTAACATAAGTGTCTATGAGCTTGTAAAGGAAACAGATGTAAATATAGAGTGGGAGTTAAACCTATCTCTGATCTATGAGGAAAGACCTATCCAGATTATAGATTAGAAGGAACCAAGTACTCAAAGGAGGAATATCAAGTTCTACAAGGTTCTGTGAAGTAACCACTCAGTAGATAAAATTTCATGGGAACAAGAAGGACTATCATATGGATACCAACCCTAAGTTGGGCAAGAAGTCATCAGTATTGGAAAGTGTTGGATAGAACCCTATTGTGGATCATCATACACTTATCTCAGTATTCTAAATGGAAGTGTCTTGACTTTAAGTTCTTGACACATTTTCCTTGCCGCTGCTCAAACCAGATGTTTACCCCGTCTTAACTAAATCTCGGGGCGAGATTTTCTTAGGGGGAGGGCTGTAACACCCAGGTGTTACTAAGGACCAAGAACATGTTATTAAGGACTAATGAAGAGAAATATAAAGGATTAAGACATTAAGAGCTACTCAAAGAACTCCAGATCAACCAAGGGGCAATTTAGTGATTCTCAGTTTGAGGACGTTGACCAAGTCAACCATCATCAAGTAACTCCAAAGTCTAGCAAATGACAAAGTATGCTTGGATTGCTTAAGTTTGAGTAGAATTCAAACTTAAATGCTTGAATTCTTGGTTAAGCTTTCAAAGCATGAGATGATAAGGATTAAAACTTTAAAGAAGCTTAATTATGGAGCAAAGGCTTAAATGTTATAGGTGAAAATCGAGTATCAAAGTACAAGTATGGGACTACAAGGTAGAGCAAGAATGGGTTCAATATTTGAAGATTTAAACTTTCATGTGGATGAAGCAAGGTTTGGAAGTTTAAAAGGGCTTAACTAGATTTGGTTTAAGAGCTAGGAAATGGATCATTTTATTGGATCTATAACTTTTGATATGTTGAGAATCAGCTCAAAGTCATATTAGAGAAACTATAGCACTACAGTTAGACTACAACTTTTCTTAAAGGAGTTTCAAAAGTTTATGTGTAGAATCTAGAGCAAAAGTGAGTTGAATGTTGCTGGTTTGAAAAGTAGCTAAAAATTCAGTTAAAACCCTAGTTTGGCTGATCTTCAGTAGCTTATAGATTTCAATCTGAGCAGAATTGAACCAAGAGCATATAAGAGCAAGTGAAGCCCTATCTTTCCTCTACAAGTTTTACATTTGGAGATTTTGAAGTTCTGCTCAAAAGTTGGGAGCAAATGCAAGTTGAATCTGGCAGTTTTGAGTTGAACACTGAAAATTCAGTTAAACCCTTAAATTGGACGATTTTCAGCGGCTCCTATCTTTCAATTTGAGCAGTTTTGGACCAAGATCATATGAGAAAAAGTGAAGCTCAATGTTTAGACTACAACTTTTGTTATTGGAGCTCAAGAAGTTTGTATTTGAAAGCATGAGCAAATTTGAGTTTGAATTGAATTCGGCCCTTTTGACTGAATTTAATGATTGCCTTTGAATCGGCCAATATTCAGGGACTTGCAACTTTCAATCTGGTGAGTTCTAGCTCAAGTTCATATAAGAGAAAGTGTAGCTCTATCATTCCTCTACAGGTTTGGTATTTTGAGCTCCTGAAGTTTACATGTGAAGTTGGGAGTAATTTGGACTTAAAGAGGACAATTTCGAAAGGTTTCAGAAAAATTCAGAGAATCTGCATTTTTGTACAAATTCCCGATGTTGTAACTTTTGATTCTTTGAGATTTAGGCTCTGAAGTTTATAAGAGAATTGTAGCTCTATGGTTCAGATACAACTTTGGTATTTGAAGTTTGAGAAGTTTACATTCGAATTTGGGAGAGAACTTGAGTTGAACTCTGACTGTTTGGCTGGATTCAGAGCTTCAGAAAGAGGGACATTCAGAGCCGAGCAGAGCCGTCGAGCAGCAGCTTGGCTGGCTGTTCGCCGTTGTTGGCCGGCGTGCCACGCGCCGCCGCGGTCGTTGCCCAGCGCAGGGGAACACAGCAGGAGGTGGCAAGGGTTAAGCGGTGGATGTTCTCGTTAATTTCCCGAGCCGGTCATCCTTATCCTTCCTTTTCTTTTCCTGCCTCTGCTCGCCGTCACCGACAGCCACCGCCGCTCCGAAATTCGCCGCCACCAGTTCGCCTCCGGCCAACTCCTTTCGTCCACAGCACCACCGGCATATTCCCTTTCCGTTCCACCTCTCAACGCTCGAAGGCGTCCACCGTAGCCATCTGTTCACCGTTGTCTTCAACCTTCAGCTCGCCGCCGGTCTTCATCCGACAACCATGGTGAGCTTGGCCCTCCCGGCCCTTTCTTTGCCGTCCAACCCCCTAGCCTTATGTTCCGTAGTTCAGCGCAGCTTCTAGTGGTGACCATAGCCCGGGTCCCTGGCCTGGCTCGTCGGAGCGCGAGCGACGCCATGAAGCTCCGCCGAGCTTGGCCGCCGCCGCGGAGAACCTAGCTCCGACCACTTAGGGTTTAGGGTTAGGTGAGCGTCGTGTTCAGTAGGTCGGGGCGGAGCTGTAGTGGCAGTTTGTGTCGCTGTTTTAGCCGCCGTTTAGCCGACCGCCGTGCGCCGCCGTGTGCCGCCGCTGCCGCTCCCTGTGGCCGCCAGCGTCGCTGCTGTGCTCGCTCCGCGTGTGGGCTAAGCCTGTAGAGGGGCGCAGGGTGGGGTGCTGCGCCGTCTGTGGGGGTGCTATTTCCGGGAGACTCGCCGACGGCGAGAGCGCTCGGAGGGCTGCGCCGCCGCCGCGCCGGTCGGTCTTGACCGCGCGCACGCGTGTGTGCTGCGAACGTGAGAGAGAGAGAAGGGGCCGGGCCCGCGCGCCAGTGATAGAAAGGAGAGAGAGGGGCTGCGGGTCAGATAGTGAGTTTTCAAGGGGTTTTGTGTAAATCTTTTTTAGGTTTTCAGTTTTTAGTTTTAAATAGGTTTTAATTAGTTTAATTCACAATAATAGTTAGAAGTGTCCTAAAATAGTGAAATAAGTTTTATTAGGTTTCTTTTGTTTTCCTTTATGCATTAGAAATAAGTAAACCCTAGGAATAGGTTAGTAGTATTTAGTTTATTTATTTAAATACCTCTCTTTATGGTATTTAAATAAATAAATAGGTTAACTAATAAAATTTTGAATAATGGTTTATAATAAGAAATTAATAATAATAAATCGTATAATTCCTTTTATTATTTAGAATAATTCATTAATGTTTTAAAATTGTTAAAAATTCTAGGAAAATATAAATAATTAGGAAATAATCTGTTTAGAGTTTTTCAGTGTAAGGTCGCTGTCTAGCTTTGTTTTTAGGCTTTGCATGTGCTAAGTTATGCACCATATCGTTTAAAAGGAGGAGCTTCAGGAGTTGACCTCGTCGAGCTTCAACCGGAAGGACACCAGGAGCCAGACGAGATGGAGTTGAAGCTAGAGCCAAAGTCTGCTGCTGCTAACATTAACCCTACAACTGACCAAGGCAAGCACCGGAGCATCCAAACCCTATTTTAAGTATTACATCATGTATTACTATTGTATTGCATGCATTACGTGCTAGGAGTTGTGTGAAATGTTGATTGCATGACCTCTCCTTGATTAGGACAACCTTGGATGTACACCCTTGTTTAGTGAAGCTTAGTTATGCTTAGTTTACCCACAGTTCCATCATAGCATTAGTAAGCTCAGGCTTTTGCTCTATCACCTTACTTGAGGTTATAAATATGAATTGGAGACCGGGTGCGAGGATGAAGGTTGAGAAAGGAGTCTCAAGCCGACACATCGCCTCGATCGTTTTAGGAGTTGTTGTTTACCTGTGATCAAGCTTTGAACGTACTAGTCATATACCGAAGATTCCAACCGGTGAGCTGATGTAGCTGTGGTTGCTCCTAGTCTTGAAATGTGGTTCGCTGGACTAGTCGAGATTGGTGGCAGGGACGTGGCCGTAAACTCACATGTCGGGTGCTGCCAGACGTGGGGCCGGTGTGGAGGGGCGTCCCTGGGTTTGAGCGAGGGCATTTCAGGACTTGCGAGTGACTATAGTGAAAGGGTGCTTTGTTTGGACCACGGGGACCACACAACGCGTATGACTAGGTTTTGCCCTGCAGGGATAAAAATTGGTCCGGATCGCCGCACTTCTCGGTATGAATACTGCTTTATCGCTGATAGACACTAGAGTAACAAGTTAATGTTGATGATGCTTATGAAACCTGAGGCTTGCTTAATTACTACATGAGTGATTTACTTCTGCTGCTAATCTAGTCTATCAGATAATCACTTAAATGGCTATAACTCTAAAAGTTTCGGATGTATGTTAGTAAGCTTTTATGCAAAAGTTTTACCTATCCACAGCCTCAAAGCTTTGCATGCCCTTGTGTGTCTGTATTTATATATCTATGTAGACGGGTCAGTCTTGCTGAGTACCTTTGTACTCAAGATACTATAATTGTTGCAGAGCCGTCAGAAGACTTTCAGTAAGGCAGGGCAGGACTCCAGAAGAGGAAGAGACATGTTGATGAGCCCAGCATGTTCTCTTGACTTTGTCTTGTCTTTGTTTAGAATAAGTAATGACACCAGAGCTGTCCTTGTTATGACCAACCTTTGTCACTTTTGGAACTCTGTAGTTTGACCAGCACTTAGGTTTATTTCTTATGTCTGTAATAACTCTACTCCTTGTATAATTAAGTGTGTTGTGAATTCTTCTGTTGTGCTCCTATGTGGTGCAATTCTGTGTATGTGAATTGTGCCTGAGTTCGTGGATGTTTCAGATGTCCTGTGGACATCTGACGGACTACCGGGTTTATGCCGTCTGAAATGCGTAAGCTGTGATTGTCAGTAAAATGACTATCCGACGCACTTGAGCCAGTTTAAGCTGGACGGTTCCGCCACAGAAATTCTTGAAGCTAAGCTTGTTGGTGGACCTGGCAGCATCAGATGTCTACACATACGGCTAGAGCTTCAAATACACCTTGTCCCCCACCAAGAATGAGCGCTCAGAACGAGACTTGTCCGCCTGGCGCTTCATCCTTTGTTGAGCATGCAAAAGATGAGCTCTGATGGATCAGGTAACAAGTTCCCTTTCCTGTAGCCAGTTCTCCAATTCTGGTACCACCACAGAAGTAGAAGAAACCCCAAAGTGTCTTGGAGGATGTCCATAGAGTACTTCAAAAGGAGAGCGTTGAATAGCGGAATGAAAGCTTGAATTGTATGAGAATTCTGCCAACGAAAGCCAATGACACCACTGTTTCAGGCAGGAATGTATGAAGCAACGCAGAAAGGTCTCCAGACATTGGTTGACTCTTTCCGTCTGCCCGTCCGTTTGAGGATGGTAAGTGGAGCTCATGGACAGGTGAGTACCAGACCTCTTAAACAATTTCGACCAGAATGTGCTAGTAAAAATTCTGTCATGGTCTGAAATGATGGAAGAGGGCATACCATGGAGTTTGTGGACGTTTTCCATGAAGGCCTGAGCCACAGAAGAGGCTGTAAAAGGATGGAGTAGGGGGATGAAATGTTGCTTCTGAATTAAGCTTGCTCTGTTCTTCTTCCTTCTGCTCCCTTCTTCAGATCCTAATTTCCAATTCTTCCCCAATTTCTTGTCCCCGCTACCCTGCTGCTAACAATTGGTACTCAGAGCCATTCGAATCCACTTGAAATTTTTTCCCCCATTGTGTTCTTCTTTGTCGCCATGGTGCCATGTCTCTCAACGCCAAGCTCATCCTCGATGCGCTCAGCAAGCACTTTGATGCACTGGATGCCAAGTGGGATCGACGGCTCAACTCTTGCAATGGCTTCCTTCCTGCCCAGGTTGATAGTGGGCTGCCTCCTTCTGCAACGCCGGAACCAACCACTCCGTCGACCACGACCACCGCTGCGCATACTTCTTAATCTACTGTTATCGCTGCCACAAATTTCAACGATGCCATCACCGTCAAGGACGACACCACCAGCAGCACGCCTACCAGGTCACCAGCACCAGCAGCTCAAGGTGCAGAGGAGGATACTGTCACACCCGGTTTTGAAGAATAAAACCAAGTAACTCACATGTGCGGCAGGATCCGTTCACACACACATGATGACATCATTAGCAGTAGCAAACCAATGTATATCGTACCAAAAGAGAGTTAAGTAACATTATTACAAACCAAATAATATAATATAATCCTTAACAAATCGAATAAACGTCTCAACTAATAACTAAAAGAAACTCCTCCACAGGCAGTCGACTGGTGGAACGCTCACCTAGAACTCGTCAACCTCCTCAATGTAGTCTCCATAAGTGTCACCCTCTGAGCTGCAGATAAACAAGTTTGAGTACACTTATGGTTGGTACTCAGCAAAGTGGAGTAATAATAAATATGACATGCAAAGCTTTAATCAAGGATGGCAAAAGGCTATAAGCAATTAAGAAATTTTAATTGGTCAAGTTTTAATTAGCAAGCTTAACTAAGTACAAGTATATACCAACCCAATTAAAGTACAGAAATAAATGCTCAACAAGTAACCACAATTTAATTCATCTTCAAGTTTAATTATCATGAGAGGGTCCAAGCCTCTCGTAATCGTGAGCACAACTGATATATCAGTTTTACACTCTGCAGAGGTTGTACACTTTCCCCACAAACAATGTATTCTCATATAGCCTGAGGTCATGAGTCTCCTCAACACTTCCTTAGGTGAGGGGCCAGAGAAACATTACATGACCTTTACAAAGAATTATTAACATGAAACAACCCGCTAAGGTTTCAAGCCACAGCAGAGCATAACCTTTCCTAATCGGCGAGTTACTTACCAAAGCATACACCCAAGAGGTCTTGCAATACCCCATCTATGCTTCCCCTCTTGCCCTTTTGGTAAGATTATTACAAGTTAACTCTTCTAATTAATTAGTCATGACCAGAGCCCGTTAGCTATGTGGTTGCACTGTTTTCTTGGGTGGTCACTCCATGCTCCAATTAAAAGTATTATCTTGTTTACCGTCCAATGAGCATATCCACATATTCATAAAGTTTAGCATTAATGTTCTCCATAACCCAAATGTAGAGCAACTAAGCAGTGCTACCCAACAATAATTAAATACCCAGGTTATGCAAGGAATTAAGGTAAACAAGAATTAGTCATGTCCTAAAAATAGGTCCCATCAATATTATAACCATGCATGACATAAAAGTAAATGTGATATTAATAATATGAGTATCCTTGGGATAAACATGATCAAGGACACTTGCCTTCAACAAAAGGCTCCTGTTGCTCAGAGTCTTCAAAGTACTGCTACTTCTCCTCCTCGAACGGCTCTCCTTCTAACACATCACACCAACACATACAAGAACGCAATACAACAAAATAAGAAACAATACACCAAACATTGATAACAGAGCAAAACAACAGAATAAAGCTACTGAACATGTCATAAGGATCACGTGAGCGAAAGAATCACTCGATTTGGAGCTAAAACTTGAAAGATATGGCTAAAACGTGATTCCAGGGGCATAACTATAATAACAGAAACTTCCTAAGGCATATCTATGAGAACCGAGGGCCTGAAACATAATTATATATAAAGCATAAAAGAATAGGCTCGAATGGCGGCTAACAATACTTGAAAGCCTAAGGGCTTAAACCGAAGATATCAGGACCTAAACATAATTATTTTACACTACAGCTGGACCTCAGGTTGAATAGAGAAAACCTTAGGGGCTCTTAACTAAAATGTCCATGGCTGACCGGTACGCGGGGAATTGACCTAGATCTGGGCCATCGATCGTGGAACAAACGGAGGAGGTGCATCGGTACCTCGGGCGGCGGCATGGAACAGGAACCACGGCGGCACCGGCGGCGAAACTCGTCGGATTTGGCCATTACGGTGTTATAGGGCATGAAATCTAGCGCGAAAAAGCTTGAGAGGGAGCTGGAGACCTCGCGAACCTTATTCGGGTGCTGTGGACAATGATTTGGCGACAGAGACAACGAATCGGCGACAAGGGGCGGCGCCGGCGGTTCTGAGCATCGACGGCGAGTAATTAGTCCACATAGAGTCGATCACGAACAAAAAGAACTAGCTCACGAACTTCCTTACGTGCTCGTGGTCTTCCTGGTGCTTCCTTTGTCGACTAGATGGCGTCCGGCGGTTGTTCAGATGGTAGCGGCGGCTCCAAGCGGGCGTTCGAAGCGGCGGCATGGCTACAGAGCTGTGGAAGGGGGCGCTAGGGTTTTAGGGCGCGTGCGGTGCTGCAGCAGATGCTACTTATAGGTCGTAGGGGTCTCTTGGCGTGCGGGCCAGGGAAAACATGGCGCCAGGCAGAGTCGGTCTCGGTGGGGAAGAAGGGTCCGACCGGCGGGGGGCCACTGGTCAGCGAAATAGAAGGGTGGAGAGGGAACATGCACCCGTCCAGGGGTGTCCTTAGGCCGGGAAGGCGGACCTACGCCGGCGCCAACGAGTTGGGCCGGGAAGCCGAAATAGGCCGACGATCGGGAAGAACTGGGAAGGTTAATCGAACTCAAGGAAGAAGACAGGGATTAAAACCAGACTGTTGAAGAGTTCAGGGAGGCGAACTGGACTTAAAACTAAACAGAGCTAAACTAACACAAACAAATGCAAATCAAAATCAAATTTAAATGAGTTTAAATTCTATTTGACTTGCAACAGTAAGCCATTTCTCCTTTTCTCTCCAATATCTTGAAAGGCCCAATATAGCTAGGTGCAAGCTTTCCTTTGACTTTAAACCTGTGTAACCCCCTGATTGGAGACACTTTCAAGTATACATAATCACCAACCTCAAAAGCTAACTCCCTTCTCCTAGTGTCAGCATAGCTCTTCTGCCTGGACTGAGCTGTCCTCAAATTCTCCCTAATAATCTGCACTTGCCTTTCTGCATCCTTAATAATATCTGGCCCAAACACTTGCTCTCTCTAGTCTCACTCCAAAACAGTGGAGTTCTACACTTTCTCCCATATAATGCCTCAAAAGGGGGGGCCATCTTCAGGCTTGCCTGATAGCTGTTATTATAAGAAAATTCAGCATAAGGTAAACTCTTATCCCAACTCTCAACATGTCTTCTAATATCTGATTGGTCCTCTCAGTCTGACCATCTGTCTGAGGATGATATGCAGAGCTAAAATTAAGACAGGTATCCATAGACTCATGTAACTGCTGCCAGAACCTGGAAGTAAACTGAGTACCTCTGTCAGACACTATCTTCTTAGGCACACTGTGATAGCACGCAATCCTGGCAAAATATAACTCTGCAAGCTGAACTCCATTATAGGTGGTCTTCATTGGAATAAAGTGAGCAACCTTCGTCAATCGATCAACAATCACCCATATGGAGTCATAACCAGATCGAGTACAAGGCAGGCCAACTATGAAATCCATGCTAATGTCACACCCGGATTTACGAAGGAAATCCGAATGCTACTATATGTGTACCCAGGAAGTCTTTACACACATATAGCTCAGAAATGAATATCAAAGAAAGGAAAACAGTGCTCGATAACATAAACAGAAACAAGTCTTTACATCACAGGCATTACATTTATTAACGAGTTTATCAAAGTAGCGGAAGCCTGATGTAATCTAACTCCAAGAACATCTCCACAGGGACTCTGACTGGGGGAATGCACTGCCTAGAAGTCTGGGAACTCCTCGGGGAAGACAAAAGCATCCACTGGTGGTTCATCTGAGTACCCATCCGGGATTTTGTTGATATGAAGCAAGTGTAAGTAATCCATCTTACTTAGTAAGCATAACATGATTAAATGAGGCTCAAAAGGCTATGCAAGGTTTAAACTGCAGTTAGCATTTTTAGTTGATTACTTTTAGAATTAACCTGAATTACTACAGTTATATGACAACCCTGGTTGTAACCCACATTATAAAAACATGTGAAGTATAATTAATGAACAACATCATATTAAACCATTTATCCGGAAAACAAGGTACCCCGAGTCAAAAAGGATCCAGGCCGCTATTAACCGTGAGCACGGCTGTTATAACAGTTTTACACTCTGCAGAGGTTGTACACTTTCACCACCGGTCGTGATCCCCTTGCCTTCGGCACGCACTCCCTTCACACCACGTGAAATGAGTACAGGGTTTCACTACGAGACCTTTCAAAAGACACCCTAACAAGCTAGTGGCCGCTATGGTTTCCTGACAGGCGCATGGACCCCTCCAGACTCCAGCCAAAACATAACACAAAACCTTCACACAAACCCCAACGAGAACTGACCGAGATCCACACTTAAACCTGGCAGCCCCACTTGCGCCTTTCGGTAACCACTAGACAAGCTAGAGCCGTACAGTTTACCGAGTCAAGACCAGAGCCATGTGATTCCTGTGGTTGTACGGTTTTCCTGGGTTGCCGCTTTAAGAACGGGACCTTAAGAAGAGACGCTTAGAGCAATCCAAACACATGCTCAAGCTCCCTAAACTATGTTGCTAAAAAGCATATTTTAATAAGGTTCCAAGTATATCATTAGTCAAGATTAACATTTTATAACGAACATTAGTGGTTGGCAAGCATAGCGACAACTAACATATCTACCCATATGCAAAACCCAGGGTAAACAAGGAATATGGAATAAACAAAGCTAGTCATCCCTATGGTTTAACAAAATTAGACACATGCATGAATGAATAAAGTGATTAAAAGGTGAATAGGTATCAAGGATGAATCATGTTACACTTGCCTTCCTCAAAGTATTGCTGCTGAACCGGGTCTTCAAAGTCTTGATCACAACCGGCCGCGTATTGCTCGCAATCTATACACGCATTCGAATCACCACACATACATCCATCACAAGCCAGTACATGCAAACAAATATAATTCTATTAGAACAGTACATCATACAGCATAAACAGAAGCAAAAAGCTATTCTACGCATTTCTACGAACACAACAACGCGAAAATCACTCTAATCGGATTTACGATGATTAAACTACGCTAAAAACAAGACGAAGGTCTAAGCTGCGAGAACCGAGGACTTAAACGTATTTAACCCTAGATTTCAGGGGGTAGCAAGGAAGTTTCGCAGAACAGGGGGTGGATGGCGGGTTCTTTTGTGGATTTCTTGGGGACTCTTTAGCAAAAAGCGAAGGGGTATGTTTTTGATCTAATCTGGGACGTTGATTGTTAGATGAGCGGTTGCTGAAGCATCTTCTCGGTCAGGAGGAGGGGCGACGGCGCCTTCGTCGTTTCTTCGTGAACAGAAGGGGACGGCGGCCATGTTTGGCGAGCAGAACTCGCCGGAGAAGAAGGGGCCGGGGGCTGCAGGGCTCAGAATACTGCGATGAGCGGCAAAACGGAACGAGGAGATCGACGCGAATCCGTCTTGATCACCTAGGGAAGAAACGCAGCAGGGGCGGCGTGCTTCGGAGGGGGACGAACTGGTCACGGGACGAGCGTGGGAGAGGGGCTGTGGCCACGGTCCGGGACTGCAGGGCGTTGGCGAGTCCTCCAATGTTTCCTGTCAAGTGAGGAAAGGGAGGGAGCAGTCAAACGGGCGCCACAGCGAAGGGAAACAGCGGAGGCGGCGGTTCTTACCAGGTGGTGCTCCGGCGAGGAATTCCCGGCGACCACGGGTACTAATGGCGATTGGGAGGAGGCGTGCAGAGGCGAAAGGGATGGAGATGGCTCGGCCATGGAGTTTTATAGGAGGGGAGAGAGGCTCTGGTTTGGAAATTGGAGAGACGGGCGATTATTTCCTCCGTTCGTTACTGGTGTAAATGACATTTAGTGGAGAAATTAAAGCCATTGATGAGGAATAGAGAGGGGTTACGGTGTGTACAGAGGAAGGGGAAGGGATGTGGCAGTTCTCGTGGGGGAGAAGGGCGAAGGGAGGGGCGACCGTGCCTCTGGTGCGACGCAGAGAAAGGGGTGAGGGGCGACGGCGCCTGGTTGCCTGCGTGCGTGATTTTTTTGCGTGAGGGAGAGAAGGGGGCGACGGTTCTGCGTGAAAGGTGAAGGGGGAAAGAGAATGGATCTGTTTGGGCCTGGGTTGGATCTGTTTGGGCCCAAGGGAAGAGAGGGATCAGCTTGGGCCGAGGGGAGATTAGGCCAGGCTGACTTTGGGTTGGGCTACAAGACTTGGTTTTGGGCCAAGGAGAAAAAGAAGAAAGGAGAAAGAAAGCCGGGCCGGGTTTGGGTAAAAAGGTTTCGTCTAGGTTGAACTGGGGCTTTGGGTCTTTAGGGTTTAGAACTAGCACACAAAAACATACATACATGAAAACAATGCATCGGCATGAAATGCACAAACAAGTTTCTAAACCTAGGGTTGATTTTAATTTTGAAAAAGGGTTTTATATTTACCTAAATTTTGAGAATGCACACACAAGAACTTAGCAATTTAATTACTATATTAGAAAAGAAATTTTTAGGGTGTTACAGCTAATCTCCTCCCACTTCCATTCAGGTATCTTCAATGGCTGTAGCAATCCTGCTGGCCTCTGATGCTCTGCCTTAACCAGCTGACAAGTGTCGCATATGGCCACATACTCTGATACATCTCTCTTCATGCCATACCACCAATACCTATCCTTCAAATCCTGATACATCTTGGTACACCCAGGATGAATGGAGTAAGCTGAATCATGCGCTTCTCTCAATATCAACTTCCTAAGAGAATCAATAGCTGGCACACATATCATATCTCCCAGCCATAGCGTGCCTTACTCATCTAGCCTGTATCCTGGGGCTCCTCCTTCTATCATCAACTGCTTGATTTCTTTTATCTTAGCATCATCAAGCTGCCCTTTCCTAATCTATAGCTCTAGTGTAGGCTCCACTTCCAGAGTTATTGACTGGTATGGGCAACAAAACCAAGGTTCAGCTTCTGGAACTCCTTACATAACTCATCAGGCATCTCATGAGTTGGAAGGGTATTAGCATGCCCCTTTCTGCTCAACGCATCTGCAACCACATTGGCCTTCCCTGGATGATAATGAATCTCCATATCATAATCCTTGATCAACTCTAGCCAACGTCACTGTCGGAGATAGAATCCCCAGTATCCTCAAGGAAGGCAGAATCCTATTAGAATTCCCCTGTAATCCTACTAGGACTCCTACCTTGTAGCCAACTAGGAACCCGCACCCTAGACTATATAAAGGAGGGCTGCGGTACCTAGACAGGCAGATCGAAACACACCAGCTGTCACACCCGATTTTGTAAACAAAACCGAATGACCATCATATGTGCGCCAGGATCAAGTTTACACACATATGAGACTTCATCAGTGATATAAAAGACAGTGCAAATCGTAAATAATATTGAATAACATCATTACACTCACAAAAGCGAATAACTAGCAGCGGAACTTCAAAACTTCTCCACAGGCAACTGACTGGAGGAACACGTACGCCTAGAAATCTCCAAGGTACTCCACTGAAACTTCTGTCTAAGCCTAAGCCGCAGATAAAGCAAGGTTGAGTACACTTATGGTTGGTACTCAGCAAATGTAGAGCAAAGCATAATGACATGCAAAGGCTTAACCAAGGAAATAGTTGGCTACTAATTAAATTGCTTAAAGCACTTTAGTTGATCAAATTTTATTCAGCAGCATAATTACTAAAGTATAAGTATATACCAACCCAATTAAGCATATGGTAAACCATAAGCATCATCATCACCAAAAATAAACCAATTTACTTCTTCTTTCGATATATTAATCATGTGAGGGTCCAGGCCGCTCATGACCGTGAGCACGGCTATTGCAATAGATTTGAGACACTCTGCAGAGGTTGTACAGCTTTCCCCACAATTCGTGTTTCCCATGTCGCCTGAGGTCACGAGCCTCTTCAACACTTCCTTAGGTGAGGGGCTAGGGATTCACTACGAGGCCTTTCCAAAGACTCCCTCTATGTATGTGTTTGGCCCCTGACCGAACGGGTAATCGGAAGGCGCACCTTCGTTCCCCGCACATCACACACAAACCAAACATCCGCCCAACACACACCTCCAAACACAACATAGAGTTCATCTAGTTACTTAGCCAAGACCAGAGCCATGTAGTATTATGGTTGTACGGGAAATCCTGGGTGGTTCTCCATGTTCCAATTAATCAATGTGGTCTTGGTTTAACATTCTCATAAGATCATATATCATATTGATAAAAGATATCACAATATTATTATCTTCACATTTAGTGTAAACCAATCCCAGGTATAGCAACTAAGCAAATGCTACCCAACATTAATAATAAAACCCAGGTTGACAAGGTATGGTTAAAGAAAACTAGTCATCCTAAATATAGGACCCATCATGATTATAAGCATGCAAGCATAGCGTAACTATAATGTGAAATGAGCATGTCATATGGTTATTAGGACAAAAAGTATGATCAAGAATACACTTGCCTTAAATCCAGCTAACAAATGCTACAGCTCAGGGTCTTCTCAACTGAATCCTTGAATCACTCGAACGATCCTTGATTACCACGAATATTGCACCTCCTATTCGCATCACAGGGTCACATGCAAGAAACAATATAACAAATAAGGAACAATACACCAAACATGGGCAACAGTATAAAAGAATGGTACAAAGGTATAGATCAAGTCCTTACGGTCACGTGAGCGAAAGAATCACTCGAAATGGAGTTGAAACGGTCAAGATATGGATAAAACGGTGTTCTAGGGGCTTATCTGTGAAGGATGAAACTTCCAAGGATTAGATTGAAGGAAACTGAGGGTATATACATAATTATGAATGCAAACTTGGGGTTTAACTCATAAAAGATAAGAACAGGACGACAGTTCGATATATTGAAAGATCAGGGGGCTAAACAGAAGAACTGAGGGCATCATTGTAAATACTTTATACATGGAATGGACGGCGGGTTGATTACCAAATACTTGGGGGTCTCTTTAGCAAATAAGGCACAGCTGACCGGTACCTCTTTGGTTGACTGGATCTGATCCGTTGAATCACAGATGGACGGCTCACGGGGCTCGGGCGGTTCCGACCGGCGGCGGCGGCTGTCGTCCGCTGCGGCGGCGGCGGTTACCTCGCCGGACTTGAGAGGATCCGGCGCTACGGAGCACGGATGACGAAGAGGAAAGGCTCAGGACGGAGCTGACGACCTTGAGAACTCGACTAGGGCGATCTCGTCAAGATTGTGGGATGAAGACGACGCTCGGCGCGCGATGGCGGCTCGGTTCTGCGGATGGGAGCTCTGGTGAGGAATCGCGATGCACCGAGGGCATGAGAACGAGTTCAAGTAGCACGGTTACCTTCAGTGCCTCCTCGCGAACGTTCTGGTGATGTTTGTTCCAGAAAACCGGCAGCTAAGCGCTGAACCGACGGCGGCGGCCACGATCGGAGCTTCGGATGTTGCGAAGGCTGCGGCAGATGGAGTAGAACTCGGCGGCTAGGGTTTCTAGGGGTCACGAGGGAGCGGCGGCGCGAGTTTTATAGATGGGAGGGGCGCTCCTTGGCGTGCGTGCGGGAGAAACCAGGGGCGGCGCGAAGCGGACTCGGCTCGGGTTCGAGCTGGACTCCGACCGAGAGGAGTTGGAGGAGGGGGATGACACGCGGGCCCGGTGCGTCAGCGACACAGCGGGAAGAGAGAGGCGGGCGAGCTGAGCTGGGCCGACATGTGGCGAAACTTGGGCCGGAAGCTGGAATCGGCCCAACTGCGTAGGGAGAGGGAGACAGGCCGGCGGGAGAGTAGAGAGAGGTAAAACAGACCAAACAAGTGTTCGGGGAGGCCAAGCAAACTCTTTAGGAACATCTAATCTAAAGATCAAACTAAATTCAAATCAATTTAAATCCAAACGAGTTGAACTCAAATTAATTTGAACAAATCATTACAAAGAAAATGCAACAGCATGAAAACAACAATACACTTATGGAATCTATTAATTAATTATTAAATTGAATAAAAGCCTAAATAATTCCAATTAAATCCTAGAAATTTATTCAAGTCTTAAATAAATCCTAGAAAATCATGACAATGTTGCTACAATTTCATGTGATGAAAATTAGGGTGTTACAAACCTACCCCCCTTAAAATGAATCTCGTCCTCGAGATTCGGATGAACTTGCGAAGAGATCGGTAAACTCCGCCATTAATTCATCCTCTCTTTCCCAAGTTGCTTCATCCTCTCCATGACGACTCCATTGCACCTTGCACATTTTAATCACCTTGCTTCTGGTAGCTCTTTGAGCTGTCTCCAATATCTTCACGGGATACTCCACATAAGTCAGATCATCCTGTACATTCAATTCTTCCATTGGTAGCTATTCTTCAGGCACTCTAAGACACTTCTTAAGCTGTGATATATGGAATACATCATGCACATCTGACAAACTAGCTGGTAACTCCAACTGATAGGCTACTTAACCTTTCCTTTCCAGAATCTTGAATGGACCAATAAATCTAGGTGACAATTTTCCCTTCACTTTGAATCTACGCAAACCTCTGATAGGAGAAACTTTCAGATACACATAATCACCAACTGCAAAAGTTAACTCCCTTCTTCTAACATCTGCATAGCTCTTCTGTCTAGACTGTGCTGTCCTCAGATTCTCTCTAATAATCTGAACCTGTCTTTCTGCCTCTTGTAGTATCTCGGGACCAAACACTTGACTTTCACCTGTTTCACTCCAATACAATGGAGTTCTACACTTTCTTCCATACAAAGCCTCAAAAGGTGACATCTTTAGGCTTGCCTGATAGCTGTTGTTATAAGAGAATTCTGCATAGGGTAAACTCTTATCCCAACTTCTTCCATGTTTCAAAGCACAAGCTCTCAACATATCTTCCAAAATCTGATTGGTCCTTTCTGTCTGTCCATCTGTCTGAGGGTGATAGGCAGAACTGAAATTCAGCTTAGTATCCATAGAGTCATGCAACTTTTGCCAAAATCGAGATGTGAACTGAGTACCTCTGTCTGACACTATCTTCTTAGGCACACCATGCTGACAGACAATGCGAGACATATATAACTCTGCTAGCTTGGTACTGGTATATGTGGTCTTGACTGGGATGAAATGAGCAACCTTAGTCAAGCGATCCACAATAACCCAAATAGAATCATACCCATCTCGTGTACGAGGCAAACCAACAATGAAATCCATGCTAATTTCTTCCCACTTCCATTCAGGTACCTTCAATGGTTGAAGCAATCCTGCTGGTCTCTGATGTTCAGCCTTAACTCTCTGGCACACATCACACAAAGCCACATGAGTGCCAACATCTCTCTTCAATCCGTACCACCAGTACCTTTCTTTCAAATCCTGATACATCTTAGTACTTTCAGGATGAATAGAGTAAGCAGAATCATGAGCTTCTCTTAATATATTATCTCTGAGCTGTGCCACATCGGGCACACAAATCCTCTTCTTGAACCAAATAGTACCATGTGCATCTTCAGTAAAATCAGGGGCTTTTCCAATTGCCATAAGCTCCTTAATTTCCTTTATCTTCTCATCATTAAGCTGACCTTGACGAATTTCCTGCTCAAGAGTAGACTCAATTTCCATAGTAACTCCTTCTGTATGAGCAACAAATCCAAGGTTCAATCGCGCAAACTCTTCACACAACTTCTCTGGCATCTGATGAGTCAAGAGAGTATTAGCATGACCCTTCCTGCTCAAAGCATCTGCAACCACATTGGCTTTACCAGGATGGTAGTGTATCTCCAGATCATAATCCTTGATCAATTCTAGCCAACGACGTTGCCTCAAATTCAGATCCTTCTGTGTGAAGATATACTTTAGACTCTTGTGGTCAGTGTAGATCTGGCACTTGTTCCCAAGCATATAGTGCCTCCAAATCTTCAATGCATGTACCACTGCTGCTAACTCCAAATCGTGAGTAGGATAATTCAACTCATGTTTCCTCAACTGCCTGGATGCATAAGCTATAACATGTCCTTCCTGCATAAGAACACATCCAAGGCCCTGACGAGAAGCATCACAGTAGATATCAAAACTCTTATGAATATCAGGCATCACTAACACTGGAGCTGTAGTTAGCCTTTTCTTCAATTCTTCGAAACTAGCTTAACATGCATCTGACCACCTAAATTCTTTTCCTTTCTCTAATAATGAAGTGAGGGGCTTTACTATTTTAGAGAATCCTTCTATAAATCTTCTGTAGTAACCTGCCAATCCTAGAAAACTCCTGATTTCAGGCACATTCTTTGGTGGCTCCCACTTCAGAACATCTCTAACTTTGCCTGGATCAACTTTTATTCCACCATCAGTAATGACATGACCCAGAAAAGATACTTCCTTCAGCCAAAACTCGCACTTACTAAACTTGGCATAGAGCTGATTTTCTCTGAGCTTCTGCAATACTAGCCTCAAATGTTCCTCATGTTCCTCTTCATTCTTGGAATAGATCAAGATATCATCAATAAATACCACCACGAACTTATCCAAGTACTCCATGAACACCTTGTTCATCAAATACATAAAGTAGGCAGGAGCATTAGTCAAACCAAAAGACATAACTGTATACTCATACAAACCATATCTGGTAGTGAAAGCTGTCTTCTGGATATCGGATGGCCTGATCTTCAACTGATGATAGCATGAACGCAAATCAATCTTGGAGAATACCTTGGCTCCTTTCAACTGGTCGAACAGATCCTCGATCCTGGGCAGAGGGTACTTATTCTTGATAGTAACTTCATTCAATGATCTGTAATCAACACACATCCTCTGTGTACCATCCTTCTTCTCAACAAAGATAACTGGTGCTCCCCAAGGCGATGAACTAGGTCGTATGAAACCCTTATCCAACAATTCTCTCAGTTGTTTCTTAAGTTCTTCCAGTTCATCAACTGACATTCTATAAGGCCTCTTAGCAATAGGAGCTGTACCAGGTAGAAGTTCAATGAGGAACTCGATGTCTCTATCTGGTGGCAAACCTGGCAAATCGTCTGGGAACACATCTGGAAAATCACATACTACCCTGATCTCAGCAACTGTAATACTCTTCACTTGATTCGCATTTGCCTGTAGTGAGTTCAATTGCTTCTGGCTGACCTGAGCAGGGCTTTCAGCTTGAGGCTGCACTATGGCTTGCCTTTGGTTGTTCCCACCAAACAGACGTGGATATTTCTTTGGACATTTACTAATGATATGTCCCTTTTGCTTACAACAGGAACACACCTTGGTACTTAGAGCACTTGCACGACTGGGATTACTCTGTGAAGGCTCTAGCGCTTGCTGTACTGATGCTTGACAGTTACCAAGTTGTGATTGATAGCTGATCTGTGGGACTTGGGCTTGGTTGGAGTGGCCAAACTGGTGGACTGGATGACTCTGCACCTCATTCTGCTGAGCAAGACGAAAGCGAGTGTTGCGATCAGACTGCATCTGTCTTTGAGAATTCATCTTCCTCTTCTTCTCCTTTATCTCATCTCTCAAATTTTCTAACAAGAGTGCCTTATCCACCAACTGATCAAAAGTATGAAATGTATGTGTTATCAGCTGGAAACGAATAGGCACAATCAATCCTTCCAGGAAGAGCTCTTGCTTCCTTTCATCCGTAGCCACCTGTTTTGGGGCATAACGAGACAACTGAATGAACTTGTCACGGTACTCAATCACTGACATCCTTCCTTGTTTTAGACTGAGAAACTCTTCCTTCTTATGCTTAATCACACTTGCAGGGATATGATATGAGCGAAATTCATCCTTGAATTCCTTCCAAGTGATGTTACTTGAGTCTTCATGTGCATCACAATATGCATCCCACCAATCTGAAGCTGCACCTTCTAATCTTCCAGCAGCATATAAGACCATCTCTCTGTCGGTGCACTGAGTAATCAACAACTTCTTCTCCACTGTTTTAATCCAATCATCAGCATCGAGAGGATCTACAGAGTGAGAATATGTAGGTGGGTCGTGACTCATGAAATCCCTGTGTTTGTCTCTCGGGGGCGGTGGAGGAGCTATATTCTGATTCAGCTGAACAATGGAGTTGGCCATATTTGTCATCAGCTAAGTCTGGGCAGCCATAAACTGTTCCAATGCTAAATTCGACATCTGGTTCTGGCTTGAGTTAGGCTCTGAATTATTTTCACTGCTTCCAGTGCCAGACATAGTGTTCTCCATCTGATTGGATAGAAAACAAGAATTTAGTGAGATATAGAAAGATGTGGTACTAGTGCAGAAGAAACTAAATTAGTAATTTAGAGAAAGAACTAAGATATAGATTCCAACACTAGCACTTGCATGGCCAAAACTCTTTATCCAAATTAACATGACCAATAAAAGAATTGCGTCCATTAAGAACTACTCCATGTTAAGGACAGATTTTGGCTATCTCGTAAAAACAAATATATCTTCTAAACAGAATATCCAAAATTACAAAACTTATCCAGAATGTAGATAATGAAATTATGAATCCAATGCAACTAGAATTAATTCGTTTGGAATTCAGAAACTAAAGATATAAAGAAAACACTCTAGCTGTGTCAGAAGCTCTGAACAGATTCTGTATACTCCATTAAAACGCAGGTATCTTTTTCTCAGAAAATCCAAAAATGGTAAGATTCTACCAGAAAATATCTCATAAAATTCTGGAATTAACCCAACTAGTTTTATGTCGATCGGAGTTCTGAAACTTAAGATATGGAATAAACAAGTCGACTGCATCAGATTACCGAAACAGATTCTCTTTATCCAACAAAAAGTCATTTATCTCTCTGTCCAATAATCCAAAAATCATGAAACTTTGCCGGAAAATAACTTATGAAGTTATGTAACCAATCCAACTGGATTTGCATTAATCGGAGTCTTGTAGCTCGAGATATGAATTAAACCGTACTGCTGTGTCAGGGGGTGACGAGAATTGATTTGTGCGTGAGAGATTAAAGACTAGATATGGTAAAGAGGGATTTAGAACTCACCTAGGTACTAAGACTAGGAACAAAGACAAAACCCAACGATCTAATTGTTTAGTTGATTTATTAAGATGTAATTGTGGTCATCACTCCACAATAACATCACACTCATTACAAAGAACCAAATCAAACATTTGCACACAACAAGCACAAGGCAAACAATCCTATCCAAGAACTAAACATTGACCTCAACGACGACTCTTCTAACGGCGACATAAATTTGGAGGGGATGAATTCCTAAATCCTTGTGTTGAGATAAAGCATGACTGATGGTGTTTCCAAAAATATCCCTTATTCTCTTGTTTCCAACAATTCATACTTAGTGAGGGATAACTCATTAATTGTGGCATCCAAAGTGACTCCATGTTGTTCTCTTGGCTTATAGAGAAACGTTAACTATGGCTCAAGAAAAAAAATAAGTGTAAAATTGGATGATGACTAAGACTCAAGGAGAAGGTAAGTCAAGGTTGACGGAAAACAACGAATTTAGACAAAGATTGGTACAGGCAGGGTAGGGCAAGTAGAAGAAAACATTGAGGACCTTAAAAATGGCCATTTCTACTCTAGGCTTACGTCCTACAGTCAACACAGCTCTGATACCACTTCTGTCACACCCGATTTTGTAAACAAAACCGAATGACTATCATATGTGCGCCAGGATCAAGTTTACACACATATGAGACTTCATCAGCGATATAAAAGACAGTGCAAATCGTAAATAATATTGAATAACATCATTACACTCACGAAAGCGAATAACTAGCAGCGGAACTTCAAAACTTCTCCACAGGCAACTGACTGGAGGAACACGTACGCCTAGAAATCTCCAAGGTACTCCACTGAAACTTCTGTCTAAGCCTGAGCCGCAGATAAAGTAAGGTTGAGTACACTTATGGTTGGTACTCAGCAAATGTAGAGCAAAGCATAATAACATGCAAAGGCTTAACCAAGGAAATAGTTGGCTACTAATTAAATTGCTTAAAGCACTTTAGTTGATCAAATTTTATTCAGCAGCATAATTACTAAAGTATAAGTATATACCAACCCAATTAAGCATATGGTAAACCATAAGCATCATCATCACCAAAAATAAACCAATTTACTTCTTCTTTCGATATATTAATCATGTGAGGGTCCAGGCCGCTCATGACCGTGAGCACGGCTATTGCAATAGATTTTAGACACTCTGCAGAGGTTGTACAGCTTTCCCCACAATTCGTGTTTCCTATGTCGCCTGAGGTCGCGAGCCTCTTCAACACTTCCTTAGGTGAGGGGCTAGGGATTCACTACGAGGCCTTTCCAAAGACTCCCTCTATGTATGTGTTTGGCCCCTGACCGAACGGGTAATCGGAAGGCGCACCTTCGTTCCCCGCACATCACACACAAACCAAACATCCGCCCCACACACACCTCCAAACACAACATAGAGTTCATCTAGTTACTTAGCCAAGACCAGAGCCATGTAGTATTATGGTTGTACGGGAAATCCTGGGTGGTTCTCCATGTTCCAATTAATCAATGTGGTCTTGGTTTAACATTCTCATAAGATCATATATCATATTGATAAAAGATATCACAATATTATTATCTTCACATTTAGTGTAAACCAATCCCAGGTATAGCAACTAAGCAAATGCTACCCAACATTAATAATAAAACCCAGGTTGACAAGGTATGGTTAAAGAAAACTAGTCATCCTAAATATAGGACCCATCATGATTATAAGCATGCAAGCATAGCGTAACTATAATGTGAAATGAGCATGTCATATGGTTATTAGGACAAAAAGTATGATCAAGAATACACTTGCCTTAAATCCAGCTAACAAATGCTACAGCTCAGGGTCTTCTCAACTGAATCCTTGAATCACTCGAACGATCCTTGATTACCACGAATATTGCACCTCCTATTCGCATCACAGGGTCACATGCAAGAAACAATATAACAAATAAGGAACAATACACCAAACATGGGCAATAGTACAAAAGAATGGTACAAAGGTATAGATCAAGTCCTTACGGTCACGTGAGCGAAAGAATCACTCGAAACGGAGTTGAAACGGTCAAGATATGGATAAAACGGTGTTCTAGGGGCTTATCTGTGAAGGATGAAACTTCCAAGGATTAGATTGAAGGAAACTGAGGGCATATACATAATTATGTATGCAAACTTGGGGTTTAACTCATAAAAGATAAGAACAGGACGACAGTTCGATATATTGAAAGATCAGGGGGCTAAACAGAAGAACTGAGGGCATCATTGTAAATACTTTATACATGGAATGGACGGCGGGTTGATTACCAAATACTTGGGGGTCTCTTTAGCAAATAAGGCACAGCTGACCGGTACCTCTTTGGTTGACTGGATCTGATCCGTTGAATCACAGATGGACGGCTCACGGGGCTCGGGCGGTTCCGACCGGCGGCGGCGGCTGTCGTCCGCTGCGGCGGCGGCGGTTACCTCGCCGGACTTGAGAGGATCCGGCGCTACGGAGCACGGATGACGAAGAGGAAAGGCTCAGGACGGAGCTGACGACCTTGAGAACTCGACTAGGGCGATCTCGTCAAGATTGTGGGATGAAGACGACGCTCGGCGCGCGATGGCGGCTCGGTTCTGCGGATGGGAGCTCTGGTGAGGAATCGCGATGCACCGAGGGCATGAGAACGAGTTCAAGTAGCACGGTTACCTTCAGTGCCTCCTCGCGAACGTTCTGGTAATGTTTGTTCCAGAAAACCGGCAGCTAAGCGCTGAACCGACGGCGGCGGCCACGATCGGAGCTTCGGATGTTGCGAAGGCTGCGGCAGATGGAGTAGAACTCGGCGGCTAGGGTTTCTAGGGGTCACGAGGGAGCGGCGGCGCGAGTTTTATAGATGGGAGGGGCGCTCCTTGGCGTGCGTGCGGGAGAAACCAGGGGCGGCGCGAAGCGGACTCGGCTCGGGTTCGAGCTGGACTCCGACCGAGAGGAGTTGGAGGAGGGGGATGACACGCGGGCCCGGTGCGTCAGCGACACAGCGGGAAGAGAGAGGCGGGCGAGCTGAGCTGGGCCGACATGTGGCGAAACTTGGGCCGGAAGCTGGAGAGGGAGACGGGCCGGCGGGAGAGTAGAGAGAGGTAAAACAGACCAAACAAGAGTTCGGGGAGGCCAAGCAAACTCTTTAGGAACATCTAATCTAAAGATCAAACTAAATTCAAATCAATTTAAATCCAAACGAGTTGAACTCAAATTAATTTGAACAAATCATTACAAAGAAAATGCAACAGCATGAAAACAACAATACACTTATGGAATCTATTAATTAATTATTAAATTGAATAAAAGCCTAAATAATTCCAATTAAATCCTAGAAATTTATTCAAGTCTTAAATAAATCCTAGAAAATCATGACAATGTTGCTATAATTTCTTGTGATGAAAATTAGGGTGTTACACCAGCGCAGTGCGCAATACTATACACCCCATACAGGACGTAGGGTCTGCTGCCTTGGCGGCCCGAACCTGTCTAAATCGTGTCTTGTGTCCCGCGTTTACCTTCATGCTTCAGGTCTGGCGATCCCCCACCGAACAAAGCACTACCTTGGGGACCCCCCATAGTAGGCTAGACGGCATAAAAAACTGACAGCTGGCGCGCCAGGTAGGGGTGATCGTCTAGATCATCGGCGAGCTTGAAGGACCTCGTCATCAACTTCGATCTAGCCAGCGTGAGACGGCTGCACGTTGTCTCGGCGGGCGTTGGTCACCAATCCGCGGTGGATTCATATTCGACAACTCGCGTGTGGATTTTCCTAGTCGAGTTCGAGGCGCGGATTGGATCGTTGCCAAGTCCAGAGCGGAATCGAATCAGAGAGAAGATCAGGGATTTAACATGAAGCAACATCTCCAACTACTCGGATCCGATGACAAACTACTCGGTTCAACTCAGAACAACTCGGCTACGACGACCAACTACTCGGCCGACTACTTCGACTACTCGGCCGACCACTTCGACTACTCATCTCGACTAAGCAACTAGTTGGGATCAGACACTACTCCGCCAACAACTAGTCGGAATCGACTCCGACTAGTCGGCTTCATCAACAATGGCGTGCTAATTCTCCTTCTCGGACACGAATCAAGCTAAGTGGCTTATTTCTTTTGATATTATTTTTCTAACATGTTTGGCCATGCGCCGACTTCTTCGGATATGCTCTTCGATGGGAATTACCCTCGGGGGCTACTCCGTGATCGACTACTCCTGGGGTCTGCTAAACGGACAGCCCACGTGCTTGGTACATCAAGATTCGTAGGGCGCTGCCCACGCACTTGGTACATCGAGTTCGTAGGGCGTCGCCACATGCTTGGTACACCGAATTAGGAGGCTTTGCCACGAAGTTTTGTGTACTGAGTACTGGAGGCACCGCAGTGGCTACAACCTATGGATGCATTCGCCGACTACTTTGCGCGCAATCCGCGCTCTGTGTCGCAATGCCGACTACTTCGCGCGTAATCCGCGCTCCCTGTCGCAAAGCCGACTACTTATTGTCTTCTCTTGGCGGTCACTAATTTCTTCGAGCAGAACACGCCTTAGTTCGTGAAACCTCGGCTCTTTCTGTTACGCCTAACGTCTCTACATGCGTAAAATACACGCTGTGAGCAACAGCTAATGCAAGGACCAGGTGCTTAAACGTAATAGGCTAACTACTCGGGAAAAAATATGACCTAAAAAGAGCATGACACTTACATTTGTATTATGTTTATCGCTGAATAAATTTCAGTAAATTGAACATTTTACAAATATGCTACATAATGTATGCATTTTTTCTTTCAGGTCAAGCTCGGGGGCTGGACGCTGCAAAACTACCCGGCATGGCTCCAACAGCTCACCTAGCGTATAAGCTCGGGGGCTGGATGCCGCAAAACTACCCGGCGTGGCTCCAATTGCTCACCTGGCGCATAAGCTCGGGGGCTGGACGCCGCAAAACAACTCGGCTGATGCTCAATTTGTTGGAAAACAACTCGGCCGATGCTACATGTGTTGAAAAACAACTCGGCGAACACAAAGAAGAACTCGGATGAAGTTTCAAGAACTCGGATGAGAAGTCTATTTCCTAAAGCAGAAGATCGTAGGTTCAAAAAAGATTGCTGTTCAAAGACCCTTGGATTGATTATTCAACCACTCCAAGGCTCGGGGGCTGATAAGCTACACCCATCAATTGCTTTTTTCAAGACGGAAGAAGAAGATTCAAGATTTGACCCTCAGCCTGATTCTTCGATTCAACCTAAGGCTCGGGGCTACTCCATATGGAGTGCGACTTTCGCCGCACCCCATATATCAAGATGTACATTACTGGAGGTTTTCAACGAAGGCGCAGTAGGGCAAGGAACAACTCGGCTGATGCTAAATTTGTTGGAAAACAACTCGGCAAGCGTGAAGATTTTGAGCACACCATACCCTCATGGCAGCCTTGATTAACTTTGAAGATTCAGCTAGCGAAGTACTCAAGAGCACCAAAACTACTCGGCGAGGATCTGAAAAGTACTCGGAGACTGCTACATACGGCTATGAAGCGCTCGGGGGCTTGTCGGAGATAGAATCCCCAGTATCCTCAAGGAAGGCAGAATCCTATTAGAATTCCCCTGTAATCCTACTAGGAATCCTACCTTGTAGCCGACTAGGAACCCGCCCCCTGGACTATATAAAGGAGGGCTGCGGTACCTAGACTGGCAGATCGAAACACACCAGCGCAGGGCGCAATACTATACACTCCATACAGGACGTAGGGTCCGCTGCCTTGGCGGCCCGAACCTGTCTAAATCGTGTCTTGTGTCCCGCGTTTACCTTCATGCTTCAGGTCTGGCGATCCCCCACCGAACAAATCACTACCTTGGGGACCCCCCATAGTAGGCTAGACGGCATAAAAAACCGACAGTCACTGCCTCAAATTAAGATCCTTCTGAGTAAAGATGTATTTCAAGCTCTTGTGATCTGTATAAATCCTGCACTTGTTGCCCAGCATATAGTGCTTCTAGATCTTCAGAGCATGAACAACTGCTGCCAACTCCAAATCATGCGTGGGATAATTTAGCTCATGCTTCCTCAGCTGTCTAGATGCATAAGCTATGACTCAGCCTTCCTGTATAAGAACACATCCTAAGCCAAGTCTAGACGCATCACAATATATATCAAAACTCTTAGTAATGTCTGGCATTACTAGCACTGGAGCTGTGGTAAACCTCTTCCTGAGCTCTTCAAAACTGGCCTGACAAGCATCTGTCCATCTGAACTCCTTCCCTTTCTCTAATAGCGATGTGAGAGGCTTTGCTAACTTAGAGAATCCATCAATGAATCTCCTATAATAACCTGCCATACCCAGAAAACTCCTGATCTCAGACACGTTCTTTGGTGGCTCCCAATCTAGCACTTCACTGACCTTGCTTGGATCAACTGCAATGCCACCATCTGAGATAACATGCCCAAGAAAAGATACCTCCTTTAGCTAGAAATCACATTTGCTAAGCTTAGCATACAACTGATGTTCTCTAAGCTTCTCCATCACTAGCCTCAAATGCTCCTCATGCTCCTCTTCATTCTTGGAATAAATCAGAATATCATCGATGAAAACCACCACGAAATTATCCAAGTACTCCATGAAAACCTTGTTCATCAAGTACATAAAGTAGGCGGGGGCATTAGTCAAACCAAAAGACATAACTGTGTATTCATCCAACCCATACATCGTGGTAAAAGCTGTCTTAGGAATGTCAGATGATCTGATCTTAAGCTGATGATAACCTGATCTCAAATCAATCTTGGAAAACACCTTAGCTCCTCTCAACTAATCAAATAAGTCCTCAATTCTAGGCAATGGATATTTATTCTTAATTGTAATCTCATTAAGCGATCTATAATCAACACACATCCTCTGTGTGCCATCTTTCTTCTTCACAAAAATAACAGGTGCTCCCCAAGGTGATGAACTAGGACGAATAAAACACTTATCTGACAATTCTTTTAATTGTTTCTTAAGTTCTTCTAATTCATCAACAGCCGTTCAATAAGGTCTTTTAGCAATAGGAGCAGTGCCAGGTAAAAGTTCAATAATAAACTCGATGTCGCGATCAGGTGGCATACCTGGCAAGTCTTCAGGAAAGACATCCGGATAATCACAAACAACTCTGATATCCTCCAAAGAGACACCCTTCAACTGATTAACTGTGCCCTCTGCAACTGGAGGTATGGCTGCATCTACCTCAATTCTTCCCCATCAGGACTGGTGAGAAGCACTGATCTCTTGGCACACTGAATAACTGCATTATACTTGGCTAGCCACCCCATTCCAAGAATAACATCAATCCTAGTTGATTCTAGCACTATAGGATGAACCAAGAAATCTCTATCCATAATCCTCAAATTAACATTATGGCATCTATAAGATGTTTTCATGTTTCCCCCTGGTGAACTAACTAGCAAGTCCCTTCTCATTGTGGACATGGGCATGTTATGTTTAGCAACAAACTAAGCAGTTATGAAACTATGAGAAGCTCCTGAATCAAATAAAACTGAGGCGGGGACTGAGTTAACAAGAAACATACCAAGCACAACATCCTGAGCCTCCTGAGCGGTCTCTGCTGCAATATGATTCACCTTGCCACGGGTGAAGTTCTGCTGATCTCTGCTGCCCTGTGGAGTCTGGTTTCCACTCCTCTGCTGGGACTGCTGAACCTGTCTGGGAGTGTTGCTGCCTTGACCCTGTGAACACTGACCAGAACCCTTGGGGCAGTTGTGAGCAAAATGGCCTACTTCCCCACACCTGAAGCAACCACGAACAGGTGGAGTGCTAGGGGTAGCACCTCTCACAGGCGTGATAGCTGGAGCACTCTGGCGACCCTGTGAAGAAGGAGTGCACTGGCCCTGCAGGCTGGAGCGCTGGAACTGTGGAGCGGGGCGCTGAGACTGCTGGAACTGCTGAGGCTACCCACCCTACCCTCCAGAATGGAACTGAGTACCCTGAGCCTGAGACTAGAAGTAGTGGGGGCGAGTGCTACTACTTGACTGACCCTGCTGGATGAGCTTCCTCTTGTGATCACCCATTTCACGGCGAGTGTGCTCCACACCAATGGACTTATCAACCAGCTGCTGAAAAGTAGGAAACGTGTGACCATCAGCTGATAGCGAATAGGAGGACTGGGACCCTCCAGGAAGTGATCCTGCCTCTTCTCATCACTGTCCACCTCCTCTGAAGCATAGCTAGACAACTGGGTGAACCTGTCCTTGTACTCAATCACTGACATATTTTCTTGCTTCAAAGCAAGGAACTCCTTCTTCTTGATCTTCATCACAACTGCTAGAATATGATGTGCCCTGAAGCTGGTCCTGAACTGATCCCATGTGATAGCATTACGATCCGCGGCAGCAGCAGTATAAGAATCCCACCAATCAGCTGCTGCACCATCAAGTCGTCCTGAAGCATATAGGACCTTCTCCCTGTCATTACACTGCGTGATGTCCAGCTTCTTCTCAATGTTCTTGATCCAGTTGTTAGCATCAAGTGGATCTGTAGCGTGCGAGAAGGTAGGCGGATGGTGGCTCATGAACTCGCGGTGCTTGTCCCTTGGCTGATTACCTTGACCTCCCTGCTGATTCAGCTGGTTCTGCATGTTGGTCATAGCAGTAGTCATGTTCTGCAAGAGAGCCATCTAAGCAGCAACAAACTGTTTATCCATCACTGGCGGTGGCACTGGAGGTTGTTGTGGTGCTGGATGGGGCTGCTGGTGACCGTGGTGAGGAACTGCTGGCTGATCAACTCCTGAACCAAACCTGGTGTTCACCATCTGAGTGTTAGAAACATGACATTTAGATATTGATAGATGAACTGAATAAGATAGATGAAATAAAAAATATACAAAAATATAAATACCAGGTGTAATTACTTATATAAGCAAGCTTTACAACATGAATATCATATAATTGACAAAGATCATAAAGATAAAGATTAAATCTCGTTTCCAGATTTAGACAAATTCTGTTAGTCCAACTAAAACAGAGATAACTCTTAAACAAAACATTCAAAAATATTGAATTTTTGAGAGTATGAAATTATGAATCCAACCCAATAGGAATCAACTCAATTGGACTTCGGGAACTAAAGATATTAGGAAAACATTCTGGCTGTGTCAGGTGTTCTAGACAGATTCTGTATACTCCAATAAAATACAGGTATCTTTTGACCAGAAAATCCAAAACTTGTAAGATTTTACCAGAAAATAACTTATCAAATTCTGGAACTATCCCAACTAGTTTCATGTCAATTGGAGTTCTGTAGCTTCAGATATAATTCAAAAAGTACAACAGTGTCAGATAATGACGAGAACAGATTTAAACATGGTGTGTTTAAGGATATATTAAGATAATGAATGATAAAGAGACTAAATAAATGCTAAGAATAGAACCCAAGACATTACCTAAACCAACTAAATTTATTGATTTAATATAACTGATGTTGTGTGGTCATCACCCCACAAAACACCGCAATCATTACAAAACTCCAAATCACCAAGTTTAGCACACAGCAAACCAATCACCCTAAACAAACTCTAACACACACCTAATTAATCGAACTATCATTTTATAACAAGACCTAAAAAGAAACTATACTCCTAATCATCCTAAGGATCTCTAATATTGGTCTTGCAAGATGGAGAACCGTAGCATATCCTCTTGTGCTCCGGTGAATGAACTTTGGCGCGGTACTCATCTTGGGGTGGATGAGCCTCTCCTCTATGCTCAGCTTCTAGTTTCTCAATCCTCTTTTGAGCTGCATCAAGTCTAGCATATGCCTCTGCCAGCTCTGAATGAGTGGCATCCAGATCTGAGCTAAGTGTACCTGTAAGGCCAACTTGAGCATTTATTGTGCCGCTCACAATGGGTGGTGCAGTAATCTCAACAATGTTGCTCCCACTGGACCGACGTGGATAGTGCCTGAAAATTGAATTTTCCAGTGAGGGGTAGCGGTTGTGGATGAGGACATACAAGGCACTCCTTGCCGCATCACTGATCCCAGCTGCAAAGGTGGTGTGTGTGGAGCAATAGCCTCATGAGCACTCAACACCACGATCTCTCTGGTGACCTCATCAAGGGCCCAGGTGTGCACTGTAACATACCACAGACCAAGATATCTAGAGCTTCTGTAGTTTTCTCCAATATACTGGGGCCTGATTTGGTTTCAACCTCTGCGCGGTAGCATCCGAAGTATGTTGGGGAAGAAACAATTTCCCTCCAAAGTACGCTCTGTGGTCATCCACCTCTGGACTAGAGAATCATCCGAGTAGTCATCCACTGGAATGGGTGGCACCTCAACTTCCTCCTCTTCCACTAGAATAATCTCCTTATTTCTAGCCATCTACAGAAAAGACCGGGCCATGTAAGTACAACTCTAAGAGGTGAGAGCAAGGGAGATAAGTAAAAACAAGACCAAGATATAGGATGAATAGAGTAAGGATAGAGCAATATAAGACAAAAATAAGTTTTATTTAGCCAAAAGTAGACAGAGTAAGCAATAGCGGAAGTAAGAAAGAACAAATAAGGACCTTAATGACGACCATGCTAACTAGGCTAACGTCCCACAGTCAACACTGCTCTGGTACCACTTCTGTCACACCCGGTTTTGAAGAATAAAACCAAGTAACTTACATGTGCGCCAGGATCCGTTCACACACACATGATGACATCATTAGCAGTAGCAAGCCAATGTATATCGTTCCAAAAGAGAGTTAAGTAACATTATTACAAACCAAATAATATAATCCTTAACAAATTGAATAAACGTCTCAACTAATAACCGAAAGAAACTCCTCCACAGGCAGTCGACTGGTGGAACGCACACCTAGAACTCGTCAACCTCCTTAGTGTAGTCTCCACAAGTGTCACCCTCTGAGCCACAGATAAACAAGTTTGAGTACACTTATGGTTGGTACTCAGCAAAGTGGAGTAATAATAAATATGACATGCAAAGCTTTAATCAAGGATGGCAAAAGGCTATAAGCAATTAAGTAATTTTAATTGGTCAAGTTTTAATTAGCAAGCTTAACTAAGTACAAGTATATACCAACCCAATTAAAGTACAGAAATAAATGCTCAACAAGTAACCAAAATTTAATTCATCTTCAAGTTTAATTATCATAAGAGGGTCCAAGCCGCTCGTAACCATGAGCACGGCTGATATATCAGTTTTACACTCTGCAGAGGTTGTACACTTTCCCCACAAACAATGTATTCTCATATAGCCTGAGGTCATGAGTCTCTTCAACACTTAGGGGAGGGGCCAGAGAAACATTACATGACCTCTACAAAGAATTATTAACATGAAACAACCCGCTAAGGTTTCAAGCCATAGCAGAGCATAACCTTTCCTAATCGTCGAGTTACTTTCCAAAGCATACTCCCAAGAGGTCCGGCTATACCCCATCTATGCTTCCCCTCTTGCCCTTTCGGTAAGATTCTTACAAGTTAACTCTTCTAATTAATTAGTCATGACCAGAGCCCGTTAGCTATGTGGTTGCACTGTTTTCTTGGGTGGTCACTCCATGTTCCAATTAAAAGTATTATCTTGTTTACCGTCCAATCAGCATATCCACATATTCATAAAGTTCAGCATTAATGTTCTCCATAACCCAAATGTAGAGCAACTAAGCAGTGCTACCCAACAATAATTAAATACCCAGGTTATGCAAGGAATTAAGGTAAACAAGAACTAGTCATGTCCTAAAAATAGGTCCCATCAATATTATAACCATTGATGACATAAAAGTAAATGTGATATTAATAATATGATTATCCTTGGGATAAACATGATCAAGGACACTTGCCTTCAACAAAAGGCTCCTGCTGCTCAGAGTCTTCAAAGTACTGCTCCTGCTCCTCCTCGAACGGCTCTCCTTCTAACGCATCACACAAACACATACAAGAAAGCAATACAACAAAATAAGAAACAATACACCAAATATTGATAACAGAGCAAAACAATAGAATAAAGCTACTGAACACGTCATAAGGATTACATGAGCGAAAGAATTACTCGATTTGGAGCTAAAACGTGAAAGATATGGCTAAAACGTGATTCCAGGGGCATAACTATAATAACAGAAACTCCCTAAGGCATATCTGCGAGAACCGAGGGCCTGAAACATAATTATATATAAAACTATGAGGGCTAAAGCATAAAAGAACAGGCTCAGACGGTGGCTAACAATACTTGAAAGCTTAAGGGCTTAAACCAAATATATCAGGACCTAAACATAATTATTTTACACTACAACTGGACCTCAGGTTGAATAGAGAAAACCTTATGGGCTCTTAACTAAAATGTCCATGGCTGACTGGTACGCGGGGAATTGACCTAGATCTGGGCCATCAATCGCGGGATGAACGGAGGAGGTGCATGGTGCATCGGTTCCTCGGGCGGCGGCACGGAACAGGAACCACGGCGGCGCCGGCGGCGAAACTCGCCGGAGTTGGCCGTTACGGCGTTATAGGGCATGAAATCTAGCGCGGAAAAGCTTGAGAGGGAGCTGGAGACCTCGCGAACCTTATTCGAGTGCTGTGGACGACGATTTGGCGACGGAGACAACGAATCGGCGACAAGGGGCGGCGCCGGCGGTTCTGAGCATCGACGGCGGGTAATTAATCCACATAGAGTCGATCATGAACAGAAAGAACTAGCTCACGAACTTCCTTACGCGCTCTCGGTCTTCCTGGTGCTTCCTTTGTCGACTAGATGTCGTCCCGCGGTTGTTCAGACGGCAGCGGCGGCTCCAAGCGGGCGTTCGAAGCGGCGGCGTGGCTACGGAGCTGTGGAAGGGGGCGCTAGGGTTTTAGGGCACGTGCGGTGCTGCGGCAGATGCTACTTATAGGTCGTAGGGGTCTCTTGGAGTGCGGGCCAGGGAAAACACAGCGCCAGGCATCGGTCGGGTTCGGCACGAGTCGGGCTCGGTGGGGAAGAAGGGTCCGACCGGCGGGGGCCACTGGTCAGCGAAACAGAAGGGCGGAGAGGGAACACGCACCCGTGCAGGGGCGTCTTCAGGCCGGGAAGGTGGACCTACGCCAGCGCCAGCGAGTTGGGCCGGGAAGCCAAAATGGGACGGCGATCGGGAAGAACTGGGGAGGTTAATCGAACTCAAGGAAGAAGACAGGGATTAAAACCAGATTGTTGAAGAGTTCAGGGGGGCGAACTGGACTTAAACTAAACAGAGCTAAACTAACACAAACAAATGCAAATCAAAATCAAATTTAAATGAGTTTAAATTCTATTTGACTTGCAACAGTACCAAAATCAATGCACCAGCATGAATACAACAAAAATTTATTATGACTAATAATTAATTATTAAATTGCATAAAATCCTAATAAATTCCAAATAATTCCTAGAAATTTATTAAAGCCTTAAATAAATCCTAGAAAATTCTGCAATGGTTTCTAATATTTCTGGTGATGAAAATTAGGGTGTTACAGATATTTATGCAGACTCGCCCACCATATGTTCGACTGATTGCCTCAAATGCGACATCGACATGCCGAAGCCCATCTGTGCAGCGCCGACTTCCACCTGCTCACCTACTATCCCAGGCACAGAGGAGGCCAGCGACAACTTGCCCTCAAGGTACATCCCCAATTACATCCTGTCATACTCCATTGTTGTTGTTCAGTCACGTCTGGCCACCAAAGATCATTATGCCCATATGGTGTTCGAGGAAATGAGTGCTCAGAATCATGTTCTGCTATGGCCATTATGTTCTGATTTGATTGGCATAGGACCTTGGCAGCATCCTTTGCATTATCGTCACACTTTTATCACTGATGCTGCTCAGCCTTGCTTAAGATCATGGCAGACAATTAGTTGTGGTTGGTTTGATATACCAAAAATATCTCCATGGCCACCTCCAATAAAGTTAGGGAAACAATGTTTTGGTGTTCCACTTAGGCCCACACATTGGCCATCTTTCAATGGGCATACAACTATTTTTTCATAAGGAATGGGCATACAACTATGGTGCACTTGGGAAAATCTTTGCCAAGGGGAGTGTGCAGTTCAGTAATGCACAGTGATGGAATTACTTGGAAGGAGACAATTTACAGTTTGCAGTCCTATCAGAGTGATATTGTATCTGAAACAAACATATCAATGATACTGCTTGGTTCAATCACCAAGTGCGTGATGTGGTCTTTCCACTGTGAGTCCAGTTTGGTGTGTTGGAGGCGGTGGCTTGAGCTCCTTAAAAATGCATTACCAATGGAAACACTCATTAGAGAACTAGCAGTTAATATGTTTCATTATCTTTGGGATGAGGGTGCTTTCAGTTGGATTCGCATCCAAATTCTGGGTAATTTTATTTGGATAGGTATATTGGATGTTTCTTGGATGCTACCTCCTCACTGTCATGAGCTAGTTCTGTGGAGTCTGCCTTGGATGTATCGGTTATGCATCTATTTCATTAATTGCTATGTGGCCAGTAGCATCAGCAATTGGAAATCTGCAGGTGGGTTGATCCAGTTATCTCAAGAACTATCCTTTCAATGCTGTTCATGTGCAACAAAATTAGTGGTTCAAGGGCATATACATGCAAATTGGATATGGTTGTTGGGTTTGTTTCAGTATCTATCAGATGGTGGTACTTTCATATGGTGATTCTGCTAGGATGGGTACAATGAAAAAATCGTGTTTCCTATCATTCACTTAATATCAAGAGCCAGTCCAATGGAAGCTCTCATGGGCGTCTTTGATGTGCATCAACATGCATAGTTGCTATTTTGCTTGTAGCGTCACTATTTGGCAACCTGCAGCTGTTAGTCTGATCATGTGGCGAGAGGATACCAAGCTGATGTTTTGTGATATTTGGGACAACAATTTCCAGGGGACTCGGCCAGTTGATCCTGTTGTTTATCCTTCGAATGTAGATGTCACCTGGGCTACTAATGTTAATACCAAGTTGGATCCATCAAAATGTGCAATACTGCTGCTATTTTCTAATGGGAAAATTCATAGAGCAGTACACATATTTGCTGTCGTTAGCTCAAGGCCAATATTCAGTGTGTCTCATGAGCTTCACTCAAACACTATTCTTGGAATATTGTGCTTACTTAGTGGTGGTAGTATGAATCTAACAGCATTCCTGATAACACACTTTCACAACAAGGTATTGGGCGGTTTCTGTCAATATGGTGTGCAACTGACATTTATACCACTCAGGTGTTGTCGAATGCAGTGGGAAATTCCTTGGCAATTTTCTACGCTGATGTGGTTGTGGGCAGTTAAACTTGCTATAGTGACAAACATTATTGTGGAGCTCTATCTACCCCATCCTGCTGCACTTCTTGTTGCAAATCAAAGTAGTCCCAAGGCAATTATGAACTGGAAAGGTTGTTGGCAATTCCTTCTAACACGGGTTGATCTAGGTGACTGACATGAGATCCTTGTCCAGTATATGATGGATACAATGACCTTGGCTCGGTGCAATAGGAAGAACATGGTCATTCTTGGCCCCATATGTCTCCCTTGCCAACACCTACAAGACGTGTTTGCACTGGAAACTTTTGATGTCAGGAAGATTTCGAATGAAGAAAATGCCTACAGGGGTTATCAACTTCCCAAATATGTCCGTAACATTGCTTTCAAATTTCAGTTCTACAATCTGATGACCGACGACCCGTGAAGGCTAAAACGTTAAAGGAAGGTATTCGGTGATGATATTCTGTATCAAATATGTTTTACAAGGGATTCGCAGCTTGAGGGCAAGCTGCCTTTTGTGGAGGGGGGAATGTCAGTACCCTGGTGGCTGATGGAGATAATGTAGGCCTGTTGCCGTTGATGGGCTATGTCCAGGAAACCAACTCGTGAATCTCAGCAACCAGTGGGTCAACCAAACCAAAGTGCCTGTGCGCACTCATTTGGGCTGAGCCCATGTAATGTCGATTACACATACAGAGTGCGAGGGGAGAGGGGGGATTATTCATGGATGAACTCAGTTGCTTCTGAATTAAGCTTGCTCTGTTCTTCTTCCTTCTGCTCCCTTCTTCGGATCCCGATCTCCAATTTTTCCCCAATTTCTTGTCCCCGCTACCCTGCTGCTAACATACGGCTGCTGCCGGTGTGGGCGTGGTGTCGGCGGTGTACGGCCAGATGAGCACCATGTTCGTGCTGCAGGGCAACACGCTGGACCCGCGCATGGGCTCCTCCTTCAAGATCCCCTCAGCGTCATCGCCTGGGCGGTCGTGGACGACCGGCTCATCGTCCCCGCCGCGCGCCGCTGGACGGGCCACCCGCAGCTGCAGCGCATGGGCATCGGCCTCGCCATCTCCGTGCTGTCCATGCTCGGCGTGGCGGCGTCGCACGGCATGCTGGACGCCGCGACGGGGGCCTACCTGCCCGTGTCCATCTTCTGGCAGGTGCCGTGCTGCAGTACTTCATCATGGGCGCCGCCGAGGTGTTCACCTTCATCGGGCAGATCGACTTCTTCTACGACCAGGCGCCCGACGCCATGAGGAGCATGGGCACCGCGCTGTCGCTCACCTCGTCGGCTACCTGAGCGCGCTGCTGGTGTCCATGGCTACCTGAGCAACGGCGGCCTCGGGTGGATCCCCGACAACCTCAACCGGGGGCACCTCGACTACTACTTCTGGCTGCTCTCGGTGCTCAGCGTCCTCGTCTACCTCTGATCGCCAAGTGGTACAATTACAAACCACAGGCTGCCGTATAGCAGTTGGTGCAGCAATAATCGATCGATTGCCCTTTATTAAGTACTATATACGTACAATGTAACTCTATTACGACGTACAATTGAATAGAATATAATGGCATGCACACCAAATTGATAAACTTTCTCTGAACCAATATAGCAAGGGGCCGGCAGAAATCATACCAAATCTGAACAACCAAAGATGCATGCAATGCAACCACTTCTGACCTTCATTTTATTGCTTCACTTGAATTCACCACCGTCGCTTCTACTACCATACTAGCTAGCTTTCCCGAAACTAAACAGAAATCGAATCTTTCAGCTTTCCAAATCGCCATGCCCTCAAAGATCAGCGAACAAGTGGTAGGTGCTGGAATCAAGCATGATAAGCCTTATTGCCGCGACCGCGGCTGCAACAGCCAATCCACCGAACCCAATTACATTCAGCCAGTGCCAGGATTTCTGGATGGCAGACAGCTTATGCCTCTTCACCATCAGGTACATGTGATTTGCAAGAACGAACGTCAGGGGGAAGGTGCTCAGGGCGCCTGTCAGGCTCATGAAGTCACCAAGGAACGGGAGCACAGCCGCCACCAGTGTGTTCACCGTCAGGTAGCCTCCTCGCACAACTACCCTGAACCCTATGTTGTGGATTGCAAAAGGACCGCCACGCCCACTTCCGTATTTTGTGTCCAAATACTCGTACATTGGGCTCGCAAATATCTGCAAGATATATGTGTGTATACAAGTCTAGTTAGTGACCTAACATCAGTGGGCAGTGGCTACCACACACTACACTTGAAACAAACAAGCCACACTGCTACATGAATATTTGAAAAGACAGCTTCAACTAGATAAACACGTCGAAGGTGGCTTACGTGCAACGCTATCACGGTCTGAAGAAAGGCCGACATATTTGCAGTGGCTTTTATCCAAACTGGGCCCTTGACGTTGTTCAGTAGATAACTTGATGTCGACGAACCATAGGCCCAGTAACCCATAAAGGTTACAGCGTAGAGAGGCAACGAGCCAACAGTGAACTGGAACCATAGAGCCTTCTCCATGTTCTTGACCACAGGAGGCCTTATGGTTGCCTGCAACATATTCAAAACATAAGGTGATTTCCTTGGAAATAATACTAGACAATGCTCGTTTGGACTCACTTGAATTTCTGGCAGCATTCCGGTGTTGTAAGCAAACACAAGGTCTGCTACAGCACCTATTGTAGTGAAGACCCGAGTCCCGTGTGATCCGGGAATACTATAATCCCTTGCAGGTGCAGTTATTCCTATCAAATAAGAAACAAAGTGTCATGTTAAACATACTTCCAGAACCTTTATGTTGGTATAATGAACAGAGATGCATATGGAATCGTGGTATCAAAGTTGGCAAGGCAGCTGAAGACGGCGCCAGGGATAATACCATCTCTCAGTGACAGCACAAATGCTATGACAATATAGATGAGGCTGAAAAGGGTGGAGAATCCCAACCAAATCCTGAGGGCAGATAAATAAGGAATTCCAAAGGCAAAAAGAGCACAGATGAATCCTGATATCGCAATGCAGTAAGGAAGTTTTAGAGCTCCGTCATCCCTAAAGAGTGCATATGTTGCCTGCATGAATAGGGGGAGATGGCAGATAAGTTTTGATGTAAAACAATCATATATTCTTTAACATCAAACGTAAAGGCAACTAATAATCTAACTTCAATAATCTCTCTACGGCAACAAATCCAAGTGATTGCTCACGCTAATCAGACTATACCGAACTACAGTGCCACATATGCACAGCACGACATCGACAAACAAATGGATCGAACCCATGGAAGGAAAACCAACTGATGGAATTCCATTTAAAAAAAACCTCTAATTTAGATAGAGGATCAATAAACAGTAGGCCCATGCAAATATGGTAGTTGGAGTCATGGAGAGGAGATTTTGATGTAAAAAGAGAGAGAGAAACATCATGTATCTCTGTTTATTTTTCTGGATACCTTGAGAGCTTGCCCAGCTAAGATGATAAATCCAGTGTTGATCATAAAAAGATTAACGTATTGCAGAGCCCATGTAAGCGCATACATTTTTCTTCCTGTAGTCAAAAGAATAAGGAAAAAATCAATCATGTATAACAGTTTATTGTACTACAAGGCGAATTCCAATAACTTGATAATAACACAATTTTAATGTAAGAGCTACGTTTGAAATGAGTTAGTTGCTCAAGTTGACACTACTAACCATAAATGTGCCCAGCAAGATCTCTGTATCTGATATGGCGTTTGCCACCAACTTCATGGAGTCGTGCAAGGAGGGCGTTGGCGTACATGGATATGGCGGCAGCTAGGAGGAGGCCACATGTCCCAGCGATCCAGCCTAAAGGGACCATAATTGAGCCAGAGTATCCTAGCACATATGCGCTGTTGACCCCCGTTATGAGGACGAACCCAACCTGATACCAGGGATCTGAAAATGGCAGAATTCTTGGAGGTTTTAACCATGCATGGAGAATGCAAATATATTTAAACGCAGCCAGCAATTTACTCGGTGTCACACATGGCTGGCGAATTCAACAAAAGATCAGAATCTGATTCCATAGCAGAACAGTTTATATTAGTCTGTCCATGGACAAGCAGTTGATGGGTTAACGAAATCATGAGTTTGTTTGCTCGTGATAACAGGGCAGGCAGGCAGGCAGTCATGCATGCAGGGGTAGAGAGCAAAAAAGAAGAAGGAAAGAAACGGTGGTGTTGCGTACCGACGCTAATCTGGTGGGCTGTCTCCTCGGAGCCGTCGGGCCTCTCCCCCTTCTCGTCTGCGGCGTCCATGATCTTGCTGGGCGGTAGGAGCGGCGCCCTCTCGGCCGGAGTGTGGCAGCCTTGGTGGTGGTCGTCGTTGTAGAATTGCAGGCGCAGGTCCTCTGTGTCCTGGGTGGTACACGACCATGAAGAAGGAGGAGGAGGAGAAGCGGAGGCGGCCTATAAAAAGGAGGAGGAAGCCGCCGCGGCACCAGCAGGGGTGATGCGTGGCTTCCCCAAAAGTAGCATCATTTTTGTATCCGAGGAAAAGAAAAAATATTATTATCGACAAAGAGGCGGAGGAACATTGAATGATGAGGGGTGCACCAGTCAAATAGAAAATCTACTGCGATCTTACACGGTTGATGAGTAGCTGTATCTGTATTTATTATATATGTATATATATATTATATGTAAATGCCATGTGTAACACACAAGACAGAACAAGAATCCTGAAAAGAAGAGAGGAACCACACGCGCGCGCGACGGACGCGAGCACCATATAATTGGGGGTGCATGCGTGATAGAGTATGACAAGTCTGGACTAGCACAGGGGGGGCAGGCAGGGCCGGTCCGACGGGAAAGAAAGAAAGAAAGGAAGAAAGACTAAGATCGATCTATATGTGAGG
>CM014271.1:87955983-87985785 GCA_004135705.1 Alloteropsis semialata | reverse complement strand
GTATGTATATGTATATGTATATGTATGTATATGTATATATATAGATGTATATGTATGTGTATATATATATATATATATATATATATATATATATATGTATGTATGTATGTATACAGCTAGCTAGCTAGCGTTAAGTTCCATCAATTGCTGCTCTAGTACATGCTGCATGGCTTCTGCATGCAGTGATCCGTGTACATGTACAAGGTACAATCATACAATCAGTGTGTGTACTTTTGCATCAAAGTCTCAACTACACCATACTGTGCATGCGTGCCCATCCGGCCGACCAAACATCATAATTGTACAACGATTAGTTACTTCTATATATTCCTTCTCATTAATTATTGTTATTTGCACTACTGTTGATGTCGCAGCAACAATTTATATTGCATGCTGTCTCATACGCAATCACTCTTTAATACTGTAGGTACATTCGTACAATAGCAAAGGCAAAACAGCGACAGTCGTTGACAACCATTTCTACAATCGTCGGTTCTCTCGAGCCTTGCATCTTACTCCCTGCTCCATATGTATGTTTACTTAAAGAATCATTAGCAGCTACGTACCATTAGCTGTTAGAGAAAGTATAATAACATGATGTAGCCGGATTGAATAAAGTGACATGTTATTTTTGTGCTGACTTGGAGAAAAGAGAGGTGGAGAGAAGATAACCTCATAAACGAGCTGCAAACTTACAGTCTCCTCTCAATCGGCTGCAACACAGAGTCCAATAATAAATCATATGAGAGAATGAAAGAAGAGATGCATCAAACATTAATGTTGCAGCCCACTCATGTAGCCAACTAGTATATGAGTGGGCTGTTAGGTTGGCTTAGAATGACATAGAAAAACATATAGCCAACATCTGGCTTATTAGTCTTGCTCTTATGTAATATGAGAATGAATGATTAATCAAAATGGTGAGTAGAGAGGGTGTGATGAATCGATATATCAATCAAAATGTGGTGGAAATTAACACACAATCAGAGGAAAAAGTCTACACGTCGGATGCCTTCAACTTCACTCGCGGGCTCCTTGATCATTCTCTAACGTGTTGAATGTTCTTCACACCACACTACTACACTCAAGCAGGAACACCAAGTGCGGGAAGGTCAGAGCCGCACCTATCACTTTACCAAAGGGTATGCACGCCACCATCATCATTGTCTCTGGTTAGGTCCGATCCGTTTGGTGGTGACATTAAGTTTAACTCTATTGGTCCAATGAATTTATTTATGATCAGTTGCATGTTTAATATCGACTCATCCTTAAATCAGATTTTAAATTCGATTATTTTAATTTAATTCTTTAAATTTAATTATCTTCACGACTCGGAAATGAAATTTTAGCTGACTGTCATGGTATGAACATCAGACCTTTTTTGGCCGATAGCATATTGTAAGAATCCAGATCTCAAAAGATGAGTTTCTTGAGATTACTGATTATTTTATCACTTGTAAAAAATTTTAAGTCAAATTGACTAGCACACCATGAACCTCACAATTTGGGACCTGCACCACGGGAAATAGGCCATTTGCCGAGTGCCCCAGGCACTCGACAAAGCTGTTGCCGTCGGCCGCAGTCGGCAAAGCTCACTCGACATCCAGATACTCGGTAAAGAGCTTTTTGCCGAGTGTTTTATCTCGAGCACTCGGCAAACACTTTGCCAAGTGCTTTGCTGACTCTCGGCAAAAAAAAAAGGCCGGGCGACGAAGAAGTCACGGTGACGGCGGGTTTGATGAGTGCCAGAACGTAAAAACACTCGGCAAAGCCTGAGGCTTTACCGAGTGCTTCTGCCCGGCGCTCGGCAAACACCCCTGTTTTGCCGAGTGCCAGGGCAAAAACACTCAGCAAAACCTCGGCCTTTGCCCAGTGCTTTTACCCTAGCACTCGGCAAAATGTAAACACTCAGCAAATAGGCTTCAGAAGTGACAAAATCACCCTATTTGCCGAGTGCCAGCGATCTGGCACTCAGCAAAGCCAAGATTTGCCGAATGCCGGCGATCAGGCACTCGGCAAACCTTTTATTTTTTTCCATTTCTTTCCCCTTCCTTCTATTTCCATAACGTGTTTTAGTAAATTTGTTGCAATGTAATTTGAAAATACCATGTTAAATCCACTCAACAATGCATATTTGATGCTTCTATGAATATTATTCCATTATTTCATGTGGTTATAGCTCAAAAACAATTTATATCAATTAAAATTCAATAATAGCAGTAAATAAATTAAAATTATAAAATAGATCTGAAAAATTACCAAAAATTAACATGAAACAATTTATGTTGTCTATTGCCCACAGAAAAAGTTTTGAAGTGAAACCCCAATTGGACCATCACTTTGACTCCAAATCTTAAAGAATCCTTCTCAACTCTACGATTTTTCTTTGGAGAAGCTTCGGATTGTGAGCATCGTACATGACAAATTGTGCAAAACTTTCTATACATTGTTTCCCATAGCCTCCTCGTAAGATATTCAGACTTCGTTTGCTTTTTATGGAATTTAAAATCGATTCGGTCGCACGTTTGTGGTCATGTTTCGTGAACAAGATGTTCGAAATTTCCATTCATTTTCCCGGATGAGGCCTCACACTGGACTCAGTAACATAAATATTATTTTTCACTCATTCTATTCCATTATTTCAATCACTTGCAGTTCAAATTTGACTTATACCAAAAAATTCCTTTAAATGAGATAAACTAATTAAAAATATCAAATAGACCGAGAAACATACCAAATTTTAACATGGAGTACTACATATTATATGTGGAGAGCATAAAAAGTTTGGAGGGCGGTAGAGGAAAAAACCCATTTGCCAAGTGCCTAGGAAAACACTCGGCAAATGCGAAGTTTGCCGAGCGTCTCCAGAGGACACTCGGCAAACAGGTGCTTTTTCTAAGTGTCGACGATGGACACTCGACAAAGGTTTGACAGCGTCGGCTGTTTACAAACGGACGTTGCACGGACGCCGCACGTGACGATCACGTGCTATGTTTTGCCGAGTGCACTATGTTTGGGGCACTTGGCAAACTAGTTGTTTGCCGAGTGCTTTCTTTAGGGCACTCGGCAAACTAGCTGTTTGTCGAGCGCCCGATGGAATGCACTCGGCAAATCTTTTAGCACTCGGCAAATAGCCGGTTTCCGGTAGTGGTCCTAGGCTGGTTTCATGGGTTTCTCGTAGTTAACATGATAGAGCAAACCGAAAACTAGAAAACACATAAAGTTCCATATGTTTTGACATAGCCCTTAGAACGTTGTCAGCTTACCCATGTCCTTTTCTTCTTGGGTAGCAACAATCTTGCTTCTTCTTCACGTCCTCCAAAATCCGATACTAAACAAACTTAAGGTCTTGTGGACATCTAGGAATTGCTTGACCACTCAAATCATTGTCTTCTGTCGCCTTGGACTTATAAGACATAGGGCCTGTACGTTTAGATCGGTGAGAAACTTTATGAAATTTATTGTAGCAATTTTAAACCGAAGATTAGGAGGATTAAACATGATCTAATTATAAAACTAATTACACGGATGAACCGAAAATCGCGAGACGAATCTATTAAACCTAATTAATCTGTCATTAGAGATTGTTTACTGTAGCATGATATTGTCTAATCGTGGCCTAATTAGGCTTAATAGATTCATCTCACAATTTCACCCGGGGTTATGAAATGAGTTTTGTCAGTTGTCCATACTTAGTAGTCCTAGTTAGTATCCAAACATTCGAATTTACTGTAGCGATGAAAAAAGTTGGCGAACACTCAAATTTACAAACAATGGGAAGTGCAAAGATGTTTCAGGACGCAAGAATGAGACAACCTCTCGTCTATAAGCTAAAAGACCTAGTGTGATATTACCTGAGGTCCCAATTTCAACTGCTAAGAGTCTATCTGGATCCATCTAGATATGTTTTTGCTATCAATACTTCTTTCCTTGTGCACTTTGGGCCTGTTTGGATCCCTCATTTTAGCACCAAAAGTGCTAAAGTTTAGCACAAATAGTGCTAAAGTTCTAAACAAATGCTACTAAAAGACGTGCTGAAAGCTCCAAACCTCTAGCAACCAAAGAGGTGCTAAAAGCTCATGAAACTGAGAACTCCACCCCATGCCCTCATTAATAGCGCAGGAACTGTTGCTGGAGGGTATTGCTGGAGGGGTAGGAAGGTCATTTTCCACCTCTTTAATGGTTGTTTAGGACCTTTTAGCACTTGTATCTAAATAGGATACTAGAGTTTAGTAGTTGCAGTTTAGTACTAAACTTTAGTACCATGTGGATCCAAACAGGGCCTTTGTTATAGAACTTCTTTGTTTTGGGCCTGGCACTATAGCTCGAAAATGATCAAGAGCCAGAAATTCTGTAAGGGAGTGTGCGAGAAAAGAAGAAAACAACAGCAAAAAAAAACATCTAGATGGATCCCGATGAAATCTTGGCACATGTTAAACTTGAGGTCCTCAAGATAATACCAAACTCGAGCTTAGTACTCATGCTTAGTACTCATGTACAAATGATTGACACATCGTCATGTCCCAAACAACTGAGCACTATATTGCTTATAAAATTTGAGCTTATCAGCCACCAGCCAGCAGTACTTTTCTCTCACAACAAATCAGCACCAGCCACCAGCTACCAGCCAGCCAGCAGTACTTTTCTCTCACAACAAATCAGCACCAGCCACCAGCCGCCAGCCAACCGAACAGGCTATGTTTGAATTATAGCAACTCCAGGTATAAATAAATGAGACGATAATGAGGCTTTACCCATGGAATTTGTGGTACATATGCATCGACATCACAATAGATATCCCATCCTCTCAAGCTTTGGACATGCTACTGCTATATATGCTGCTAAAAAGAGTGCCTCTCTCTCTCTAATCCTACATTACAAGCATGAACATTTTTTAAGGGAAAATTGTGGGGGAGTTCCCCACAACGCTTCATTTTATAGCTTTTCGTATGTACAAAAGAGGGGAATACTTACAAAAAGACTGAAAAGGGGAAAAGGGAATACATAAGGGGGTTTTAAAGAGTCTGGCCATTGTAAAACTATGGGTCTAAAGTTGTCTACGACACGAACTTAGGCCAAGCTCAAACATAATTAAGTCATTCTCAATGAGGAGATTCATATTGTTATTGATGTTCCAAGACTGTCACATAATTAAGCAAAGATGTGTTAATTCATTGGTGAAATACCACCACACAATACATATGTTCATCATTTGATGCTTACTAACTACATGCAAGACATAACCATCTTGGAAACAATGTATATAGAGTTTTATCCCATGAAACTCATTTCATCTCTCTTTTCACTAATTTGTTGCCACATAAAAAAAACTCATGGCAATCTATTTAATGTGGAGGAAACCCTTACTACATGCACAGAATACTTCTCTTTCAGAATAGACCCCAGGGAGGGGAGGGGAGGACCAGACTGGGAAAAAAAGCACTAGAGGAGTATGAGAATGAAAACACGGCATTAGAGGAGGACCAGGATGAAAAGCGCTTGTCTTCTCTGATTCTGAGTAGAGGCAACATAGGCGAGAGAGAGAGAGAAGGCCCGAAGGGGAGGGAGGGAGGGAGGGAGGACGACGACGGCGGGCCTTCGACCGGCCGGACCCGGACCGCACCCACCCCCTCGCCGGAATCCACCAGCCCCCCGCCTGGAGCCCCTCGTAGCCACGCCCAAGCCAGCCAGGCCAGGACACGCTACGCCCGCCCCTGCGCCCCCTCCCCTCTCTAGGGTTTCCTCCCCCCGCCGGATGCGATGGCGATTTCGCCGCAGACGCCTCCCCCGCCGCCCTCGTGGTCCCGCTCCGTCACCGAGACGGTGCGGGGTTCGCACCAGTTCACCGTCAGGGGCTTCTCCCTCGCCAAGGGCATGGGCCCCGGCCGCTACCTCGCCAGCGACATCTTCGCCGTCGGAGGATACCACTGGGCCGTCTACCTCTACCCCGACGGTAAGAACCCCGAGGACAACGCCAACTACGTCTCCGTCTTCGTTGCGCTCGCCTCCGACGGCGCCGATGTCCGCGCGCTCTTCGAGCTCACCCTCCTCGACCAGTCCGGCCGCGCCCGCCACAAGGTCCACTCCCACTTCGACCGCGCGCTCCAGGCCGGCCCGTACACGCTCAAGTACAGGGGATCCATGTGGTACCATCCCTCTCTCCCTCGCATTTTCCCCTCTTATTATAAGGTAGATTATTTCCATTAGCTACAGCCATATATGCTCCCTAGAATAATTTCAACCATCATCTCGGGTCGATTATTGGGGACAAATCAAAACGGTAGCCCGCAGCCCTCACCATGATGTACTTTTGCTTTGCACTGCGTTCTTCTATATAAGTTCTGGGCTTCGATCTAATGCGCTTGAAAATCAATAAAACTCCATTTGCTTTGGGGGACAAAAACATGTTCTGGGCTAATAAATTCGGAAACAGAGCAGTCCAGATGCACAAGGAAGAAGGGGTTCCATGATTCAGTGTTGATGGCTTCCAAATGGTGGTCCACAGTCATGCCTGGGTTGCTATTTTCTTGCCTGCAAGAAAATGAAGCCCCGTGTTAATTGAATTAATGCCGTCACGACTTGGGTAATAGGGTTATCATTTTTTTTTGCCTGCGAGAGAAGTCATATGTGAACTAAATAACATGGCTACAGTTTTCCCCCCCTGCTGCTGCCCAGTTACTTCATATCATTCCTCGTAGTGCATGATATGCTTGGCTCATGGCTAGCATCTTCTGTTTCTCTGATTATTCTTATTGCCCTTTTGATTTCAGGGGTTACAAGCGCTTCTACAGAAGATCACTCTTGGAATCATCTGATTTCTTAAAGAATGATTGCCTAGTGATGAATTGCACTGTGGGTGTTGTCAAGAACCGAATAGAAACACCAAAGAACATCCAGATTCATGTTCCACCATCAGACATGGGCCGCTGCTTCAAGGAGCTCCTCAGCCTCGGCATCGGATGTGACATAACCTTTGAAGTGGGTGACGAGGAAGTCAGGGCACATAAGTGGGTTCTTGCTGCTCGCTCCCCAGTGTTCAAAGCGCAATTCTTTGGTCCTATTGGAAAGCCTGACCTACACAGAGTTGTTGTGGAGGATGTGGAGCCTGTCGTCTTCAAGGTAATGGTTACATGCAAGTCGCACTGCTCTCCTCTGTATGCTACTGCTCAAGGCACTAGTTTGACTCTGTAATTTAACTTCTATCTGGAACGGATGCTAAGTTTGGCATGGAATTTTTTTATGTCGATTTGGTGCTCAAACTGGAAGCATATTGATTATGCTTTTGCACCATAAATTAAGCATGTGATCAGGATTGGTCTTCTCGTTAGAACTAATCTTGGTATGTTTATGTATTATAATGTTTCTTAGCTGTGCATTTTGAACCTTTTACTTTTTTTTCATCATATACTCGAACCTTTTAGTTTGAAAAAAAAACAATGCATTGCTATTCGGTTGAAAGTATCCCCTTATTGTAATGTTGTTCCTTTTCCTCCCAATGCAGGCAATGGTGAACTTCATATATGCTGATGAACTCCCTAGCATTCATGAACTAGCTGGGTCTGTCTCGATGTGGACATCAACAGTAGTAGTACAGCACTTATTGGCGGCGGCTGATAGATATGGATTGGACCGGCTGCGTATCCTATGTGAAGCAAAGTTATGTGATGAACTGACTCCTGAAACAGTTGCAACGACCTTAGCCCTAGCTGAACAGCACCATTGTGCTGAGCTAAAGTCCGCCTGTCTAAAGTTCGCTGCTGTTCGAGAAAATTTGGGAGGTATGCCTCACTCTGGAATAAGAAACATACAGTATATCTATGATTTTGTTTGTGGTACACAACATTTTGTGTATTAGGTTTATCAAGTTCTGTGCAGTTGGAGGCTTATGTTCTTGTCTATTTCAAAGAATATATCTAACCATCTAAACTTATGTAAAGCATGGTATATTGTGAGATACACAGGTCGGAGTAGTAAACCAATCTAAAGAATGGTTTATTGTGAGATACACAGGTCGAAGTAGCTACACGCGCATGTAATTTAGATTATATATACAATCCAACTTTGCGATGTTTCTGTAGGATAATTTATGTGATTGATATTCTCCTATGGCTTAGGGAACTAAATTTAAGGGTTAGAATAAGAGTTCTATTAATAGGTAAAGTTTCTTATCCTAGTTTTGATCTGGAGGCAGCAACATGCTAAGGAATGTAGTTAAGTGTAGGTAAACAAACCAGTGCACATATTTGGGAAGGAAGGATGCCCTGAAACGCAGGCTGGCAGGAAACAAGTTGCAATATTTTTATATTTTGGCGGTATGATTGTCATGTTAGGATAGGTACTACTGTCTTTATGTACTTGCTTGATTGGAGTTGAGCTAACAATCACCCAAAGTCGTATCTCTTTGGTTAATAAGATACCAAAGGTTTATCGATCCCAACCCTAAAAAGCACGACCAAACTCATATGATGGTGTTACATTGTACAGATTTTAAGAGCATTGACAAATGATTCATATCCTTCTTTTAGTTGTTTATTAAAAAAAACGATCAAATGTTGGAAAATGGTGTTGATATCATGCTCAAGGACTTCCAGTGAAGCATCAAGATGGATGAATGACTTTTAGAATCTTTTTTCCCTATGAGAATCTGTCTCTACCAAACGGGACCTAAAACCCAGCTGTAAGTTCCTGAAGTCTGCATACTGTGCCTGCGTGGAGTCCCGGTCTAGGTGGGTGAGTGACTGGGTGGCCACACAAGCACATTTGATATTTGTTTGTCCTTGCCTCCATGGATGTGGATGATATAATTATGGTGTGATTCTTGTTGTATCCAAGGAATTGATTGTGAATTCTAGTTCCAACTTGTTTTTTCAAAAAAAAAAAAAGTTCTAGTTCTTTGTTTGTCTTTTATTCATCAGTCCACCAATATCTGCACTTCCAATATTTCTGGTCTTTGGTTTGATAACTTCAAATGGTTGTCCACTTGATACTCGATTGTTATATTACTATGCCGAGATGTTATTAGTTTGTGCCTAGCTATGTAACTTTATTCTACCATGTATCTACAATGTAACCTGACTGCTTTTAAAGAGCTGCCCCAATAAATATATCTTCGTCTTTGAGTTAGTGGAACAGAAATGTGGAACTGCTTGCCCTTATAAAGGGGAAGAATAATATCCTTGAGCAGCAGAATGATTAGAACTTTGGATCTGCCTATGGTCCTTCACTCTGATGGTCTATATGTTAAGTGATGGTGAAGAGATGAAGGTGAATCTGTAGGTAGTTAAATGTCACATTCATTTTCTCAAAAGGTTATTTAGCACTTGTATTCAGTGTGCCTTTAGATGATAATTCTGGGTTCATCTACTCAACATCATTTAGAAATTAGAGGCCTTTGTTCTGTGCAGTTGTCAGATTGGTTTCTACTCTGCAAAGACTCTGCAAAGTTCTCATGTGTGCTGTTTGCTGAAGTTCTCATGTGTGCTGTTGCTTTTGTTGTCATTATGCAGCTGTTATGGAGACAGAAGGCTTTAATTACTTGGAGGAGACATGTCCATCCCTACTATCAGACTTGTTAGCTACTGTGGCAGTAGTGGATGATGATGCTGCATCTGTTAACCGAAAGAGGGGAATTTGTGCGAACGAAGGCGCGGCACCAGTCGAAAGTGTTGAGGCTAGTGAAAGGCGCACTCGGAGGAGGGTTTAGCAGGCTAATTAGACGCAAACTGTCAACTAATGTAGCTTAATGCTGCCTCTACGCCTCCTAGGATCTGTATGCAATGGGTGGGGGATGGGAGTTGCGTGAGGTGCTCTGTTGGTGATGATTCGATTTGGACTCCAGTAGCTTGTGAATAATGTCGTAACCTGAAGATTTTGTTTTGCAGCAGCATAAGTTGTAAATTTGTTATTAGCATGGAAAATGTATGTTGCAGGTCAGCATGTGCCGCAATGGTCATCTGTGTCAGTAGAATGAAGGATTTACCATGTGTTCTGAATTCTGATGTCTTTGATCTTTAGGGATAGGAATGCTGGATCGAAGAGGTTTCGGCGAGTTATGTGGTGATGCAGATCTCAGTCAAATGTGTTCAAAATCAACCTATTTTTCACAGATAGCTAGTACCTTCATCCTGGCATCAGATTATCCACAAATGTTTAGGGAAAAGAAATTTTGGTTGTTCAGCAGCATTGAATTTGAGTTTTTAGATATAAGAAAATCCCAATCTTGTGATCTAAATGCCCTCAATACATTTATTTAGCTGTACATGGTAGAATACAAAGCAAACAGTCGGTCTAAGGTGTCTGCATCTCCATCTCCTGTGCAGTCAAACAAGGACACGCAAACACAAGCCATGCTAACTCCATCTCCTGTGCAGGAGATGCATCAGTGAGCAAAGAATCTGCGTCTGACTTGAGCCTCCCGATGCCTGCGAGGGAAGCGGCAGAACGCAAACAGATGAGATTTATATTAATGTGCTCTGGGAAACAATTAATCCTTGATGTACCACCCCAAAAATGGTCTGAAAACAAAAGAGATAGTCTTCGATGTACCTCGATGACAAAGCGAGCCCACAGCTTGTCAGAACGATGCTCCAGCACTCCTTTCAGTATGCTCACTTCAAGGCCCTTCAACATATGCGCAATCTCAAGAAAGACTTCATAGTCCTTGCACAGCACCTGGATGAAGCAAACTGTTTATGCAACAAGATGTAATTATCACTTTATTTTGAACACAACTTGGAGGCTTAAAATAAAAAATGTTTGAAGCCAAACCTTTGGTGCATTCGGGATGAGCTCCCTCAATTCCTGCATCCTATCTTGGATCAATTGCCTGTCTCTTGGTCTTCGTCTCTGGAGCTCAGCTTTCCTGCGTCTTTTTTTTATTTCAGCTAAATTTGACCCCTGTGTATTTCGAACTATGTATTCTTCAGTTATGGTCTTGTTGATTTCTGTAGGCGTAGCATCAGTCATTGCACAACTTATGAAGCCTTCGTTCACGCAGATAGGTGAAAGTTCTTGACCACCAGGGATATCAGGAACTGACGATTCATCCAGCCTCAACACATGATCTTTTTTGATTTGTGTTTGACATGAAAATGGAGAATCAGTTGAGTGGGAAGACTCACTGTTTGACGTATGACCAATGTGGTCAATTATAGTACCTAGTAACAGTTCTGCATAATTGTTGGTTTCAAGTTGCACGTTAAAGTCAGCATTGTCGCCATTCACTTGAAGGAGAGCAGGGCTTGTAACTGTAAGTTCTTGCTTCAACCTACTATTCCACATGAAGAGCTCATTTTCTTCCCTGGACATTGCCATGAGATCTCTGCGAGACTCTGAATGAATTGAAGAATTTGAAATCACAGCACCATCATTTAGAACAATGCTGCCATCACCATGAGTATTCTCTTGAAATTTATGTGGGATATCTGTCAGGTTAAAGCCATTGGAAAATTCAAATTCCATGGTTCCATTAAACTCCAATACTTCATTAGCGAGACCTGTTGAACTAGTTCTGTAAGAGTCTATAGTGACATCTTCTAATATTGGAAATTCTGATGTACTGAAGGGATGTGTTAAACTGAGGCGATCAACATTCAAGAGCTGAGCAGAACTATTGATCTCATACAAATTAACATCTGGATGATCGATTGATAGAGTTGCAGTAGGTGGCCTCAAAGTATTTGAGTAGTCAGACCCAGCAAATAAAGAGGTATGAGAAACCGAAGCATCGTAAAATTCATGAAACAAGTCCTTGATGAGTGTCACCAACGCTGCATTTTTAAAAACCTGAACGAAAGGAATTTGCAACAACAATATGAAGTAAACATCCCGATCATGGAGCAATGGTTCAAACTCTCTAAACCCACAATATTCCTTACTTTATAGGACAATGTCGTTAGACAACACATTGATACTAATCATATACTAAAAAAATAAATCAAACTGAACGTACCACATCTGAAGAGCCCAGTTGAAGAACCCCGTGAGGAACCACCGGTACAAGCAGTACTGTCTACAGGTAGAAGTACTGATCATCAATTTAATCGAGAAGGATCTTTGCAATGCGGGTGTTTAATATAAGCATAAATTGTTAGCACTAACTGAAAAATATAAATCGGTTACCTTGATTCCTGCTGCAAATTGGAGCTGCCAGTCTTCTTGGTACTGAAAAGATTAGATGTGAAACCACATCCTGTGCTATGCATGATCAATATTCCATAGACATGGACAGCTAATTGTAAAATCAACTCACCTTATGCATAGATCTTGAACAAAGCTCATTGGCAGAAATCCAGCAATGTTGTCCGGTAAGCGCTACTTTACCAATAATCCTGTCAATGTTGGAAATATTACAGACAGTAATCTTAGCCTTGGAAAAATATTTATAACTAGTCACAAACATGTGTGTCTTACATTAACTGAAGAAGTTGAGTAGTATGCGAGCATGCTTACCCTTCTCCAAGAGCGTACAAATGGCTAGACATTCTCAGTAGTGCTGCCCTAATGGGGCAAAATGGATAGCTTTTGTTGTAGCAGGAGGAGGATATTATCTGGTTGTTACTAACAGGTGGGCCAGCAGAAAGATCTCCCACTTGTCTGTCTTCTATCATTTTATTGACATAGACATCACCCCAAGTCAAAATCCTGCAAGATGTTTACCCAATAACGAAAGAGTGAGATGAAGACATGCTACAAACAGAAATTTCCTAATACCAAGTTTGTGCTAATCCATGCCAGCTTCAAATAAGCTTTTGGCTAATGTTCTCATTCAGTCATAGCAGGTCTAATTACAACCATGACTTTAAGTTGTGTTAGGTTTCATGAGAATACTTGAAGATTGTATGGTGAGCATTAGAAAAAGATTTGTATGATGAGTAGCAGTTACTCTTTGGCTTGATATAAGAAGTGGAGTTATTCTCTGAATTTTTGCATGTTACTTCAATAATATTGGCCGGAAAACAAACAAGACTTACCACCCATTCACCTCGCTTTTGAAAGACCAGAAGATGGCATACCTCCACAGATCATCAGAACACAGGCCTTGTAACAATTGTATGATATGTGTGCTCATCCCCTTTAGTGTGCTCAAAGCTAAAATTTCATGCACAAAGGTACATGAATTAACTAGGAGAATTATGTATCTAAGTAGAAGGAAGTTTAGAAAGATCAGGAGGCTAGCTGCAGCGGTAAGATGCTCTTCTCGCTTGCTTCCACCGCACAGAAGCTCGCCGTTTGATTAGCTGGCCCAAGAAACCCAGAAGCGCAACTCCCATAACTCTCCCAGTTCTCGTTAATTCCCCTGGCGTAACCTCCTTGCAATACTTAAATCAAGAAAATTCAGTGGCTAGGCTCATTTTCAAGAGGCAACATCTTGAAAGCAGCTCCTGAAGTCTGGAAGCAGGCTTTAAGCTCAAGGACTGGTGCTGAAAGTATATGATTCAGATGTCAGAAGACAAAGTACAAATAACTCTCAAAAATTAAAAGTTCAGAGTTAAAAGAGCAGAGTGAGCATCTTTTAGGAAAATCAATGAAAAGCTTGTGCTCTATAAATTTGAGATTCCTTTTTATTCACCAAAAAAGAAAAGATAGACTCAAAGAGAAGGGAGAGGAACATACTGCAAGAACAATCAAAGGTTGTGATTCGGATATTACTGAAACAAAAATTTTATTGAGAACAAGGTTTGATTCTATCTAACAAGGGTTTAACCAGACCTGAAACAAGAATATGAGCGATCTGTAGCAGAAGCAGAGAACGGGAGAGACCAGAGCAAGAGGTGGCACCAATGAAAGCTAGGCTGGACAGAAGGGCAGTTGGGTCCTGTTGGTTCCCTTCTCGCTGCCTGTACATGAGCAGCGCCGAGACCTAGACTTTACTATTTTTTTAGCAGACACAGTAGGGAGTCGCCTACCGTGGCATTGTATGAAATAGCTAGGAAGGGGGAAATTGCACAAGAGCAGGAACCCAACAGAAAAGAAAAACACGGTGCAGCAAGAAAAGAGAACTAAAATTAGACAACGTTTATATTCTCAATCTAATCCAAAATCAGCATTCAATGTATAGACGATGTCTTCTACCACAGAAGATAAACAGTACCTACAAACTTATATGCAGAAAAAACAAGATATTGATGAGCAGTTGATAATTGGCAGTGACGACGAGATTTTAAGAAAGGAATGATTGACAAGCTACCAAAATACCTGTTTTTCAAGGTGTTCCGTAATTCCATTCCATGACATTAGTTGAAGGCTGCAGATCCAAGGCAACGTGGCAAGAGGTGGATCAAGTAATAATAAGTTCAATATAGAAACGATTAAAATAAAGTTGGCTCAAGAAGAAGAAAAAAGACAGCTGGTTCTGAATCCATTTTGCAAAAAGTCAACACATTACTATATTGCATGGTCCACGTTTTTTTTCTTTTGGCAATTCCATCACCAATGTTTGGTAGAGGAAGCTAAGTAGTCTAAATCAGTTGCATCACTATGCACTGAATCTAATGCACAAAATAATCACAAAGCATAGACATATAGTAAGTTTGCATTGAATATACCCATGTTGCATTGCCTACTCCAATTTTTTATTGGTAAAGGCATACGTGTGGTAGGTGAGTTGTGATGGTTGACTTATATATGGTGTTCTCTTTGAGCATTGCTTCTCTTTTCTGCTGCCATGACATATCAATTAGCACGGCCCAATTAAGAGGGCTCAACTGGCCAGGCGGGTCATTTTGGAAAATGTCAACAAAATAAAAGCTTCTTCTCCCTGTCAGTCTGGTACATGTAGTTTATTGAACTGTGTCGTTTCCGACTTGATGTTAATTCAGTTGGTCCACCTCTAACAAAAGTCAGTTGGTACTTGGTTTACTCATATCAAAATAGTATTATTGCAGCTAATTCCGAAAATGCTTCCATAACTATCATGTGTCCTGTCATTTTAGAATTAGTATTTGTCTTTGATGCCTTCCCAAACAGGCAAAAACTGACAAGAAGTAGGTTGAAATCACATATCAATCCCTCTATTTGCATATACAAGCCAGCCTAGAAATATAATCCATATACAATGATATTACAGACACAAACAAGCGTTATTATGATTAGTAGAGCAAGACATGCAGCATGTAGAGAAATACCAGTTAGGTTGCACAAAGGCACAAAGCAAATTAATGGAATAGCTTCACACAATCACACTAAGATGTATCACTTGATCCTGTGTGAGACAGCAGACATCCAGGTACATACTAGAGAATACAGATGCTTCATTGGTTGTAGTAGAGCCTTGGAAATTTACTTCATCATCTGAGCTCAACCTCCTTCCCCAGGTCAGTCCTTAGTGTCTCCTAAAACTGATGGTGACATACATGAGGATGCCTGCCATCCTTCTTTATTGAATGGCAGAGGAAATACATAGAAGCACCAGCAGCAACAGACAGGAGGTGGTTCAGAATCTTGTCACGAACTCAGTCAGAAGAATACAGCAGCCTGCATTAACAGGTTATAGAAAGCATTTGCAAAAATTAGTCAGGACCTAATAGCATGAAAGTATTGTTTATGTGATTATGTCAATAGCACTTGCAACAAACTTATCAGTGTTTTTGGGCATGTCCTTGTAATGTACTCAAAATAGTGTTTTACTACGTACCTCGAGTATGAGGGCATTCAAATAAGCTGATAGAGGGGTGAGGGCACTTCCCATGAAATCCGAACAAGAGAAAATGGCAAAATTACTCACAATTCCACAAGTATTTGTTATGAATAATGGGCACCTTCCAACATTGATTTCAAACATTGCAGTGCTGCCATCAGCAGCCACATCGAGTAAAGCCTCAGAAATTCAGAATGAAAAGAAACTATATGACATACCCTACAGAGTAATAATGATCCAGCTCCTTAGAATTACCTTGGACTACCATAGGCCTTCATAATGTACATAGAGATGCCGCGGACCTTTGTATTCCTAGTCTCCATACTCTAAACAAAGAAGCCCTGAAGTAACAGTGTACAGCTAGTAATAGCATAAGCAGATCTCATGCTCAGGTACATCAAAGCTGCATTGGCTTAGTGACATGGTTTTTACTGATGTTGTGAAGTAAAAAAGTTAGATGTATTTTTCCTTTCGAGCTTTTCTAGTTAATCTGTTATCTCTCACTCCTTCATGGAGAACTTCATAAGTAGAGTAACTAATGTGGCCCTTCTTCATCAATTCCTCAACAAGTATCTTTGGTGCAGCTACCTCCTTCTTATCAGCACTTAAGATGGTATCAACAACCTCAGGAACAACTCCTATTCTCACCATGATGTGAATAATAGAAACAGCTTCAGAAATCCGACGACTCACTGCAAGTGAATTTATTACACGACCACAAGTCACCGTCGATGGAACAAAACCCTTGTTTACCATTTCTGTCAGATACACATACGCGCGGTCAACATTTGCAGCCTTGCATGATCCATCAATTAGAACACGATAGGTATACAAATCAGGTTTATAGCTCTTGCCAATCATTTCATTGAAAATCTTTTCAGCCATTTCCATGTTCAGCTTACTAGAATATGCACCAATCAGGATGTTGAAAGTGTCAGCTGTTGCAGGGTACCCTTTCTCATCCAACTTCTGAAACAATAGATATGCTCCATCAAGATCATCATTCCTGCAGAATCCATGAATCAGCGTGTTGAAACTAACTGCATCAGGAACTAAACCTTCCTGACTCATCCTGACTAACACCCCAGAAGCCGCTTCCAGTTGATTGATCTTGCAAAAATTCTCTATCAGTATGTTGTATGTAATAGCATTTGGTCGGCATCCTTTAAGGATCATCTCTTCGAATGTTTCGTTGACTTCCTTGGCCTTCCCAGCTTTGCAGAGGCCATTCAGAACCGAGTTGTATGTGATAGCATCAGGCGTGATGCCATATGACCACATCCTTTCAACAAGCTGAAGTGCACTATGCAGCTTCAATTTCTTGCAGTAGCCATCAATCAATGTGTTGAAGGTAAAGACATCCGGAAGGTATCCTTTCACAATGGCATCATTCATCACAACTGTCGCGTCTGAGATATTTCCCATTTTGCACAGTCCATTGATGACAATATTGTACGTCCAAATGTCAGGACGGCAGCCATCCTCAACCATCTCATTCATGATTTGCAAGGCATGCAAGATCAGACCCTGACGACAGAGCCCCTTGACAAGAGAGTTGTAGACGACAAGGTCAGGCTTCAGACCTTTTGTTTGCGCCTCATTAAAGAGCTCCAAGGCCCTCTCAACATCACCCTCGGCACACAGTCCATTGATCAGTGAGCAATATGTGACCTGGTCCGGCACAAAACCTTTAAAGACAGCATCTTTCAGAAGCTCAGTGGCTTCCAGCAGCATGCCCCTCTTGCAGTAGCCATCGATGATGGTGTTATAGGTGAAATCATCTGGCATGCAGCCCCGGTTGATCATCCTACGAAGATACCGCGCAGCTTCCAAGACCTTGGAATCCTTACAAAGGCCGCGCATCAATGTGTTGTAAGTCACAACATCTGGCAAAATGTAGGAGTCCATCCTTTCCACGAGTGCAACAGCTTCTCTCAACTTGCCACCTTCACAGAGCCCATGGATCCATATGTTGTAGGTGAACTTGTTTGCCAACATCCCACGCTTGAGGACCTTGGTGAGAAGTGCCCCGGACTCCAGGATATCCCCTTGCTGGCAAAGAGCGTGCAGAACATTGTTGAAAGTGGCAACACTGGGGAAGACGTCCCTGGCCAGCATTTCATCGAACAGGTGCCGCGCGGCGTGAACGTGGCCGTTAGTATAAAGACCCCGCACGACCGTGCAGTAGGCGACAGGCTTGGCGTCACAGCCACGCTCCGGCAAGGTGCGCAGCAGACGCAGCGCGGCGTGCGGGCGGCCGGTGAGGCAGAAGGACTTGAGGCGGACGGTGTGGGTACGGGCGTCGGGAGGAACGGCGGCGGCAAGCATCCTGACGTAGACCTTGTGAGCCTGGTCGTGGTAGGCGGCGTTGACGAGTGCATCCATGATGGCGTTATAGGCGGGGGCGGCGGGCGGACAGCGGAAGAGGTCCATGCGCTCGAAGGTATCGACGGCGGCACGGAGGCGGCCGGCGCGGGCGTAGAGTTGGATGCAAGCCACGTAGAGCGGTTGGAGGGAGTCTGGGGCGAGGCGGGAGCGCGCGGAGGCGAGGGCAGCGTCGACGTCGTCGAGGCGGCCGGCGGAGGCGAGGTCGCGGATGAGCGCGCGGTACGCGGGGAGCGTGGGGGCTGTGGGCTCGGAGGCTGAGGAAGGTAGCTGGTGAGGGTGGCGGGTGATTATGGCTGCCAGCGGCGGCGGCGGCGGCGCGGCGGCATTGCATCCGCGGCGCGGCGGCGGGGAGGAGGAGAAGAGCGCCGCCGCCATTCCAATCCCGGTGGCTGGAGTGGCGTACCTAATTACAAGGGAGGAATGAGGGCTATTTTGCAAAACATCCGTCATCCATATGGGCTGGATCGCATCGCATTGCATTTCTTGTGGCTCTCGGCCCGACAGGTCCGTTCAGGCCCTATTGGTCTCATCTCTCTGTTTTTTTAACACCAGTGATGGGCCGTAGACCGCCCATTCCCGGCTGGAGGGAAGCAGTATAGATGGCATATGGGCGGCCCGGCCCTAGCCCGGCCCTAGCACGATTTGGCCCGGCCCGAAATGGCCCGGCCCGCATAGGCACTACAGCTCTTTCGTGCCGGGCCGTGCCGGCACTGCGTGCCGCACTTGCGGCCCAGGCACGGCCCTAGGGCACTTTTGTAGTGCCGGGCCGGCACTATCGACCCATAGTGCCAGTGCCGGCCCAAGCACTATCGGCGGCGGCGGGCGCAACCCCATCTGGCCGGTGCTCGCACTGGCGACGGCGGGCTCGCGGGCGGGGCGGCTCCTGGCCATGGCCGCCGTCGGCGGTGGGAGGCTGCGGAGCTGATGGCCGGCCGCGGCACCCAGCGGCGGGCAAGGCACCCGGGCGGCCGAGCCCCAGCGTTGGGCGCGGCTCCCATCCGGTTGGCCAGGGCGCCTCGCGGTGGCAGGCCGTGCAGCTCCGGTTGGCCTTGGTCCCATGATGCCGTGACGACGGCAGATGCAGGGGAGAGGAAAGGAGGTACCGATGGGGAGGGTCGGAGGGCCGGAGGCGGCGGCGACTGGAAGTTACGGTGTTCTCACGGTCAGAAAAGATGAGGATGAAATACTAGGGTTCGATGGTTGAAATCATCAGGGCCATCCATATGTTCGGATGGCTCAGATCAAGGCAAGGGGAGGTGGGGGTTAGTTGGGCTCAATTTGAGTTTTGGGCCGATGGTTGGTTTTTCTCTACCAAATTAGTGCAGGCTTTAAACTAGCATCGGGCCACATAGTGCCAGCCCAAAAATCGTGCCGGGCCAGGGCCAGCACTACGGGCCGAGCCGGTGGCCCAGGCCCGGCCCTACGTATCGGGCCGGGCCAGCACTAGCACTATACATGTCGGGCCGGGCCGGGCTAGGGTCGTGCTTTTTAGGGTCGTGCCTCGGGCCGCCCATTTGATCCGGCCCATATGGCCATCTATAGGAAGCAGCACGATCTCTGTATAACGAAAGTGGGATCATTCCGCGGGCGGGCAACGGGTCCACGTCGCCCGCTAACGCGCCATCCGTTGGATCAAACAAACAAGCGAGCTGGACCGTTCGATCTTGAGTCGGCGTGGGTCTCACGCCCGCTAAACAACGAACCCGAAAGCTCGCGAGCATTCGCGAACCCGTACCCCAACCGCTCGCCGCCTGCCCCGCCGCTCGCTGCCTCTCCGCCAGCCAGGCCGCCCGCGCCTCCCTCCACGGGCAGCGCATCCAACTACCCTCCCGTGGAGGAGCGCAGAGACGCTGCGTGGCCGCCCGCCGCTCGCTGCCTCTCCGCCTGCCGGGCCGCCCAAGCCTCCCTCCACCGGCAGCGCGTCCACCTACCCTCCCGTGAAGGAGCGCAGAGGCGCGGCGTGGCCGCCGCTCGCTGCCTATCCGCCAGCCGGGTCGCCCGTGCCTCGCTCCACCGGCGGCGCGTCCACCTACCCTCCCGTGGAGGAGCGCAGAGGCGTCGGCGCAACACTTGCCCGCGCACGCCGGCGCGGACGTCGTCACGCTCCGCTCCACCTCCATCGCGCTGGCCGAAGAAGACGGCGCCCATGACAACACGGTGGTCGTGCTGCTCCGTGAGTGCTCACATGGCAACAAGTGGAGATGCGGATACCTCCCATGTCTCTGTATATCGCGATGGCGTCGATGAAGTGAGAGCAGCCGGAGCAGCGGCGCAGTGCGCTAACAGGGGCCCGACACCACTTGAGACAGTAACGATGGAGGCGAAGTCGTCCCGTGCGTGCAACTGCCATCCCCTGCGGGTGGACTGGTGTTGCCGGCCAATGCATCGTCAAACGCCGCTACGGCCGATGTGGGTGTCAACAGCCTGATATGAGACTGAAGAGAACCACTGCAGGCCGTAAGGTTATCCTCCTTCCTCTGTTCTGCTGCCTGCTCGTCCTCTAAGAACTGCTGCTCGCTAAATGCTTGATCCAATGTCTATGAGACTATTACGAATCTTTAATCTCGAACTTGGCATTGCCTTCATGGCCGCCGCCGGCTTGGTGCTGTGCTTCTTCACAGGCACTACAGTATGCTGCTCTGGGAACCACTGCTTAAGCAACTAGCCAAGTCTCTCTCTGCTGCAATAGACGCTTGTGTCACAGTGGTTCCTGTAATCATATTGCTTCCTCTGTTGTGCTTGCCTTCAAATAGCTGTCGTTCACCAGATGTTCGATGGAATGTCTGATAGGGGATTGTGTTGTGTTTGCTGTTTCAAGACTAATGATGCATTTGATTCCTGGGTCATTCTGTTTAGCAAAGGCAAAGCATGCGTCATTTCTTCCACAAATCGGTAGGCCCTTCAACTCTGCTTTTGAGTGCATCTCTGTTCACCGCCCTCTTTTGAGGTCTTCAGGTTAAAGAAACCAGTTGATGCTCTGAATCTCAGTTTAGGTTAGCGCTAGCTTATTCTTCCCGGGTCGTTTTTCGGTTCTGTAAATCGAGTCTACTACGGAAGTGTTTAGTTCACCTATTTTGTATAACGTTTTATATAATACGCGCTTCTCAATGTATTTTTTCTTTCTGTAAATACTACTTATATATAACGCCAAAACACTATACAACTAAATACCCCTCAACGGTGACGGTAGTGAACTGTTCACTTGTCAACACTTTTTCGCAAGTGGAGTAGTAGATCCAGCTAGCTACCGGTCACTGTTCTGTTCCTGCCTCCAATTTCCAACCTTCCCTTGACTTCATCATCTACACTGTGCAAGCTGGACTGTCACGTCGCAAGGAAAGAAAAAACAAACGCCAACTCGATCTCACTGCTTGAACCGAGTTCAGAAGCTCTCGGGCGTTTCCTCGGCGCTCCACCTCAAGCAAGCTCCTTTCCATCCACCACTCAAAAAATTACAGCAAGAACGCGCTGCCACCGTTACTAAACATAGGGGCGAACTACCAAATCCGGTGATTTTTACTGTTTGATTATTACAACCCGTTAAGGGCCTGTTTAATTCGTGTAAAAGAGTGAAAAGTGTATGCATTGGATTGCGTGCACAGAGAAAAGAAATGAACTGACACGATTCTCGATGTAGTACGAGATAGAAAAATGACGTGAATTAAACAGGACCTAAATCCATCAACCATGCAATTATGCGAAGCCCTAACTAGAGATAGAGATGCTTATGGTCAACGACACAGAGCTGTACTGGACCAGGACGTGAAAGACGTGACCGATTTAAAGAGACCCGGCGGCAGGAATACTTGCGCGCGCCAGACCAAAACTTGGGAAAAAGATTGAATACGCTAGGTCATGTGCGTGGAAGTAATCCTGTTCGCTGAGAACTGATCGAGATTCGTGCGTCATTGTCTTATGTGTGTGTATTTCGTTCGTATTTGTTTTGTTTTTGTTGTTATGTCAGGTACTCGGTCAGAGGGAGAAGCCGAGGCGGTACACTACGATAGGACATAAAGTTCTTGGAGGCTGTGTTAGTGCGCCCGCTTCCTTGATGAGTAAGGACAGTTGCCAGGCGGTTTGGATCAGCTTTTGACTAAGAACAGTGGCGTGTTTTCCGTTTTTGCGTGCCTCCGATTAGCTTTTTCACTGGAAACAGTTTTTTTTTTTTGCTGTCTTTTAGTACACGTGTGTCTGAAATGCTGTACTTGGAAGCCGGAAAGGTTTGTACTTATTCTATGGGCGAGTGGGAGACGAGGCAGTCCTTTCTGGGCCCACATGGCAGTCGTGTTGTACCTTGGACATCGTTGGTACCTTTGTGGTACATTTGTAGGTATGCCGGTTGATGTTTCGTTTATTTGAGCGGCGATGGCTTGTTATGTTGCATTCTCTGTTTTCCCGTCCCTGCTTCCTGGTCTCGCCTGCTGTCCATGGAGCAACGTCGGCGGAACCGTCCGCCGGATGGGTTGCCGTCCTTTAATAGTGCTTCCCGTCGGCCACCACATCCATGTTCGTCGGCTCCTTCCTTTAGGAGCAATAGGTTAGCGTCAGCCTCTCGGGACTCTAGCGATGATGAGTCCAGTGCATCCAGCATCACGAACCGCTGTTCTCCTAAAGCTATTTATTGCATCGTTTCCAAGTTTAGCCAGTACAAGAGGATACTGATAGAGGAGATGGGGTTTGGCGGCATACTTCATCTCCCTTTGATCACCAAGGTAAATCTGAAGCTTTCTTCATGGTTGGTAACCAAGCTTGATTGTGAGGAGAGTTTCCTTGTGTTTTCTGAGCGTGATCGCATATTTGTCCATGAGCGTGATGTTGGTACTGTTTTTGGTATCCCTGCTGGTGAGCTTGATGTTACAAGTGTGGAGATTACCCAATCGCAGATAGAGTTAACTAGGCAGTTTTGTGGTTTGGATGGTAAAGATTCTAGATCTATCAAGGGTCTGGAACATGTGCTTGAACAGCACTTGGATGATAATTCTTCGGATGTTGAGATTGATAGGTTTAAGGTCGCTTTTGTGATTTTTGTGATGGGCCACCTGCTTGCGCCAAATGCAAAGCACGATCAGGGTAATCTTGATTTCTGGGGTGCACTGAAGCGGCCAAATCAGATATCGCGTTTCAACTGGTGTCGTTATGTTTATACATATGTTCTGGATGGCGCCAAACGTGCTCGTGACGAGATTAGCCGTAAAGGGCAAGTGACATCTTTAAGTGGATGTCATTTGTTTCTTCAGGTACATTCTGTCCTCAGCTACTTAGCATTCCTGCACAGTTCCATTTATTTCCTCTTATGTTTCATAACATTCATGTTCACCCTGTACAGGTAATGTTCCTGGACAATATTGACATCCGGAGCTTCAATAAACCGCAATCAGTAATGCCGCGCATTAAAGATTTCGATGCTGACACCTTGAAGAAGATGGCTTTCATGTGTGAAACACGCGGTTCAAATGAATTCCGGCAATTCTGGGGTGTAAGCATATTTCTCATGACAGATACTCCGTTACTGTACAGAACAATTTAGTTAGTGGAAACGTATTTGTGCTTGTCTGGCAGGTACGGAGTGCTGCAAACTCGGCCTACATGAGGAGTACCTACCAGTCTCCATTCAAGATAAGTTACGATGAAGACCAAAGCAGGGCTGAACCTATAGTTGGAAGCCGATGCCGTGTGGACTCCCCTCCAAAACCACGTGTACCAGAACTTTCCGCTGACACGTATGATTTCAAATTTCCTGCTGATTTGGGCTTGTATATCCACACAAAGTACCCTGCTCTTGTAAGTCTTCTGATGTCCTTATCTTACTTCCTGGTCACAGATTGTTAATTCTGTTTTGATTCAGTTGTGCCAATGTTATTCTCAGGAGAGGCTGTATGCAATTGACTATATAAAGGTGCAAAATGCATTGATGATCAAAGAAGTGCACAATATGCGTAGTGCCCTCATGCGCCAAAATGCTAAATTGGTTGACTGGCTAGTGGACAATGTTGGTGTTTCTAAACTTGAACTTATACACCGCAAGCCTTCTTCACCTGCTAATATAGTTACACCAGAGTCCTCTGTGAAAGCTAAATGTGAAGAGAGTGGTAATATAGTTACAGCAGAGTCCTCTGTGAAAGGTAACTGTGAAGAAAGTGCTACTATGGTCACACCAGAGGCAACTGTCAAAGGTACATGTACTGTGAATCGGTGAATTGTAAACGTTCCTCTTGCTTTATACTGTAATGTAGGCAATCATAATTAGTCAAGCTACAGCTAATTGGTCCTTCATTACAGGTGTTGGTACCAGTAAACCACGTGGATATATATCTCCTGCACCGTGGTTTGATCCTAGTAAACCAGGACACCCCGACACTGTGTATAAGACTGCATGTACCGGTAACATTGGATCTTTAATATTCTGTCTACTCTAGTACTCTGCGAAGCAAGAAGATATGTTTTGTTTATGGTGCTGTTCTTTAGTAGATTTGGACGGGAGCTCTTCTCAAAAATCTGTTCGTGGTGACGAAGGACAGGGTGCTAAGCGAGCATACTCAAGTGAAGATATTGCAACAGGGAAGAGACTTCGGACAGACATTGGTACTAAATCTTTCTTCATTTCATTTAGATCTGATCATATGGTCATCTATGAATGTTTTCCACACAGGCGCTTCTGTGCAAGCCCCATCATTTGAGTTGGGAATAGAAGAAGCTGCTGATTCTCCTCCTCATGGTCCCCCCATTCTTCAATGTTTTCTCATCCAGAGACCCACTTCCTCAGTAGCAAATGATCCCTTGAGAACTCCAAAAAGTAACCCATCTAATTTTCCAAACAAAGGTACTCCACATAGCGCAAGGCCTATTATTCATTGTGTCAATTTGTCTCCTCGACCACCTCCGTCGCCGTATGTGCCTGATGCTGTTTGCGAGCATGGCCAACCATCTTATGTGAAGAAGCTCTCGCCACGCTCTGGGACAATGCAGCATGCTGAGAATTATGTGATGGACATGTTTGCTGTTGAAGAAGATGCAGTTGACAATGATGGTTGCACCACATATCTGGAAACAATGGATGGACCTATTGAAAAGATTAATGTTCCGGACACACCTCCACATTTCCCATTGTGGATCCATTGCAAGTCTAAGCCTTCTCATGAGCAAAAGGATTTTGATACAATACATCAGTTCTGTCTGCAGTATGAAGACCAGACTGGCACTAGGTATATGTTAAAGTTCTTTATGACTTTGTGTTTAATACCACCTGTACTTTGTACATCTATATGGTACCTTACTATTTTGTCTCCTCCTGGATATGTAGTGCATGGGTATTTCACAAACACCCACGGCGTTTATTGATAACTGCGAATGAGATCAAGCACAACCTGGTTCATTCTTCATTCCTGCAACCTGATGTGGTTGATGTCTTGATTAGACGTTTCAACCAACTTGATACTGTAACTCAAGTGGCTGATATGCCATTGCGTTGGAGGCATTTCATGGAGTCTGATTTTGCTGTAAGTGTACTATACCTCCAGTATAGTATCCTAGAATGTGTTCGTATTCGTTATTTTTTCCTTGCTCATGTTGTAACAGATGCAAACGATAGGACACTTTGAACCTCACAAGGTTAAGTCAATGCTAAACCAATTTACACAAAACGATCATTGCCTGCCGTACTGCACAATGGTATGTAACCTCCTCATTGTTCTTTCGATATGTCAGGAAAGAAGACCTTCTCAAATTTTACCTTTTTTACCAGATCATCATACCTCTAATTGTTGACGGTATATGGTGCGCATACATGTTTGACATGAACTCTACTGACGTACACATACTGGACCCTGGCTTCAGCTATGAACGCTACGATGTCCATCATTTTTTCCACAAGATGTTAATTGATTCATTTGCTAAGTGTGCTCAAGAATTCTATACAGGCTGGAATGTCGACGCAGATGTTGATTGGCACGTTCACTATCCGAAGCTTCATGGTGAGTGCTTCACCAGGTACGTTACTCTGTATGCATACGCTGGCTTCAACCACTATGCTTTGAATGTATTTTTTCATTTGCATTGAGGATTGTGGAGTCTTTATACTTCATCTTGTATTTTTTGTTTCACAGTGAGGATAGTGGAGTCGTTATGCTTCATCTTGCACGCTATTATGATGGTCTTTCCTTACATAGTCCTATCAGTAAGGTACTACTTAAGGTTCAATAACACTGTTGTATTTTATTTTGTGATGTGGAACTGTTTGTTTTCTTTACTCATTCTCTATTTGCTCTCCTTCCAGGATATACTTGATGATGTCCGCAAAAAATTCCTTTACGAAGCTCTGGTCATAGAGGATAACTTCGCTGAACAACCTGCAGAGCTGATCGAATTGCTGTCCAAGTGATGTGCAGAATCTTTCTGTTTCATAACATTATCAACAATGTGTTATGCTTTTGTGTGTGCTACATCATGTTCTATATACTAAGATGTTGCCAGTAATGATAATGCTACTATGTGTATTGCCTCTGTGGCAACTAGGGCATGTACTCCTCATAGACACGGACGCCTTGGACTTTATTATTCCGCTGCAATGAGCTCCTGTTTCTGAAGCCTGTAATTCTAAATTTGATATCCTTTTGTGAGTAGTATGTCATGTATTGTGCATGAACATGTACATCTGATCTTTCCAGAGCCTCCCACGTCTCTTTCTCATACTTATGTGCGTGTTCTTGCGTTGCATCCTGCTATGACAATCGGGAAACCTAAGATACCGCTTAATTTTTGAATTCTCGTAATTTTGTTATATCTTCTTGGCTTGGACATGGCAATGCTCGCATAACACGTCTATTCCTCTTCCCGTTGGTAAAATAAAAAAAACGCACGCCAATGTTAAGGACAAGTGGGGAAATGGTTGGGTAGTTGGAAAGGAATTAATGTCATTTTGTTAGGTGCACGCCTACCCGATGCATTGAAGAAGACGAGCTGTCAGCAGGAGGAGTGCACGCACTCCTTTATCCAGAACTGGTCCGAAGGCAGCAGCTGGTCCGAATAGTGAACCTTCTGTATTTTATTCATGTGGAGAAGAGCCCCTCATCGCGGCCATTATATACACCATTTCCTCCCGTCCACCGAGCACCATTCCTTCTCCCCCAGCGCCCGGGCTTGTTTTCTTCAACCTAGTACTTCTGCACCATCCAGATCTGACCACCAGGCGTCCCTTGGGGTGTTGCTGCAGCATCTGGGTCCGGTACGTGCTCCTTCTCATCGGTATAGGCCTCCTAGTCTTTGTTGTTCCCGTTTGCTCTGTTTCTTGGTTCCCCCCTTACCGAGCCTAACAGTAGCCGTCTGTTCTGCCTCGCTGTCAGATCTCGTTTCATAGATGTAACTACATACTTGATGGATTTACCACAGCTTGTACATTGCATTCTCGTGGAATGTAGCAAGTACCTGTATGTGATGGGCCGGCTAATCTATTGCAGCGTGCGTTAATTTTTGGATCTGTTATATTCTATTTGTTAGGAGGCCTATTCATTTTGCAATGCCTTAAGTTCCGTTGCTTCTTCCCCATTTGTACTCACAAACTAACATCTTGCATACATTAAGAATGCCGTCATATGTAGTGTTCCGAGGAAACAACCCTCGACCGTAATTAGTAATGCTATTAATTCTGATATGGTCGGTACTTCACAGCATACAGTTATATCTCAAAATTCATCGGTAGCAATACCACCCAAAGAACCACAATATGGGATGCCGTTGAATTATTCAGCAGGGCAAAATTCTCCGGGACAGTTTGGCCAGGCAATTCCGGTCAGACCAGTTTCAGTAACCGGTCAAACCAGTTAGAATACCACCACACAGTATGGCCAGATTCCGGTCAGACCGGTTGTAGGAACCGGTCCATCTGGTTCGAGTCCTATTGTTGCATATCAGGCAACACCTGAACCTATAGCTAGTATGCTACCTGTTCAGGCTAATTCTGGCCGAATCAGTGGTGTTCCTGGTTATGTATCTCCATATACTCCAATGACATACACTACAAATCCTATGTCTTCCTAAAGTTCAGGTTATTTGCAGCAACCATTGCATGCACCACCGAACCATATGCTACAACATGTGTCAAATGTTAATGATCAGCAAGAGCCAAATGATCTTTATATTAAAAGTTTGCTTGAAGAATCACTACAAGGAATCATGGCAACCCCGACAGCCAAGCACTGTTGGAAAATATAGAGAAACTGTCAGGATTATTATTTACTGAGAGCCGGCTGTCGGGAATTCCCTCTCAGGGTTGCTCTATCGGTAATAACGATTCAAATGTGATGGCCTTGTTGGTGCTGTTTATTCCCGAAAGCAAGCACTGTTGGAGAAAACTTGTGTCAGACAGGCTGGTGTCGGCAAGAATTGTTCCAAGACTGCCCTGTTGGGTAATAATATTCTCTTTCCTGAAATCCTTCTCACAGATTTGGTGTAAATACCCATTAAATGGTTACGCTTATTTTACTATTTATTAGCATCCAGACACGTGTATCAATTTTATTTGTCAGTCAATGGACAGTAAACACAGAACACAACCTGGCAATCCTACAAATTCATGTATGGGCAGCGATACATATATGCAACAATATAGAATATCGATTCCTTCGATCTTTGAAGCACAAAAGCAGAGTGACGTTTGTAGTCTTGTTGTACAAAAATAAATTACTACAGGAATCTAGCATTCAGAACAAGGGATAGATAAACTACTAACATATGTACACATAATTTCCAACATGGCCAGGAGGTTACTAAATCCTATCCGAAAAACTCATATTCATCGTCTGGGTTATCATTGTCCCTCGTCTGGCTGTTGCGATAGTTTGTAGAAATTCCTTGGTTTCTGATGGAAGCGCCACACATTCTCTCTATTATACTTATAGAGCTATGTTGCAACGATTCCTGCAAAGAAAAGTCAAGAGGTACCAATTCATTCAATTCTAGTTTGGATCCTGATGAATAATAAACTCAGAGTGCATAGAAAAAGATTTCTTATTGTTACCGGCTGAAAATTGTTGAATTGGTCAGAATACCGAAAGGTACTCCCATCCATTCTTTGTAAGTCTACACCACCAGAATTGTTTCCCATGCCATTCTTCAGCCAAAAAATACGGTGGTGCAATTTCTTATTAGTACATATGTGAGCCAATAATGCAGTGCAATGAAAACATAATAGTAACACATTCTCACCTGCTGACAAGGGTTTGGAAAAGCTTGTCCAGTAAGATGTCCATATGACCTTCCATTCATTTGCTGTGATACAACATTTACAGAGTTCATATCGGCAGCACCCTTCAAACAAAATGTATAGAGCGGTTCAAGATCTTTCAGATTTATGACATTTGACATGGAACCATTCAGATTAGTTTGGAGGCGGAGGGGGCGAGTAAGGCCCTGTTTAGTTCCCACCCCAAACTTCACTATTCATCAAACTTCACTATTCATCAAAGGGAATCTTACATACATGGAGTATTAAACGTGTGTTAATGACAAAACCCATTCCATAACCCCCGGTAACTTTGCGAGACGAATCTAATGAGCCTAATTTGGCCATGATTAGACAACGTCGTGCTACAGTAAACAATCTCTAATGACGGATTAATTAGGCTTAATAGATTCGTCTCGCGATTTCCCGTCCATCCGTGTAATTAGTTTTATAATTAGATCATGTTTAGTCCTCCTAATCTTAGGTTTAGAATTGCTACAGTAAAGTTCGCAAACTTTTTTTCCGAACTAAACAGGCCCTAAGCAACAATATCAAATATTAT
>CM014271.1:87891562-87947034 GCA_004135705.1 Alloteropsis semialata | reverse complement strand
GGTTTTTAAATGCCCTGGGTAGCAGTTACATCACTCCTGGGGCGTTCCATTTTCCAAGACGGAACAGTTCTATTTTATTATTATGGCTGATATTTTTCTTTGACCTTATCATTCAGATGCAGGTTTCTACATTCAAGAGTTCGGGAACTTTTCTGGCTCTCATGCAAGAGTGATTGACGAGGTATTAACATATCCAAAAATCACCCGAAGAGCAAAAAGACCCGAAGGCTATTGAACAATCAACCTTTTCTGAACAAGATAAGCTCGGGGGCTACTGTTCAGGCCATAATACCAGGGTACCCGACCACGAGGATTGCCGACTACCGACTCCAAGACGACCAAGACTCCGAACAAGACACGATGGCCTGATCGCAGAAGGGAAGCCCGAAGACAGTTCGAGTCCTACTAGGTTTAGGTCTGTTTTGTCTTGTAAGGCACGTCTCCCTGGATATAAATAGCGGGGGTCCTGTGCGTAGAGGGTATGTTCCATTGATTTGTAGCTTTAGACAATCCACCCAAGGGTACTTGTTACGCATTGTAATCTGTACTCGACGAAATAATACAAGCAGCAACTGGACGTAGGGTTATTACTCGATCTCGAGGGCCCGAACCAGTATAAAAATCCCGTGTCTTTCTGTCCATCACCGTGATCAATCTTCGCACAAAGCGGGGTGTCTGCCGGACAAATATCTGACGAGTATAACCTCGACAACGCTGTTGAAGACTCTTTCACCCCAGCAGAATTTGAAAGAAGGTGGAATGAAGTAATCGACACGTACAATGCTCGCACAAATAACAGACTGAACTATTTGTACAACATTAGAAGTTACTGGGTGCCAGCATACTTTATGGATTGTTTCTATCCTCTCTCTAGCACAACGGGTCGTAGTGAAAGCACCAATTCAATGTTCAAAGGCTATGTAGCCCACAAGGACACAATTGTTAACTTCTTCAGTGCATATGAAACTATACAAGAGAAAGATATGTCAGTTCTGGATAGGTGCAGGTACACTTCTGAGGTCAAAGACCCTAACCAGTGGTCTTACAGTGGTCTCAAACAAGATGCAGCAGCTAAATACACTAACGCAATATTCAGGAAAGTTCAGCTTGAATTCAGAAGCAGCACAGCTTACGGCGTGTCTGAGGTAGAAAGAGACAGAGTTTATGAGGTGAACAGAAAAAGAGATTACGACAATGCAGAGTTTCACAAATCTTCATATTTAGTTGAAGTTAGTGAGGACAAGAACACATTCATCTGCTCATGTAGGAAACTAGCAAGAGATGGAATCCATTGCTGTCACGTCCTAAAGATTGCAGATAGGATGGATTTCGAAAAAATGCCTGAGAACTTTATCAGATACAGATGGACTAAAGCTGCAGACAATGATGTGTCTCTTGCAGCAACACAAGATCTAGTTATGGGTGGAACTAAGGCTAATGATGGAGTACAGTACTGCCTAATGATGGCAAACATATCACAATTCTGTACAAGCATAGCATCAAACAAGCAGGCAGTGGAAATGTTTGAGAAAGGATTTGCTGAATTGCAACAGAGAATAACTGAATCTATAAATACAAACACTAGCACAAACAATCTGGGTGCACATGTAGGCAGTAACTTGACGGAAACACAGGTGGTAAGTGGGGCGATAGAAGAGACGAATGCATACAAGGACCCTCAGAGGGTTGTAAAAAAGAAAAAGGACACAAAGCGAAGACTAACAACAGGGGAAAAGGTAGCTTGTCCAATGAGAGCAAAAAAACAAAAGAATGAACAGCCAAAGAAACAAACAATTAGGAGATGTTCGCAGTGCAGGCAAGCAGGCCATGACAAAAAAGCATGCCCAGAAGTTGGGAAGATACAACAAATTCCACAGGTACGACAGAACAACCAGCTTTTTTTTAGTTCTTCATGAAGTTGTGAATGATATGGTTATTTAATTTTAATTTTTAAAGCGACGAAAAAACTGACACATCACAAATTTGTTTTGCATGATATATAAACATATAGGCTTTGGTGAAGAACAGCACTGGACATGGACAAATGATTAACAAGAGTGCTGGTCATGATGCAATGTTCACTATACAATCAAAAGGAAAACAGACAGGAAAGGAGTAGGACAACTTCTCAACAGGAAAAGGAGCACAAATTACATCTGTCAATGAGCCAATTATATAGACAGATGTTTTATAGTCAACTAGCCTTAAACATATTTATTGTTCACAAACATTGATTTTATCGTTCAGCTATGTAAATGATAACAGCAGCAATTGGAAGAGCATTAGAAATGTTAGTTATTAAACTAACCTTCTTTTGTCAGCAAGACCTGTATGCTTGGTAGAACAAACTTGTTTGCCTTATGGGTGAGCAAGTAATTACTTATCTGAGCTCTGTGCTGGTAGATGTCATCCTGAAAACCAAAACATTTTGGAGTTTTTTAGCAGAATACTACAATATCCAAACCAATAACTTCCTACAGTTCTAAATTCTATAAGTGTGCTGCATTTTTAAAAACCATACATTGTCAATGTCGCAGACTTTCCTTCCATCCCATGATGCCATGAACTTCATTACAAATATGCCACAGTCGTCGCTGCAAAGCCAAGTAAATAACATAAACAATTGATGTAATCAGAATTGTAATATCATGTAATGTTTTTAATGCATAACAAAACTGATGTCAGCGTAATATTTTATAATCTTAACATCTTACAATGTACTCTGCTGTGGAGCATCCTGAACAGCAATTGGGAAATCATCAAATGGCAAGTTTGTTACGGATCCATACATTTCTCGAAAAGCCCTGACAAAGTTATCTCTCTGCATGTTGTAGACCAAACATAAAAGACAAGGATATAAAACTAAAAATTATTCATGGTCACAACATAATGTCAAACGAATTTGAACTTGATTTCTGAACTTACAACAATTGATGTTAATGCACGCTCTTCGTTTGAAAACACCATTGAGCTTAGCACATCAAATCTATGGTCTCGAATGTTAGCCACAAGTAACCACCAATGACCTCCACTCAGAATGGAAATCATTATCTGTTTTTTTACATAAATTATAATAAAACCATAGCATAGTTAATTCATATTATTACAGTTAATTTATGAATAAATAAATATAATTAATAACATAAATGTTAACTCACCATATCAACTTCATTCAGAGGGAGACCAATGCGGCGAGCAGACAAGCAATCCGTGATAATCTGAAGCTCAACTCCATCAATTTTCATTTTGTCCTGGTTAAAGTGTGTCAAAACAATTTTTTTTTAAAAAAAACATATCTGTCATCAACCATGTGTATATCAACAGATGCTGTTACTAACAAATATTAAATCATAAAAGAACAGTCACTACATTTATACTTCATATACGAAAGTAATAACAAATCTATTACTAACAAGTAGTACATCCAACTTTTATATATAAATTATTTTTTACATTAATAACTTGTTTTACAAAGTCATGTATCAAACTTAACAGAATAACTTATGTGCAAAACTTTTGAACAAAAATTTGGAAAATACTTATCTACTGAACTTATGTACATAACTTTGTCAGACAACTTATGTCCAAATATTTTTATAGCAATACAAGTTTGAACAGGCAAAAAACATATGTACAAATGTTAAGGGAAAAATGACTTACAACTTCAATTGACGTCAGGAAAATCTTCTTTGGATTAGGATTTACAAGTTCTTTCTGGTCAAAGGCTAAAGCCTCAGCATACACATTCATAACAAAATCACCAACCCATTTCTTCGGCCGCATAGTGTCTCCAAACTCTTTCAATCTGATAGACATGCGACCAATATCACAGCAAACAGTACTGCAACCATAAACAAATTAAATCACATTAAGTTTCATTCCTCGTATCTACTGCAAATATTTTCAAAAAAACACTTACTTATGGTTAGAAGCATCAGTCCTTTTAGTTCCAAGATGATATATCTCTAATTCAAGAGCAGATAAAGCAATCTTGACAAGCTTGGGCTTCACACTTTGTTTAAGTTTTGTTGGTGCTCTCAGCGCACGCTTCTTGTGTCCAAGAGCAGAGAGTTTTTTCTGATGTGCAGCATCAGTTTGCTTTGGACCAGAAACATTTCCTGCAGAATTGTTGTTTGACCTTCCACTAGAAGTATTGTCTCCACCACTATGAGTATGCTCGGCATCACTCCCTGTCGGAACAGACGAAGAAGATTTCAACTTATTCACTGGCGATGACAAAGAATCGACAGCAACCTTTTCTGTGAAATTGATAGCTCTTTTAGCAGCTGGTGAAGGTGGAATATCTTCATTCCTATCGGTTTGACAGGTCGACTTGATATTTTCTGTTGGGGAAGCTGCAGCATCAATAAAACTGGCAGTTTCACTACCTGATTTGCTGTCAACAATAACTTTTGCAGCAGAAGAACTGCCATCTGCACCAGGAATGGTTTTAACTGCAGAACCCTCATCATTAACCACAATTGCAATGTTGTCCACATCTTTTATAATCTCATTGATAAGCTTAGATGTGGGTGACACAATCTTCATTGTCTGTTCTTCATTTGCAGCAGACACACACATGTGTGTGCAGGCATCCTCAATCTGTAAACCACAACCGGTGCAAATTGTTTCCATGTTTTCAGATGAAGTTTCTGAGGTGCTTTTTCTTGAAATGTTATCGCTGTTCATACTTTGACCATCATTTACGGTGGTGTGCCTCCCAAAAGATCATCACCTTGAGGTCCGCTGGGTCCATCTTCATTATCAACTTGAATGCCGTGTCCTATTGATGCTCCAGCACCTGACACCTCTTGATCGGTTTCTCCTGTGTTTGCATTCTGAACTTCACAGTCAAGAGCACTGCATTGGCCACCAGGAGTTGAATCAAGATTTGCAATAGATGGTGGACTTCGACCAATTCTACCGTCTGTTACTGACACTCCAGCAGCTGCCACCTCTTCATCGACCGGTCCTGTTCTTCCATTGTGTACCTCACGTTCATCAACATTGCGTTGGCCACCAGGGGGTGAATTAGGATCTTCAGGAAATGGTGGGATTGCAGGAAATGTACCGTGTCCTGCTGATAGTCCATCACCCGCCAACTGTTGATTTGTTGTGCCTGTAGTAGTATTATGTCCCTCACTGCCATCAGCATTGGGAGCAGGACCAGGAGGTGAATTACGATCTTCACGAGGTGGTGGGCTTGGAGCACTTCTGTGACCTCCTTGCACGGGGTCAGTACTTGCTTGCTGCTTTCCACGCAAATATGATTTTACCATCTCACAGGACTGCATAACCAATACAGGCTCAATGGATCTTACAAATTCCTGAACAGAATCCTTGAAGAAAGACAGGCACATATTGTTGATTTCCTGCACTACCTACAAAAAATTAAATAATAATTCAGACTGAAATCATTCAATAATTGACAAAAATATATATGGAACAAAAAATAGTATACTTACATGTTCTTGCACACCAGATCCTATGTTAGATTTTATGAATGCATCCACCTCAGGATGTAAAACTTGACCACACAATACTCTAACAGAGGACTGACTTGAAGCGGGCATGAATCTTTGAGCAGACTGAACATTGATATGATCAGGTTGTGTTGCATGTGCTCCAGGTGAACGAGTTCTGCATGCAGTTGGAGTTCCGAAACCAGCATTTGATTGCTGAAACAAGGATGACAACATTAAAAATGCTTTAGATAAAAAAAACAGGAGTTGTAGTATCAACATAATAACTTACTGGAGCTTCATCTTCAAATCTCTCCGAAAGGCTGTAGCCACGATAATTTGCAGGATCTATTTTCTCTTTGAGAAACAAAGTTTCCTTGACAGGTTTGAACTACACATTGGAAAAAACAATAATTCTCATTACAAAAATAGGCAGCATTAATATTAATTAAATAGAAAACAATAATATGAATATCAACCTGCACTTCATCTAGATTCGACTCAACTTCTTTAGCTGCAGCGAAGGCTTCATCATTCCAAACACGGATACGCGGAATTGTATCCGAAAAAATATCTTGAGGCATAGCCAAATAATCATAATAAGCACCCTGATTTCACATAAAAGAACAAATATATAAATTGAATGCAGCATATTAGCAACTACAAATTTGATAGCAATGAACAAGCGAAATAGGAAGGTACTTGCAACGGAAAAAATTACAAAGAGCACTCACCACAACCACATATAGGCAACCAGCAAGTGTTGCAATACCGCTGCTGTTTCCTTTCTGAGAGTTCTTTTTGAAGCTAACCAATCCGTTGTGAAGGAACTCACAAACAGCACCACTCCAATTATATTCTTTGATGTCCCTCACAACAGCAATTCCCTCATAATAATGGGAACTAACACAAGCATTGCTAGAAGGGCAAAAGAAAATGCCAAGGGTGATAAGAAGGAATATTCTAAGAAACTTATCTCCAACCAAATCTTCAGTTATCAATTTTGTGAGATCCTCAATCTTAGCAGCTTTCTTTGAATTTGTATCTCTAAGAACAATGGCCTTTGCATGAGGTGAAGGAGTCTTAGGAACCTTCCTACCACCATATGGGATTCCAAGGATTTGGTGGACTGTAATTATATCAATCTTAAAGCTACTACCACCGAGCTTAAAAGACCTGGACTTGCTGTCATAATGACGAGCAAGCCAAATAATGGTAGGATTTGGCAAAGAACTACAGTTGAGAGATAGAAGAGAACCAAACCCTGACATGTTAACAAGTTCTCTTTGTTGAGGAGTCAATTTTGCAATCAGCTTAGACATCTTCTGAATTGAAAACTGAGAAGTAAAGCGCTACAAAGGAAAAAAATAAAACATAGGAAATGTTACAAGGAAAACATTATGTCAAACTTTGTATGAAAACTAACAAGTTGAAACTGTAATGTTATAGGCATACATTACTTCGGAAACTACTATGACAAACTAAATATACAAAAAGATATATAAACATTACAGTTCAAACTTTTATGCAAGCTTACAGCATAAAAGTTACACCAAAAGCTTAACATGAAAACTTTATTTGCAAAAGTTAATGCAAAAATTATGATGTATATCTTATTGTCAAACTTAAATTCAAAAAAAAAACTGCAACTAGACAAACTAAATATTGTAATGACAACTGCTCTTCTAAACATATTGATAAAAAAACTTACAAAAAAAGCTTACAAAATTAAAGTGGTAAAAAATTTATATACAATGTTACAGCATAAAATTTACACCAAAAGCTTAACATGAAAACTTTAACTGCAAAAGTTATAATGTATATCTTATTGTCAAACTTAAATTCAAAAACATATATCACTATGAAGAACATACCGTAGCCTTCCTGCGTCTTGAATAATTACTTCCACCACTGTCATTTCCAGAATTCTCTTCACATCTCTGCAAATGGCAAATAATAACATAGGTTCAAACATATATCAATATGAAGAACAAACACCCTGTTTTAAGTTCAAATTACCATTGATGAAGATTTTGAGCTTTTTTCTTCACTGCCTGAGGCACTCTTTTCCGAATGATTATCCTCATCATCCATATCAATCTAAGAACAGAACATTGTGAATCAAAATCAATAATATCCAACATAACACAGAACAGGGGTTTTTCCTTAAACCCAGCCACATAATTAAACCTAATCTGCAGTTTTCAAAATAAAACTGAAATTACATATCTAAAACACTAATAGTGCCAGTGCCAGGGATTAATTGAAAGAAACATGTCACATCCACCACCAACCCATCCCTCAGTTCATCCAACTACACAAACCTAAAACCACAATGTTTGGTAAAACTGCAAGCCCCTGTGCTGCTGAATACAGATGCATTCTCGACGCCAATATACAATACTATTTCATCCGACCACAAATCAAACAACTACCAAACCATAACGACCGATGGATGAACAGAAAAAACCCCAATACATGCACAATGTCAAATCGATTAAACCACAATGTTTCCTAAAACTGCAAGCCCCTGTGCTGCTGAATACAGATGCATTCTCGCCGCCAATATACAATACTACTTCATCCGACCACAAATCAAACAACTGCCAAACCCTAGCGACCGATGGATGAACACGAAAAGCCCCAATACATGCACAATGTCAAATCGATTGCGAGGAGGCGGAGAACGGAGGAACTAACCTACTGCGGATGGTCTCCACCGCCCGGAGGAGAATCAGCAGCGTCCGGAGGACGACGACAATGGCGGACAAGCCTCCGGCGCATCAATCGCCCGCCGCGGAGGAGCTTCGAGTTGGTTCGAATGAGAGCGGGGAAGACCAAATGCTTCACGAGCAGTTTTTGGAAACAGAAGGCGGCGGGCGGAGGTTCCGTTTCCACATCTAGATGGCGGTTTTTTTGGAAAGAGAAGGTGTAATAGGGACCTGGGCCGCCACTGGGGAACTGGGCCGCGCGCTCGCTGGGCCCGAGACGCGCCTCTCGCGCGCGCGCGTGTTTCATTAATCGTGATGCGGACGCGCGGTCGGATCGACCGGGAGAACGGAAACGTCCGGGCGATTGTAATCTTAACATTGTGTTGGATTTCAGATCCGATATCCTCCGCCGGTCGAAACAATCGATAGCAATCTCACGGGAAAAACCGTAGGAGTAGCTACACGCGCGTGTAGAATGGATTTTCCCTATATATATATATATATATCATCGAGAGTACAATGTAGGCCCTGTTTGGATCCACATGGTACTAAAATTTAGTACTAAAACTGCAACTACTAAACTTTAGTACCCTGTTTGGATACAAGTGCTAAAAGATGCTAAACAACCAGAAAATGACCTTCCTACCCCACTAGCAATAAAGGGGGAGAGATAAAGGGGGGTCATTAATAAGGGCATGGGGTGAAATTCTACAGTTTTAGGAGCTTTTAGCACCTCTTTGGGTGCTAGAGGTTTGGAGCTTTTAGCACCTCTTTTAGCAGCATTTTTTAAAAAACTTTAGCACTATATGTGCTAAACTTTAGCACTTTTGGTGCTAAAATAAGGGATCCAAACACCACCTAAAGAAACATACACGTAAATAAATGGAAGCCCCCTGCAACTACACTAGGGCCTTGTTTAGTTCGGTTGAATTCGATTGAATGCACTGTAGAAAAATGCATTGGGAATCGAAAAAGCAGAGAGAGAACACGTTGTTCAATGAAATGTCTTTTGGTTAAATTGGAGGGAACTAAACAAGGCCTAGCTTGTAGCTAGGCATCGATCAATGCATGAGCAGCGGTGATGTACTTGCATGCATTCGGCGATCGAGTTTGTTCACAGTAGAGTACATGCATTATTTACTACATGCATGCTGCAGCCTGCTTGCTGCAAAAAAGGTGCACGCAACTCCACATGCATTCTTATACTACGTCCTCGAGGCCCACGTAGATGAGATCGATCGATCGATTCATCAGTAACTCCCTGCTGCTTGCTTGTTGAGCTCAAGAATCTTTGGCAGAGGCCCGGGGCCCATGATGCATATATATATATGATCGATCCATTGATTGATGGTTTCAGGACGGGGTCCATCTGATCGTCATGGGAGGGAGAGAGATGCCGCATCTCGCACAAACACCACCTAATCTCAGACTTCTTCTAGTTACGTGGGTTTCTTCTAGGTGTTTTGCCATTTAAAATTTAGTATAAACTTTTCCTACTAAATACCTCCTAATGAGGATTTTCTTGTGCTACATGACTAGTGGTAGTGTTTTACTACTACTTAAAAATACTAGAAGAACTCCACCATTCTGACAGTGAAAGGAGAACGTACTACTGCAGAACTAGTGTAGAAATAAGCTCTAGAACGGGTCACAACCTCAATTACTATAGAAATAAAATTTAATTTAGTACCAGGTCAATCTCAGCTCTCTTCTATAATTTAGTACCGGATTTGCAGCCAGCGGAGATAGGCTTTAGTGCAGGGAGCAATTGTCGTCAATGTGTGTATGTATGTATAGTAGCGGGAAAAGGAGACGACAGATCGAGGTCACAAGACAAAGCTAGGCACCACACAAGCATCAGCTTTATTATGACTTGCGAGACTAAACTATCTCGTATGTTTGACTCATTGGATGATCGAGACAGAGTTAATTAGTTGAAATCTGTGATGTACGTATGCTGGCTAGTTGCTGCTTCCTGGTGGCCGATCAAACAAGTGAAGAGACAAATTAAAGGCCAAAAAGTGGTGGTTGAGTAGTGCAAGCTATCACACATGTACATATATTATAGTGGTACGATATATATATGTGTGTGTGTGTTTATCAAGTTTTCTGCTTTAACTTTTTCCTCATCTCCTTTTTCCTCAATTAGCTTAAATGTTTATCATATAAATTAATTTCTGGTCATATATATCTACACACATGCAAATCATGAGCACAATTTCTTTTAGTTGCATAAGAAATTTAGCTTCCGGCGGTTCCCTCACTAACTCTGGTACATCCATTAAATTCTTTAGCATCTCATTGTTAAATAGGCGGATGCTAGGATTTGAACCATTTAGTGGGTAGAGCAGCCCAACAGGAATTTGGTAGGTAATAAAATATGGAAGCAAGTCAATCGTGCACACACAATTTGCTATATATATAGTCATCCTCATAGTCGATCGTTAATAATGCATGCATGAGAGATATTGTATATATTCTCATTAACAAAAATAAGTAGTTATTAATATTCCGCTATAGCTTTTATAGAGGGCCACTGCCTGCTGCTACACTGTCGCCAATTGTTCCGCAATTGGCGCTAAGGATACTTTAGCATCTCTAAACACTGATATTTGTCTTAGCCATGAAACCATTTAGCTCCACTAATCATATTTTTAGTATGCGGACTAAGATTGCTCATTTGCTTCACACTAGATGTCTAGAAACCCCTTAATCAGGGGCTAAAGAAGACGCATACAGCACAAAGTTCTAATTGTAATTCTAATTATGAAATAATGGGCATGGAGACATGTATATCTAGAATCCTGAGCATATATGTGAGTATATGTATTAATAAAATTTACCTAGTTTTATTTTTCTGTGCATGATAAATTTAAATTTTCATACATTTTACAAAAGCTAAATGGAATAGCTTCTATTATATCTCATTATAGCTTTTTATAGCTTTAGAAGAAACCCGTGGCTAAATGGCATAGCCTGCTATTTAAAACCTTGATTAGAACATTTGCACATTAGTCATTAGAACATTTGTTTCTAAGTTTACCTTTTGCACGAAGCTGTTGGCAAATAATGGGCACTCAAGTTCAACAGAACTGGACCCCATTTCAGGCACTAGAGTCTCTGAAGTAGCAAACTGCAGAACCTTTCTTTTACGGAAGTGATTATCCTAATGTCCTGGACCATCTGGACAGTCAGAAACGATGTCATATTTAATCATCAGCCCTTGTCCACCGATGTCACAAAAGCTGTTTTTGTAAGGAATTTCCATGGTTATCAATAGATCAGTTCATGAAATTCTTTTTTCCTTTTTTGTATTGAATTTTCCCCTCTTTTAATATATAATTAGTAGGGGTGCGAACCACTCCTATTTTATGAAAAAAATTATTTATCATGTTTAACTTTATGGGGAGCTAAATATTCTATCATGCTGTCTAAATTTGAACTTTGTTAATTGTACATATGTACACAACATATAGATAATCCTTTTATTGTCAATAAGTTTGTATGAGGGCAAGCATATATATCTATTAAAGTGCACGGATGGTCTCTGAACTTGTTCCAGGGTGTCATCTAGGTCTCTAAAATATCATAATGCATTGTCAGATCCTTGGACATTTTCCAAGGTGTCACATCGATCCCTAAATTCTGATAAGTAACTAGTTCATAACTAAAATTATATTACTGGTAAGATTTCTAAATGAATCATGTGGAAAAATAGAAAAATAAACAATCTATTTCAAAAAGAACTAATTAATGACGAGTTCAGGGATATAAAAATTCATTTTGAGAGTCTAAGGACTCAAATTACACACGGAAACAAGTTCGAGGATATGAGATGCATCTCAAAAGTCTAGGGATCTGAATGGCACCTCTAGATAAGTTTAGTGACAAAAAATGCATTTGAGAGTTCAGGAATATAGATGACATCTCGAGACAAGTACGTCCGACTACCGCTCATGTATTTTACTTATCTCTATTATATTGCTGATTGGATCATATGTACATTATTGAAATAAACTAAAAACCTGACTTTTGCAACTAGGCAAATTGAGTAACTCTCCAATTTAAGGGACCATCGTCATCTCCGTCACACAGTGCAAGTTAGTTCATACTTATTAGCAAAGGCAGCAGCAGCTATAGCTATAGCTCCAAGTGTTGTATACGTCGCTTAAATAAATTAACCCTCTTATTACATGCATATATCTAACCAGCAGCTGGTTTATTCGAGAAAATAAGTACATAACTAATAATAATCATGGAAACTTTAATTTAATTAAAAAAGAACACTATATGTTCTAACTAATATTAAAATTAGCTCTCAGTTACTTAAATTGTCCATAGGAGATTATATCAAGTAGATTTGCCTTGACTAGCTATTTATTATTAGTGATTCTGATAATAATTTATTGCTCTTATTATCTCTTTTATTTAATCACCCGTGTCTAACATTACGATACACCAAACTGTTTGCTCCCTCTCCCAGCAGCATCTGATGCGGAAAGAGTGAAAATTCGTCACTCTAGACATACATCAGTACTAGCTAGAACTGGCAGCAGTACAATTAAGAGAGAATATAACATCTGGCCAGCAGCTAGCTAGTGGGTAGTGGGCAGTGGCCACTGTGCACCAAAGCAAGAGACAGCGCCTCGCCTTCCTCCTGAATTGAAATCAGCAACAAAACAAACTAGGCACACCCACCAACACCCACCTAAGCTGCTAAGCAAACAGAAGACTCTTGGTTCTCTCATCTACTGCTTCTTCGAATCAAGCTAGCTAGCAGCTACAATTAGCTTCGATCATTATATATATATATATATATATATATATATATATATATATATATAATATATATATATATATGTATATGTATAGACACACACCTCACATGTATGCTATTGCTCAGAAAGTTAAAGCCATGTGTTGTGTGTGTGGATGCAAATGCAACGACTTAAAAGGTAGATAAGTACTCCTTCCATTCCAAATTGTAGCTCATTGTTGACTTTTCTAATGCATATTTGAACATTTGTCTTATGCAAAAAATTACATTAGTATCATTTATTTCGTTATTAGTTGTTTTATTATCAAAAATACTTTAAGTACGACTCACATTTCGATTTATCTGTAATAATTTTTGAATAAGATGAATGATCAAATTTGTTTTTTTTTTAAAAAATCAACGGTGAACTACAATTTGAAACGGAGAAAATATTTATCTATGCGTCACATCATCCATCACATATCGTATTGGATCATTATATTAATTGGCACTAGCTAGGCAAACAACAAAACCCCGGCCAGCCTTCTCCAACTTGGCATGCGCTACTGATCGACAAGCTAGTCGCAGGCTCGCAGCAGCAGCAGCAGTATAGTCGTATACTAGCTAGTACCATCAGGCATCAGCTAGCTCTGGCATAGCTGCTCCAGCTAGCGCAGCAATGGAGCAAATGGCCCAGTACTACTGGAGTATGCTGGGCGCAAGGACCGCCGCTGCTGCGGCGACTAGCCTCAGGTCCTGGCCGCCGCCGGCGCATGGCAACGGCGAGCCGTCATGGGAGGAGCTGGCGTTTGCCCAGGACGCGGCGGGGCACCTCGGCGGCTGCGTGTGGCCGCCGCGCTCCTACACGTGCACCTTCTGCCGGCGGGAGTTCAGGTCCGCGCAGGCGCTCGGCGGCCACATGAACGTGCACCGCCGCGACCGGGCTCGCCTCCGGGAGTGCGCTTCGCCGGATCATGACGTCGCACATCAGACGAAGCAGCAGCAACAGTCCATCATCGCCCCTCCTGCGGATCGCGGCCAGCTTCTGCAGCTGCAGGAATCTATATCTACGACGACGACGACCTTGTTCAGGGCCAAGGCAGCAGTATTAATCTCTGGCTCTGGTAGATCATCTACTTGTGATTGTGACCATCATCTGATGACTTACAATTATAAGGAGGAGGCTGTGACTGCTAGTACTTCTCCTTCATACATATCCACCATCCCCAAGGAGAGCAAGAACAAGCTAGTCATCTCATCCGCACCTGCAGCGACAGCGGGGACCAAACAAGCTCTAGCAGTCGACGATGAGGAGGTTGTGGCGGAAAGGAGGAAGCGAAGGCGACCCGATCAGCAGCCGTTCTTTCTGGCATCATCCAAAGGAGGTCAACATGATGCAAAGGTACCCAAAGTAATCACAAGCCGCACTAGCCCCAATTCACTCCATCTTGCAGGCCGGCAAGAAGTGGATCTGGAGCTCAGGCTTGGGATTAGTCCTAATAAATAAGTTGCGTGAATGGATCCCGTAATTTCTCTAGCTACCGTATGTCTCACCTGTGTGCGTGCACAACGTACTGCATCATATATACTTGCTCCTTCGTGATGAGAACTTTTCGATCACTTGTTCTTTCCCCCCTCTCTCGTCGATTAATTTGGCTCTAGGGTTTCTTAATTTGGTTATCGTCTGCATGATATGATGTTCTTGAGTTTATCAAAGTCAATACACACCTTTGGCCAAAGGCCAGAGCTCTAGCTCTACATATATGTATCCTGCTGATTGTCGAGTTCTAAAATATATATATATATATATATATATACATCTCGTCATTTCATCAACTAACGCAATTTGTACACATTTTTTTAAAAGATTCCATGTTAATTATCAAACTAATACTACATAAATGATGATCTCTAAAATAAAAAATTGGTTCTCCTCTCATAATATGCATTTCCTGACTACATAGCCCAATTGATATATGATCGTAAATTGTGAACCTTTCATGCCGCATCTCTGCTATTTGTTTTCCGTTGATGGATGTTGTACATGACTTGCCAATTGTTGGATTGTTATTAGTTGATGATTGCTGGCTTCTTATGCATTTTGTTCTTAATACTCAAGTTTTGTCAAGATTTTTACACTTACACAGGCAATTCAGTACTATCATCTGAACAATGCTCTCTATGAACAAATAAGATAAGCCTGGCTTCTTTGGAGGCCATGCAAAAAACACAATTGAAATTGGAACAATATAACTACAAGTGTAGGTAATTAAAATGATGATTAATTCCCATTACATGTCTAGCTAGTAATATATAATATCCTATTTCTTCACTCGCATATCTCCAGAATATACTTCTTCAGACAATAAAAATAGCTAGAACTCACTGCTTGTTCTGGAGATCAGCTTAGCTATTCTCATAATATTATGGTCGATTAGATGTATATATAGATAGCGAGGTTCATGCATATAGAACACGGCTGGTAGCTAAATATGCCAAAAAATAATTAATTAAACCTTGTCCATATATAAACACTAGCTAGTACGACCAAATTGCAGGGTACATATTTGCCTCTGAATTGATTGTATTTTCGGCGTGGGCATGCTTGTCCTTGATCGCCCCTTCAACCATAAGCAAGCAAAGGTTTGCTTCTTACTCTAGCTCAGATCACAAGCACACAGTAGACAGGGCAAGGCGTGGTCATCTATTCTGTCTTTTGCACTACATCCCCTATGGGGCAAGGGCACTGCAAGGAATATAATGTTTCTGCTTTATTATTCATATGAAGATTAGACAGATAGAAAGGTGGCTGCATATAAGATAGGCGGTTGTCGTTATTAGTATTATATCAGTACACTATTCATACTTGTTAAAGTATGCATATTGTTCTTTTCTCAGTCACCACAAGTGGCGTGTTTAAATTCCCAAACTTTGCAAAAAGTTTTCACCTTGAGAACCGTGTCAGTTCATTTCTTCTCTCTGTGCACGCGGCCCAATGCATAAATTTTTCACCACTTTTCACCAATTCACCAGATTTAAACACCCCCTATCTTAATTCTTTTCTGGCTTTTGAATGATCCTTTGCCTCCCCTTATATTAATCCATGCATACTACATTAATTGTTCCATGAAAAATTTGCATTGATCAGATCAGTAGAGACAGACGTACGCCTTTGTGTGTGTGTGTGTGTGAGAGAGAGAGAGAGAGGAATCATATCGATCCGTGCAATTGCAAGGATGCAGTGGTGGGGGCGCCCTGTTTGTGTTATTCCATGCACCACACAGTACGCATTCTGAGCTGTGCTGGAGTGTGTCAGTGGCATGTATTGTGAGTTGGTGAGATTAAGCTGCCCCTTGTGTGAGTTGTGACACACCATGCTGCATCTCTAGCTTTCTTGCAAGTGCATATAAGCATGTTCCATCTATCTGCTCTCTGGACCTTAATTTCCATATGCATGCATTCATATTATACACATCATGCACTTTGATTGAGGTGCATGGTCGAGTTTTAACTCAGAGAGTTTCATCAGTAATCAAGCTGCCAACGATTGAGGTGCATATATGAGTACAGGCGACTAGCTGAATATGGTCATCCCCGGCCAGAATATATATTATTACTATCATTGAGCCCTTGGTCGGTATGCATGCATGCTTTGTGTGTGTGTGTCTATATATATATAATATATATATATATATATATACATATATATATATATATATTATGTGTGTGTTTGTGTCATTCCCTTGTTATTTCATTACTGGTTAGGTAAACCCCTAGTGGCTACTTAATCAATGAGTATATTGCTGTCTCCAATATAATATAGAAGGCTGCATATATTATATTAACTATGTCGTCTTGCATCGGAATCAAACTAATATATATGTGCAATCTCTAAAAAAAGATAGTTATACGACTTGACAACGAAAACACCAAAGACCAGCTGGACTTCAAAAGGGAAGTATGAACTGATGAACACAGTAACGATTACCATGTCACTACCTTCTCAGTAGCTAATAAGACAATGGTAACTTAATTTGCTATATATTCTGATCAAAAGATTCCTCACTGTTTTTTGGATTATCTCTAGGTCCTATTCTAGGTAAATAACAAGATAAGCTGCAACCATCACAAGATGTATGGCAAGTAATAGCCATCAGCCGTAAAATATATGCAGAAGCTGTGACTATTGTGATGCTTTAGCAGATCAGAACACACAAGTAGGCCGATGCATTATTTCAAGAAGCGTGTTCTTATATTTTGTTGTCAAATAGGCAAGCAGCAGGACAAGGGCTCTTATATTAGGCCAGTCTCAGGGCACAGCTCTATTGCACAATTACCTAACTATGCCTCTCCCTTGCCGCCTCCTGCTTGCATGCGAATTGCTTGGCCTCAGATCATAGCAGCGCGTGGCACGACGCCCGGCGGCAAGCAGGCAGCTGCATGGCAGTGCTGCACTGCTCTTTCTCCCTGAATCTCCTCTGAACCCAGCGAATTTTCCTCCAAAATAATCCCAAATCCAAATTCAACTTCATCAAGTTCCTTTACCGAATTTGTAGGTATACAGGGATTTAATTATTGTATAGACACTATAACCGAAAGATCAAAGGGTTGGGAGATTGAGCTCTGAACATTGGCCGATTCAACTGAATCGATGAACTCTATTCAGAGTTTCAGACTTCAGCATTTCAGTGAATTTCATATCAGTTTTGAGCTGCCAATTAAAATATCCAAACCTTTAAAAGCTCTGATCCATAAATACATTGTTGTAAAGAGTGTAGATATTTGGTATTATAGAAAATTTCTCATAAATTGAGCTTCAATATGGCCTACCAATGCCGTTTTTCAGACTTGACAAGTCCCTGGCAAAATCAGTTTATGTCCAATTATTTGATCCACATCTCCTCTAACTGTATTCCATAGCTTGTACATCATCATATTTCAAGTCTTCTCAACATATGGCATTTAGGTAAAAACTCAAAATACACTCATGAACATGCCTAATCACTATTATCGTGTGATATAAAATTCCTCCAAAATTTGAGTTTTCAAGTTTGAATTCTTCTCAAACTTGACCAATCCAAGTTTATAGGACCTTGTACTAATGTTTGGAGTCAATAGCCAAAGTTTGTCTTGGTCAACTTTTCCAGGGTGCAAAATTACCAAAATGCCCCTAGGGCATGTTAGTTCTCCTTGAATAGCTCTAAAGCTTTTAACTCTTTATATTTCTCCTCATTAGTTCTTAATGACACTCTTAGGATCTTAGCACAATATAAACACTTGAAGTGGTACACCTGCGATGGGAATGAGTGCGTGTGGCTGTGACCATTTTGTGCAACGCGTGAGCAAATAAGGGACGGGAGGGGAGGGGAAGAGGCGACGGGTGGAAGGGGAAGGATCAGGAAGGGGCGAGTAGGGGCTATCGGGCCATGAAATGAGTAAATGGACGCGTGAATACTGACTTGGAAACTGCCGAGAATAGTGCTTGGGACTTGTCGGATATCAATATCCGGGGCGTTTAAATTCCCGAGGTTATGACGCATGTCAACAAGTTATCCACCCAAAACAAATCATAGAATACAAAGCCTTTTTGACACACCCTTCTAGCGATACGACCCAACTTCGGTCCAGCTATGGCCCGATAAGCCCAACTCCGCCTCGCCCGACCCCGAGAAGGGTCGGGAGCGGGGACGTTGCGGGGCGGGAGCCTCCGCCTTGCCCGACCCCCACGCCCGAGTCAGGACGAGGCCCCATGGCCTCCTCTCCGTCTCGCCCGACCTCCCCGGTCTGGACTATAGGCCGGTCCCATCGAGGGAGCCCCGGAGGGGGGTCGGGCCGGTCAGGCAAATACGGTCTGCAACGTGGATAAGACGGGACGGGCATTAACTGCCTCGGACAGGTGGGGTGAGGGCAGTACACCTAAACGTGATGACCGCTCTGTCCTTGGCAAATGACCGTTCACTGCCACGCCCTCAACCACTCCGTCCTGACGAAAGACGGAGCGCTGACACTCGGCATGGAGGGGTGAAATGGCCCTGTTCGACACGTCAGCGAGTACTCTTCTTGAGCGTCACCCATAGTGCCCTAGGGGATGGGCCTTAGGAGTAAGTGAAGACCGAGGCCAAGGCGGTTTCCTTCTGATTGAAGTTTTCTCTCTCTCCCTCGTGTAGACAGCCCGACCCGTTCCCTTGAACTATAAAAGGGAAGGGGGCCTTCCTTAGCGAGGGTTCGAAATCATCACACTTACACACACGCTCACAGAGACTTGGGATCCCTTCCCTCTCTCGATCGCTTGTAACCCTACTACGAGCAATGCGAGTAACACGAGAACCTCGAACTGGACGTAGGGCGTTCGTGCCCAAACCAGTATAATCCTTGTGTCCTCTCGCGAACCATCCGAGCCTTAGCACGCAATCCACTAAATTCACTAGTCGGTGATTTCTTGCACCGACAGTTGGTGCGCCAGGTAGGGGCCTTTGCATGTTCGCCGATCTCCTTCAGGCTTCGGATGGCCAACAACGCCTCGAGCTGGGTTCCTAGGATGTAGGTGCATTTCGGGAGTCTGGATTTCATCACCACTGATGGCGGGAGACTGGAGCGAGTCATCACCGCCTCCCCAACCATCGGCGCCGACGCCGACATCGTGACGGTCACCGAGGCCCTCGCGAACGTTCGACTTGTCGCCCCAGAGTCCCACGAGTCTCCCACAGATTCCAGCGAAGGGGCCCTCTGGCGGCAGCTCGATACGTTCCTAGGACCACAACCGTCGCGGGAAGACACGCTCTATGTCGCGTTCACGCCAACGAATGTTGTAACTCAGCTTGTGGGAAATGCCCCTCTCACGCCAGAGGTGCTAAACACTCCCGTGCCTCGCGTCATGCTGTTCGGACTGCGAAACACAGGCGAAACTGTATCGCTCTTACTAGCACAACGCATGAGCCAGTTCCTTACGAACAATGAGTTCGTAGGGGTCATCGACCACGTTTCGGAGTCCGTCTTCGACCTCCTCAGCGATGGGTTGTTGGGGGACTTTGAAACAGAGCTCGCCGCGGACAGCCACCACGTCTCCCGTGAGTGTTTCATGGCCGACACTCCCGAGGGGGCCGCGGAAGAGGTGCACGAGGAAGATCTCGAACCAGCACCAACCTTGGGAGCGGCTGCTGCCGCCGCCGCATCGGGGAACGCCGGAAGGGCTGGGACCGTCCCACCCCCACAGCTGCGCCCTGACCAGGCGCGAGCGTGATGTGAGGAGTTACAGGAAGCGCAATGCTGCCTGGAGCAAGACCGCGCTCACATGGAGCGGGAACGGCTTCGGGTGGAACAGGAGCGTGCCCAGGTAGAGCAGGAACGGGCCCGTGTGGAGCAAGAGCAGGAGCGAATCGAGCGCGAGCTCCGACAACACAATGATGGACCGCCGGCTTGCGCCCGCACCCGTGATGTGCAGTAGTAGATCCTCAATAACGATGTGGCACACCCCCGCTTCGCAAGGGCCAGCCAGAACATCGTGGCGGTAGCGGTGCTCCTGTGGGGCCTTCCCGACCCTATGACACCGGAAGCCCGCAGGGCCCAACGTGAGGTGGGCCAGCTGCTCAAACGGACGGCAGCTCAGCAGGCCGAGAGCGCGTAGTCTCGGTGATGCGGCTCCCAGGCCACTTATTGCGCTGCCTCGAGGCAGCCCCCGCGCGACTGTGGCAACCGTGACCTCCAAGACGTCTCGATCCACCAGCCGCCTCCAGGACCCGAGGGAGGGCCCCGAGTCCCGATTTGGGGGCGCCTCGGTCCGGTCCAGGATGCCCGCAACATAATAAATGCGCGGTGCCGCCAGCCGGCCGATGGCGAGCGGGAGCCCCAGCGCGGGCGTGCCCCTCGTCGCGGCGCCCGTTACGACGACGATGACGGAGAACAGAGCCCGAGCCCGTATGCCCCGGGGCCTCGCGCCTTCAGCTCCCGAATTAGAAATGCGCCGTGCCCTCAACGTTTTCGCCCCCCGATGAACTTGCCCAAGTATGCCGAGGAGACCAATCCCGAGCTCTGGCTTGAGGATTACCGGCTCGCATGCCATGCTGGAGGAGCGGACGATGATGATTTTGTCATCCGACACCTACCACTGTATCTGGCCGACTCGGCCAGAACGTGGCTCGAGCACCTCCCGGGGGGTCAGATCCAGAGCTGGGCCGACCTCCGGGAGATCTTCGTAGGGAACTTCCAGGCGACCTACACTCACCAGAAACCCATGGGATCTCAAGAACTACCGTCAGAAGCAAGGGGAGACTCTTCGAGAGTACATCTGATGCTTCTCCCGGCAATGCAACGAGCTACCCAACATCGCCGATGCCGACGTCATCAGCGCCTTCCTATTGGGGACGACTTGCAAGTCCCTCGTCCACAAGCTCGGACGAAAAAGCCCCCGCACGGCGAAGGATCTCCTTGACATTGCAACAAGCCATGCCTCCGGCGAAGAGGCAGTCGGGGCCATCTTTAACCACCCCGCCGAGGGGAGGGGCAAGCGAGACGAAGAGGCCGACGAAGGCCCCTCCGACCGCCCGAACAAAAAGAAGAGGAATAATAAGGCACGGCGTCAGGACAACGACATCGCCATGGTGACCGCGGCAGAACGGAAGCCCAGCGCCAAGCCTCCGGTAGGGGAAGTGCCCGACCACTTCGCGAAAATGTGGAATGGCCCCTGTCCCAACCACGAATACGCCGTGAAGCACCTCTACAAGGATTGCTCCTTCATGAAGAAATTCATGTCGGGGGGATACCCGGAAAGGGGAGCCTCGGAGGGAGAAGCCCGATCCGATCCCCAAGGGCCCCGAGGCGGGAGAAGACATGGCGACCGACCCTTACCCAGAGCCCGATGGATGTTTGATGATCTTCGGCGGCACCGAGGCCTCGATCAGCAAGGGTAGGGCCCAGGTGGAACGCCGTGAGGTGTTCGCTGCTGAGCCGGCCACGCCGGCCTTCCTCCGGTGGTCGGAGGCGGCCATAACCTTTGACCGCGACAACCATCCACAGTTCGTTCCCAGGCCGGGCAAGTATCCGCTTGTGGTCGATCCGATCATCGATCGGAAATGATTCACCAAGGTACTAATGGACGGCGGGAGCGGGCTCAACATCCTCTACGCCGACACGCTCGACGCAATGGGCATTGATTGGGCGCGCATCCGCTCGACCGAGGCGCCCTTCCACAGGGTCATCCCTGGGAAGCAAGCCGTCTCCCTCGGGCAGATCGACCTGCCCATCACGTTCGGGACCCCGTCCAACTTTAGGATGGAGACCCTTACATTCGAGGTAGTAGGGTTCCACGGGTCCTACCATGCCATAATGGGTCGGCCGTGCTACGCGAAGTTCATGGACGTCCCCAACTACACCTACCTGAAGCTCAAGATGCCTGGACCGAAGGGGGTGATCACTGTGGGCTCGTTTTTCCAATGTGCCTATCAGTGTGAGGCCGAGAGCTGTGAGCTGGCCTCGGTAACCATCGTCTCCACGGAGGAGCTCGCATCGATCCGAGCCCGACTGGTGGAAGAGGCTCTGGACTCCAATCACGGCACGGCCTCCTTCCAGCCGACGGAGGATACCAAGGAAGTGTAGCTCGACTCGGACAACGCCAAGGAGAAGGTGGCTCGGATCAGGACCAAGCTGTCCCCCAAATAGGAAAGCGCGCTCGTCGACTTCCTCCACGCGAACATCGACATCTTCGTGTGGAGACCCTTGGATATGCCGGGCATCTCGAGGGAAGTCGCCGAGCACTCCCTGAACATTCGGCCTGGCTTCAAACCGGTAAAGCAATGCCTACGCCGCTTCGACAACGAGAAGCGCAAAGCCATCAGTGAGGAGCTCGCAAAGCTTTTGGCGGCCGGATTCATCAAGGAGGCGTATGCTCGAAGGATTCATTTCCTTTACCACACATAGATCAAGTAGTCGACTCGACCTTGGGGTGCGAAACCCTCTGCTTCCTTGATGCGTATTCCGGATACCATCAGATCACGATGAAGGAATCTGGCCAGCTCACGACTTCCTTTATCACCCCGTTCGGCTCATACTGTTACGTGACGATGCCGTTTGGACTCAAAAACGCGGGAGCTACATACCAACGATGTATGCTCAAGTGTTTCGACGACCTCATCAGACAGACCATAGAGGCGTATGTAGATGACATCATAGTCAAGTCTAAGCAGGCCAACCAACTCGTGGCCGACCTGCAAGAAACATTCGATAAGCTTCGGGCGAACGGTGTCAAACTCAACCCCGAGAAGTGCATATTCGGGGTGCCGAGGAGGTTGTTGCTTGGCTTCATTGTGTCCTAGCGAGGGATCGAGGCCAATCCAGAAAAAATCGAGGCCATCGACAAAATGGGCCCAATTCAGAACCTTAAGGGAGTACAACAAGTCATGGGGTACCTCGCTGCATTGAGCCGGTTCATCTCGAGGCTCGGAGAGCGAGTCCTCCCCCTATACCGCCTCTTGAAAAAGTCCGAGCGATTCACTTGGACTCAAGAGGCCCATGAAGCTCTCGCACATATCAAGGCTGTCCTAATAAAGGCACCAATCCTGGTCCCCCCCCGACAGGCGAACCTCTCCTGCTCTACATCACGGCCACGACACAGGTCGTAAGCGCGGCACTCGTGGTAGAGCGGGAGGAAGAGGGACATGCCTTCAAGGTTCAGCGCCCAGTGTATTTCATAAGTGAAATACTCAATGATACAAAGATGCGGTACCCACAGATCCAAAAGCTGTTGTACGCTGTCTTGATCACCAAAAGGAAACTGCGCCACTACTTTGACTCACACCCAGTTATCGTGGTGAGCTCATTCCCCCTTGGTGAGATCATCAACAACCCCGACTCCATGGGTCGGATCGCTAAATGGGCGCTCGAGCTAATGGGCCAAGGGATCACATACACTCCTCGAGCAGCGATCAAATCCTAAGTCTTCGTCGACTTCATTGCCAAGTGGACCGAAACCCAAATGCCGCCAGTACCGGCCGACCAAGAGTACTGGATCATGTACTTCGATGGGTCACTGGTTAGAACTGGTGCAGGGGTCGGACTGGTTTTCGTTTCCTCCCTAGGGGTGCGGATGAAGTACATAGTTCGACTACACTTCTCAGCATCGAACAACGTGGCCGAATATGAAGCCCTCATCAATGGCATGAAGAACGTGATCAAATTGGGGATCCGATGTGTTGAGATCAGAGGCGATTCCCAGCTCGTGGTCGACCAAGTCATGAAAGAATCAAGCTGCAAAAGCGAGATTATGGCCCCATACTGCCGAGACGTCCAGAAGCTTGAGGACAAATTCGATAGCCTTGAGCTTAAACACATCAAACGACGGTTTAACGAAGCCGCTGACGAACTGGCCAAGAAAGCATCCGGCCAGGAGCCAGTCCGACCGGCGTCTTCGCCAGCGATCAACGAATCCCGTCGATTAGCATTGCAAGCTCGGAGCCGGTAGGCGCAAAGCCGCCCACCCAGGGCTTGGGGGCTGACAGCACCCCGACCCCGACCACGACCAAGGTCATGGAAATCAAGGACTCCACAGTCAACGCCGACCCGACTGACCAGGCCTTAATGGATCTCTTAGCCCTGGCGATGGCCATGCTATCCTAGGAAAAAGACATCGAGGCTGACCCCACAGATTGGCGCCGACCCTTCCTTGATTGCCTCATCTGGGAAAAGCTCCCTGAAAACAAGGCCAAGGCTCGACGCATCGCACGCCGTGCCAAATCCTACGTCATCGTAGGAGAGGAGCTCTACCGAAAGAGACCTACCAAATTCCTCCAACACTGCATACCCTCTGTGGGATATACACGGCGGCACGTGTGGTCACCACGCCGGCCCCCGCAACCACGTCGGAAACGTATTCCGCCAGGGTTTTTATTGGCCAACGGCAGTGAAAGACGCCGTAGAGATCGTACGCACTTGCGAAGGGTGCCAACTCTAAGCCAGACAAACCCACTTGCTGGCTCAAGCCCTTCAGACTATCCCTGTTACATGGCCATTCGCGGTCTGGGGGCTAGACATGGTCGGGCCTCTCAAGGAAGCGCCCGGAGGCTTCACCCTCCTGCTCGTCGCCATTGACAAATTCAGTAAGTGGATCGAGGTCCACCCCATCACAACAACCCGCTCCGAAGAAGCGGTCAAGTTTTTCTTAAACATCATCCACCGCTTTGGGGTCCCAAATTCCATCATCACAGACAATGGTACACAGTTCACTGGGAAGAAATTCCTACAATTCTGTGATGAATACCAAATCCACGTGGACTGGGCGGTCATAGCGCACCCCCGCACGAACAGGCAAGCGAAACGCGTAAACGGCATGATCCTCCAAGGCGTCAAGCCCCTAACCTTTGAACGACTGAAGAAATTCGGTGGCTGATGGGTCGAGGAACTCCCCGCGGTGGTCTGGAGTTTAAGGACCACAGCCAGTCGGGCAACAGGGTTTACCCCATTTTTTATGGTGTACAGTTTAGAGGCCATCCTCCCAATCGATCTTGAATATGGTTCACCGCGAGTCCGCGCCTATGACGAGGCCGGCAACCAAACCGCTTTGGAGGACGCGGCTGATCAGTTAGAGGAGGCCCGAGAAGTTGCACTGGCCCACTCGGCCAAGTACCAACAAGCACTACGGCGATACCACAGCTGCCGAGTGCGGGAGCAGGCGTTCCAAGTTGGTGACTTAGTCCTACGCCTAGTCCAGAGTAACAAAGACCACCACAAACTTTCGACCCCCTGGGAAGGTCCATATATCATCTCCCAAGTTCTCCGACCCAGCTCGTACAAGTTGCAGAACGCCGAAGGCGAGGAATACACCAACGCTTGGAACATCGAGCAGCTACATCGTTTCTACTCTTAAACTCCATTCAAATTACGCACATACTTCTCGTAGTCTTGTGAGCGACCTCCTACCCCAAAACTTGGGGTCGGGCATCGCTCAGGGGCTAGCCAGGGCCCCTCCCTGTAGTACAGGCCTCGGCCAGCGCCCGGTTCCTTTTCTGTCACAGGCTAAGGAAAGGCCAGCACGTAGTGGCGTGGGCTCGGACGGATTGGTTAGAGCGCAAAAAGCCAAAGGCCTTGAAGGCAGCGGCCGGATGCTCACCAATAGCAACGTGGCTCACTCCATTACGAGGCGAGCCCCGACCCTAGGCACATGGTAGGAAAAGGGCTCGGAGGCTAACACACATACACATGAGCGACGCACATAAAACTAAAACGACGAAGCATAAAACGGCCGACTCAGGAACACTTCCTGCTCGGTCACAAGTTCAAGTTACAAAATAAAGCCCAAAGGCGCAAAGTACCATGAACAGAAATGAACTAACTAAGGGGCCCATGGCCCGCTCTCCGTCTGTGTTGATGCAGCTAGGGTCGCCTCCATGGAAGCCACGTCATCCTCCAACGCTCGCACCTCCTCAAAAGTACAGCCCGGCGCGAAGCCTTCCGCGAAGAACTCCAACACAATCTCGGCGTAGTGCGAGCAGGCCACGGCGAAGGCCCGCTGCACGCCAAGGTACAATCTGTCCGCTGCCAGAGCCCACACCCGGGTCAGGATCTGGGAGACTTGGGTCGGCAGCGAGCTCGACCCCACCTCCGTCCCCATCCTGAGGTCGCCGAGCGTGGTGTTGACAGCAACACGAAGGGCGTTGTGCTCATCGACTTCCAGCTTCAGCGCGGCCTCAAGCTGCCATAGCTCGGTTCGGAATCGGGCAATCTCCGCCTAGTCCCCCACTGCCGCGGTCGCCAGATCAGCGATAATGCCCTCGGCCTCAATCCGGGCTCTCCTCTCAACCGCCAAAGCCACGCGGACACCGGTCAGGTCCCAGTCTTGGACACCAACAAGCCGGAGAGCGTCGTCCCGACCCGTCCGAGCCTTCACAAGCTCTTCGCGCGCCTGTTGCAAGGCACCCATGGCCTGATCCCGCTCGGTGCGAAGGCGATCGTGCTCGTCCTGCAACTGACGACGCTCCTCATCTCGAGCGGCCGACTCGGACGCCCAAGAGGCGAGCACGTCTCTCTTCTTCTCCTCGGCATCCTCGGCGTGCTCACGCGCCTCCTGGGCATTCATGCAGGTGGCATTAGCCTCTCAACGAGTGGCAGCTAGCTGCACCACAAGCGTCTCCCGAGCTTGCGCGTGGATGGTGTTGGCCTCCCGCCGGGCAGCATCCAGCTGCTCGTCAGACACCGCCTGAGCTTGAGCACACGCATCTTCCACCTCGCGATGGGCGGCGGCCAACTGTGCCACCAGCATCTCGCGTTCCTCCCTCTCGGCAGCCGACCGATCCTAGACGTCCTTCTCCTGCCGAAGAAAGATGGACTTGTCACGGTTGCGGTCCATCATAGACTAAAACAACAAAGAGGATCAAAGACATCTCCCTTTAAAGAGAAGAACCAAAAGCCCAAGAGGTAGGAGAAACTCACCTCGTTGGCCGGGACGACCATGTTCTGGAGCGTGTTCGGCGCGGCGTGCAGGGCCCCGACCACCGAGTTGACCCCGGCTTCGATTCACCGGCAGTCGTCCTGCTCCGCGCCGTCATCCAAGGCAAAAACCGTGGCATCAGGGTTTTGCCGGTCAGCCCATCGGAGTCAACGGCCTCCAAAAGCAGAGGCGTCCTTCTCCAGTCGCAGCACCTCGTGGCCCCTAGCGACCCCCACGTCCGGGGAAGGGTCTCGGACAAGACTCGTCCCTGGGGTCTCGCCCTGCTCCCCCGAGGTCGCAGACACCGTCCCCAAGACGGCCCTGGCAACGGCCGACGAGGGCGCGACGTCCTCGGCCACTCGAGGAGGCGGCGAGGTCGGGAACGCTTCAGCAGACGCCGTCTCCAAGAGTTCACCCGCAGGCTCGCCGCGTGAATCGGCGTTTTCCCCCTGCGGAATGGGGAGCTCCTGGTCACCCGCAGCGTCGAGCCCCGAGGCAGCCGCCTCGAGCTCAGTCGGCTGCGAGGACGGAAGTCCGGCGCCCGGAGCCTCATAACCAGACGTGGCCGGACCCTCGGCGCTCGAAGCGTGAAGTCCAGACCTTGCTGCGGGATCCGGTGAACCCGGCGGCATGATCCCAACGACGAGCGAGCCGCCAGACTGGCCACCCACGCCCACCGACCCAAGCGTCACCTGCACTACAGGGTCGGCGAAGCTGATCCCCATCCCTAGTGCGTGCCCACCTTTTGCCGTGCAAGCACCTTCCTGGGCGCCAAGGCAAGAGGGACAGCCCGACTCCCGGACCTGCGTTACAAAAGAACTGAGAACTTGGTAAGGCCGGAAGAAAAACAACATTAAGTGCCAAGAGAGATGCACCTGGAAACCATAGGGAACACCGAGCTTGATTTCTTCTAGGGTGGATCTTCCACCTAGCTCGTGCCCTCGGCCCTTGGGCGCTTACACTTGTCGGCCCTCAGGGTCGCTGGGGACCGACCCTCCCCGGCGGAACCCCCCGGGGGCTGGGCGCCTGCCAACTAGGTCCCGGGGCGAGGAAGCATGTGGGGGCACAAAATTCAAGGCTCGAAAAGGGCTGTGTCCATCACTGGCACCGACGGCGGCCACGGGAGGCGACCCCTGGTCTTGATCCATGGGGTCGTCCTCACGAACCACCTCCACAGAGCGAAGTGGGGGTCGATGCCGAGGAAGCCCTCGCACGTGGCGATGAACGCCGCCATGTGCTGGACCCCATTGGGTTGATGTGGTGCAGCTCTAACCCGTAATGATGCAGGATCCCGCGGAGGAAGTAGTACGGAGGAAAACCCAATCCCCGCTCGTGGAAGGGGAGGAAAGAGACGACGTAGCCGGGCGGCGGATTCGGTCGGTCCTCAGAGCCGGGGACGATCCACTCCACCGCCTCCATCCTCGGGCACAGGAGGCCCCGCTCCACTAGGTGATTGAGGTGAGCTTCCATCACCGATGAACGCATCCAAGACCCCATTGCAAGTGCAAGCTCAGGGCGAGCGGAGAAAAGAGAGCTGGAGGGCGCAAGCAGTGGCGGCGGGGTGGTTGGCTACGGTGGCGAGGGCGAGCGAGGGAGAGAAGCAGCGCACGGGCGGATTAGATGCGAAGCGACGGGCAGAGGCATGGGAGGAAAGAACCCGGCCCTTCCCCCGTATTTATGAGGGTGGGGTCGGGGCATGCCCGAGAAACACGCCACACCCCCCTGCGCACGACTCCGCCTCGTCTCCTCGTTCCTCGCGCCACGATCTCCCGCCGTGGTGCCGGTGACGGTTCGCCTCTGAACAGGCCTCGAAGGCCTAAAAAGGTAAGTGGCCTTCAGACAAGGGCGCCCCGATAAAGCCCAAAACAGCTGAAGAGTTCTAAGGCCGGCCCACGAAGGGTCCGACGGCCGCTCCAAAGCGTCCTCCGAGTGAGAGGCGGAGATGGGTGGGCCTGCTAGCGGCCAATACCCTGGGGCACGAGCACCGAGGGCACCCCGACTCACGTTCGAGCCCAAGCATGCCCCGACCCCATGTATCTTATCGCAAAGAGGCACCGAGCCCCCGCAGCCGGTCGGACGACTGTGGGAACTAAGGGGGTCGGGCACCAGGGATTTGTTGAGGTCAATCACAGGCTGATCCGACAATTCTCCCTTGAAGGGGCATTGAGGCCTCACTCGAACTTACCTGTTCGTAACTCAACGAGAGCCGTGCTTTGGCCTATGTGGCAAAGCACGAGGCATCTCTAACCCTCCATCCTACCGTAAGGAAAGCGCGAGGGGAAAACACAAACAAGACGAAACGATCGTTCGTTCGGGCCCGAGTCCCGGAAAAAACACGGGGGTCAGAATCGCAAATAAGAGACCGACGACACAGTCACAGAATGCACGAACAACAATGTCTTTATTCATGAATAAAGACAAAGTACTTACGGCGCGCGGCTGTGGAAAGATATAAACGAGAATCGCCACTCCTATGTGGTGATTTGGGGTGACCAAAGCTGGGAGTCCTCCTAAGCGAAATGGAAGGCCGTGTGAACGTACGTCGCAGGCCTTCTTGTGGCATCGTCCTCCCCTAGGACGCCATAGGGAGAGAAGGTGCAGGAGCATAGCTCCTGGCGGCGAACCGACCACCACGTCGCGCTCCATGCCTCCCTCGCCTCGAATTCAACTGGCATCGACAACGGCAACCCGCAGAAGAGAGGACGAATAGCAGCAGCGCGTCGGTGGCTGTACATGATCCACCCCAACCTCAAGCCCCTCTGGAAGCACCTGCAAAGCGCAAGTGCCAGAAGCGATGGGCGGGGAGGGTCGGCGACGACGCCAATGACCCAAGCTGCGCACGACAGCCCACCACACCACCGCCTCCGAAGTGGTAGGTGTGGGAAGGAAGTCGGCAGCACCGAGGGCCTGTGTGACATCGAGCAGATGTCGCACCATGCACCCGACTCCCTAGATTCGCAGGGATTCTTCTAGCATCAAGGAATGGCTCTTCTGACCCCGCCCTCAGGACGAAGCCTACGAACGCAAACTCCATTTGGGGAAAAAGGGGCAGAAGGAACAAACTCAGATGCTGGAGTGGCCGAGCTAGACACCCCTATTTATAGCAAAAAATGGCCCACACGCTCCGCATGAGGGCTACAGGAACTCGCCGCGTGGCGCAACCACGCGGTCGGTCCGAAAGGGACAAAGGCTCCCACGGGAGGAACAGTGGCAGCACGCCCGAGATCGGACTGACGTGACGACTCGCGCCAGAGCCAGGCGAGCCAGGCACGCCTCGCTGCGGACCCTGAAGCAAGGTCATGAGACCTCTGCGCGCAATTAAGGCCCGCGCCAGGCCCTAAAAAGGAGCGATCCGTTTGAGCGGTGACGGGACTGCTTGAGTGGGCGAATCTCAGCCCCTGAGCGAATTCCAATCTATAGGTATACCGCAAGACACCTCTATCTCCCAAGTTCTAATCCAATGTTATCTTCACCAGCTTGACAAGATCTTAAAAGAGGTGTGGTACTTCTCCCAAGAGGGAGAACAGCCTTTGAAGGTGTACTATGCTAGGTATGCGGACACAATCTTGTTAGGCATTCCACGAATTCCAAATTTCTTTAATGCCGCTAGAGCTAAAGAGCATGTGCGAACCATACTAAAAAATTCTTGTGATAAGTTAGACCTCGATGTCAGCTGGGAGGAGATTACCTCTGAGAAACTTCTCATTTTTCTTGGTGGGAAAAAATAGTTTGACGTAATTCGCCCAGCGGCTCGGGGGCTACACCCACCAGGTGCGCTCGCGCGTCCCTGGAGAGGGAAACAACCAAAATGCCCACGAACTGACCCTCTGGACGAGTCCACGACTTGACCAAAGGCTCAGGGGCTACACCCGGTGGGTGCGCTCGCGTGCACCCATGGATGGATCGACAAGGCCAAGTCGATGAGTCCCTGCACATGTCATAAGACCTCCGCAAGGACTCGGGGGCTACCGTCGGATATCAATATCCGGGGCGTTTAAATTCCCGAGGTTATTACGCATGTCAACAAGTTATCCACCCAAAACAAATCATAGAATACAAAGCCTTTTTGACACACCCTTCCAGCGATACGACCCAACTTGGGTCTAGCTACGGCCCGATAAGCCCAACTCCGGTTCACCCGACCCCAGGAAAGGGATTGGGAACAGGGCACGTCTCAGCAAAGCCACTCCGCCTCGCCTGACCCCGAGAGGGGTCGAGAGCAGGGATGTTGCGGGGCGGGAGCCTCCGCCTCGCCCGACCCCCACACCCGAGTCAGGACAAGGCCCCATGGCCTCCTCTCCGTCTCGCCCGACCTCCCCGGTCTGGACTATAGGCCGGTCCCATCGAGGGAGCCCCGGGAGGGGGGGTCGGGCCGGTCAGGCAAATACGGTCGCAACGTGGATAAGACGGGATGGGCATTAACTGCCCCGGACAGACGGGGTGAGGGCAGTACACCTAAACGTGATGACCGCTCCGTCCTTGGCAAATGACCGTTCACTGCCATGTCCTCAACCACTCTGTCCTGACGAAAGACGGAGCGCTGACACTCGGCGTGGAGGGGTGAAATGGCCCTGTTCGACACGTCGGCGAGTACTCTTTTTGAGCGTCACCCACAGTGCCCCAGGGGATGGGCCTCAGGAGTAGGTGAAGACCGAGGCCAAGACGGTTTCCTTCTGATCGAATCTTTCTCTCTCTTCCCCTCGTGTAGATAGCCCGACCCGTTCCCTTGAACTATAAAAGGGAAGGGGGGCCTTCCTTAGCAAGGGTTCGAAATCATCACACTTACACACACACTCACAGAGACTTGGGAGCCCTTTCCTCTCTCGATCGCTTGTAACCCCTACTACGAGCAACGCGAGTAACACGAGAACCTCGAACTGGATGTAGGGCGTTCGTGCCCGAACCAGTATAATCCTTGTGTCTTCTCACGAACCATCCAAGCCTTAGCACGCAATCCACTAAATTCACTAGTCGGTGATTTCTTGCACCGACAGGACTCTTAACCGCAGTTTGGAATCTAGGACACTTCTTGTGGGACAAATTTTAGAGTCTAATAGGACTGTTACTGTGGGACGGACGGAGTAGGCTATAGCACAATGAAAATGCATCTAGGCCCTTCAGGGCAGCTCCAGGCTTGTTCGATTTGTTCTGACCACCGACGTCAAATGGAACTACGGTTCGGTCCCTCCTGTGCTAACGTCGACGTGTGGAGCCCACGAACCGTAAAAAAAATATTATCTCCCCTCTGTTCCCAGCTCTCATGCGGCCAGGCGCTGGTCTGGTGGAGCAGTAAATGCGGCCAAAGAGTAGAATAGATGATATTTTAATCGCTTGAGTTCGACCAGAGTTTGGACATCGATTTCCAGTCTGCAGAACATCGATGCTCACTGTGTGAATAGTTCGTTTTTCTCGTCTCCTAAATCGATTTTGAGATACACTGGGGGTGGCCTCAGTAGATTTTGGTGGATTGAGTGACAAATACCATTAAGGGATTAATATATGTAACAAGTGTATGGGCAGGTGGTTAGTCCTACATACTCAAATGTTTGAGATATAGCGTTGATCAAATGTGAAGGAGTATATAATATGACTAAATGACGTGTAAACAATTAAATGGCCCCATAAAATTGGAATAAATGAACAACTGACAAGCAAAAATGCGAAAGTACAAAAGAGACATGGTGAGATAGACATGACTTGGTCTCATTGATGATTTGATTGTATAATACAAGAGAAGTTGAAAAAACAATGCATGGCATTCCATAGAAAAGATCTTAAATGACGGTGTACCATTGAAAAAAATTGCAAACCTTGTATGCCACCCCATGCCCCATGTGGAGTGGCATATAAGGCATGAAGCAAAATTAGTGCACACAAGGATTATGATATTTTTTAACCTTAGGCTATGAGAAGCCCCCATTTTAATTTATATTATGGTATTGATGACTTACTGGTCACCGTTAATCAATAAGGTGGATTAAATGTTTCAACAGCTCCTCTATCAATGGAAGATTAAAGTACTTGTGCTTCACCACCTCTCACGTTGGAGGCCAACACACCAACTACGGACGAGTTGGTGTTGTTGAGTTGAAGCTTGGGTTTTTTAAGGTTATTGAGGAGTCTTTGTGGCGAGCTCATGTGTTTGTTCAAATCAGATGGATCTCCTAACTCGTCTTCTCCCCTATCTCATCCCGACCGAGATCCCAGCCAACAAAATTGGCTGCTGTGGTCTGCTCATGCTAGTTGCCTAAGACTTATGATTTTCTAGGCGCTTGATGTTTAGGAGATATGAAAAAAATTAACATATTGTAATATCTTCATCTCCTTTTATCTTGTCTCCGAATTGTAGTTCAGTAGAGCTTTCACCAAATTTATAGAAATAGACACCAACATACTTCACAAAAAAATTAATTAGTTTCAGTGAGTCCAACATGATATATATTTTGATAATTGCATTTATTTTGTATTGTACATGTTAATGTATTTTCTATGAAGTTGGCCCAAGTTAGAAAAAATTAACTTGAGACAAAGCTAAAAGTGAACTTAACTTTGAATGGATAGGTCATTTGGCATGCTCTAATAAATTCGTATTTGGCTGCCATAAGAAAGACAGGCATTAGTACACGAACATTTTCACCACCAGTTTATAAGGCCCTATCATCGTCAGCTTTTGTGGGTAGTGGTAACCATCGGTTCGAGCCAAAAGCTGGCAATGATAGCCTTTTAGCAGCAGTCCCTTAAAGTGGAGTATTAGTGCCAAATATATAACAGACACGTCTATATGGGTATTTATTTTTTTATAAAGGAAAATCAGTCAAATGATGCGGCCAGATGGTAAAAGGAAATTTATTTGTACTCCATGCGATTCATTTTTGTTTTGTGCTGATCAAAGTTAATCAACTCTAATAAAATTTATAGAAAAGTATATTAACACATCTACAACAGCAAAAAGATACACCTAAGTTGGATTTAACGAAACCGATTTGATGTTGTAGGTGTTGATGCATTTTTACTTGGTTAAAGTTAGAGAAATTTAATTAGGGTAGACAAGAAATGATTTATATTTGGTACCAATGAATTACCTCTTATATGAAACCTCTGCTTTCAATGAATAAGATCGACAAAGTTGGTTCGTTAATTTGTTGTGATTATCGTTAGATATTGGAAATCAGAAAAGAACAAACACGATCGAGCTAATTCAATCTCTCTCCCATCAAGATTGAGCAGAGCATATGCTCATTGACCTTGCTCCTCTCCCCCATAATTTAGTGGAAAAAGTCCAGTTTACACCCTCTAACCATCACTGGAGTCTGATTTTCAACCCTTCGCTACAAAACTAGACATCATAGGCCATCTAACTATCGAAACCGTCCAAATTTGGCCTACAAAACTAGACATCATAGGCCATCTAACTATCGAAACCGTCCAAATTTGGCCCTTTGGGTGGTTTTGAGGGTGGTTTTCTATTTTCTGATAATTTAAAAAAAATCTGTTTAATTTAAATAATTCATTACTAATTTATTTTAAATTAGAAAGATATGAAACCAATACCAAAAAAATTCTAAAAGTGTAACCTATATGTATGTTAGCGCTCTATGAAGAATTATTTGGATCTTATAAATAAGAAGCATGACTAGAAGCAATAAAATAATAGGAACAAGAATAAATAAGACTCAACTAACTCTCAATAGGTCACCAACATATATTTTTATAATTTTTGGTACTAATTTTGTATTTTTGTAATTTAAAATGAATTAGTTATGATTTTTTTTAATTCAACCAATTGTTTTAAATATTTCAGAAATGGAAAACCACCTTTGAAACCACTCAAAGGGCCACATTTGCACGGTTTCGATAGCTGGATGGCCTATAGCATTCAGTTTTGTAGTGAAAGGTTGATAAGCAGACGCTTGTTATAGTTAAAGGGTGTAAACTGGACTTTCCCTAATTTAAATGAAGGTGGCCAAGGAGTTCTCGTCTTCAAAAGCTACCAACACCTCTTTCTTTATTTGCTATATTTTTTTAATGAACAAACACGCATCCAGCCGTGACAGCATCACCAACGCCTATATCAGAGCTTGGCAACTCCTTCCGCTGTCGTCACCAGCAACACCGAGATCCAAGGACATCCCACGTCATGCTGCTGTGGTACATTGCCCCGAGCCCCAGACTGCGCGTTATTCCAGAGTCCCTTAAGGCCCAAGCTCATGCATATCTTGCTCAAGTATGGCACATGAGAAGGCGCGGAAACGTGAACATGTCTATGGCCAGCAAAAGATTCTTTGAACAAGAGCACGATTCTCCTGCTATATCTATAAAACCTATATAGATGCACTCCACTCAAGTCATTAAATTCTAGGGATGAAAACGGTAGGGATATTTTCCGTGCGTCCGTCCGACCGAGAGGATTTAGACACTAAATGAATAGTCCGATATTCGGATTCGGAGATTTAATATCCGATTGGTATCCGGATCCGGGTACCCAAAGTTGGATATTTCTTATAGATATGTAACATATATCAATATCCATTCCATATCCGGCACATTTTACACTATCCGTATCTGAATCCGATCCGAGAAAAAAATAAATATTTGTATTCGTATTCGTGTATATCCGTTCGTATCCGATCCGTTTTCATCCCTGTTAAATTCTATTTCTCTCAATCCTCATGCCGCCACATCAGCTCAATTGTTTGGTGCGTCTGATGTAACATGGTGTCTTCATTTGGGCCGGTGTTGTTTCTACTCCCCATTATTCATCTCTTCTTTCCCTTCCTCCCATTGTTCTGCAACTGATGGATTTATGTTAAAAAATGCCAATTAATTTCCCACTCAAGTCATTGTTGCCAGCACCGGAAATGGCGTATGCAGCACCCACCTTGTCCCTTACTAAGAAGTTAAGAGTCCTTTTAATGGCATTCTTGCCCTTCCAATTCCTCTCCAACATTCCCAGTATATATATACAACTCGATTGTTCCCAATTTTGGAGTGCCTCACCTGGTCATTCCCCCGATGTTGTTCATTCTGCTTACACCTCTTGGTTAGTCGTCAAGCTGCCATCCCTACAAGTTCTTTTTGAGAGGTCTCCAGCATGAGAATTTGCGGTCGGGCCTCCTCAGTTTCTCTCATCTTCTCCAATGGCCACCACAAAGGCAACATTGGGCCATAAGCTGTATGTATTCCTTATCTAAAAAGTTGTATGCATCCATATCTTCTTTCTGAAAAGTTATGTCGTGATTTGGAGAGCACAAAACTGGTCATTGATCTGTCATAGCCAATATCAACTCTACTTATTTGACAACCACTCAGCTTCAAGTATCTTAACTCCTCTTTATTTGTATTTCAAATATTTTGCTCTGAAGCTATGCATGTAATCAACGTGAGCCATCTTTATGAACTTAGGTGGTGATTGACAAAATTAGTTTACAGTTGAAGATTTGGCAACAAAAAGTGAAATCCTTCAAACTAGAAACTAGTTCATAAATCCCTTCCCTTCATGTGAATATCATAAAAGGCCTTTTCTGGTTTTTGTAATATGTTATGTGATTTCTCTTTATATGATATCTATACAATTATTATTCATTTTTTTAAATTCTCAATGTTGTCTTTACAATTCCCGCAGCAACGCGCGGGGAATTCAACTAGTATTGTAGAAACATGAGCACGACCACGATTCCAAGTCACCGAGGACTTTGAACTCGACGGGCATTGTCCAATTCTGATTCCAATTGGAGGGGAGGATTGTGAATCCGAAAAGGAGAAGAGGTGGATAAGTAGAGAGTCATGGCCGCCACCGCCTGCTTGACGCACAATACATATTGGAGGCGTGGATGGGGAGAGTGGAATGGAGGGTCGGGCGGGCAGTGCTGGCTATGAAGCGCGGACGTCGTGGATGAGCGAGCAGCGGTGGAAGGGCGTGTGGGCGAATGGGAATGGAGAGGGCGTGTCTCAGACAAACGCAAAGCCTTGCGGAAGATGGAGCAAAAGGCCGGCTTGCACATGTGCGGTACTGCCACGGGCCCGACCCATATCCCGTGACGTGAACCCACATGTCAGGTCATACAAAAAAAACTTCTCACTTTATAAATAGATAAATATATATAGGTAAAATTATATTTTTGTGGTCATGCATGGAATTATTTAACTAGAATAGGACGTTTGCAAATATAAAGAGCAAACCACACCATTAAATTATTCAACTATAAGTTGTATCCATCCTGTTGCAATGCTCGCACGATTTAAGCTTCTTTTAGATAAAATCCAAAAATGTGTTTCATATTTGATTTTATATCAAGGAAAATAATAGCTAGTACAAATAAAGGACAACTTGAAAATACTATATGAGCTCTTTGTTGCTTGGTTTGCTTTTGCTAGTGAAAATAATTATCACTCTAACGTTGCCTGCGCACGTTGGAATCCTAAGGATTGACCATGCTTTTGCTTCCTTTTTGTTTCAGTTTCTGAGTTTAGATCCTAAGGCATCAATCAAAGCACATTTATAAATCATAATTATAATGTCTGATAAAAACATAAAAAATGAAAAAGGCTAATAAAGCAAAAGCTTTAACCCAAAAATGATCCAAAACATATGTTGGGGGATTGGTATGTCCAGGAAACACCTTCACCCGATTTTTTGCCTGTAGTCCCAAGTCAATTGCCTTCGCTGTTGGCAGTTAAAAGGCCTTCGCTTTCGCCAAGTCATCAGACACCGGTAGGCAATGCGTCACCTCCAGTACCAACGAACGAGTTATAGCCCACGCGAAGGCATTGTGTGGTCTCCCATTGCCTTCGCTACCCTAACTCGCCTTTATGAGGATGCGAAGGTAATGATCAAATATTGCATATGATCGGCTCATTTTTACAGGTCTTGAGGCAAGGTTGGGTGATGGCATGGCAGTCCGTTCCTCTCCGAGCAAGAGAAGGCACTGCTCTGCCGAACAGGCGTTTGATGGTGAAGCCGACGGGAATGCACCAGGTGGTGAAGGCAATGAAGGTCACTAGAGGCGCGGTGAAGGCGGCGTGGACCAGGTCCAAACCGAGTCAAAGACAGAGTTACTGGTCTACGCATTCACACCAGGATATATGAATGTACTCTAATGCCCCTGGAAAGTTTAAGTTGTTTAGTCTAGAGCATGATGCCTGATTTCCAAGGATATATGGGGAATGTAAAAGGTGCCTCTTGATCTTTCTATAAAAGGGGGCCTCCCACCAACGTGTAAAGGGCTGATTCCCGAGAATATTGATAAGTGATTTACTGTTGCTTGTCATTGTTCTCTGTCTCGGTTGTTGCTTGGGTCTTTTGGCTTCGGCTATAACCCAACAACTGGCGCCCACCGTTTGTGCAGTGCATGAACAAAACCCACGATAACCACCATGCCACCCAAAAAGCCAACCAAAAAACCAACCAACACCGGTGAAGACACCACTCATACCGAAGCCGCTCCCCAACCCTCAACCTTACAAATCAGCCTACCACCAGTAACCGAAGCCATTCTTGACGATCAAGAGATCGACGAAGAAACCCTTACCACCGCGGAGAGAATGCAACGACTTGAGGAAAGACTTCGTCTTCGACGCCTCGAGCAGCAGAGAGAGCTGGATGTTGCAAGTTCGAACTAGAGCAACAAATACAAGAGGAGGAAGAGGAACAGCAACATCAATTGCTGCAAGTCAGGAAGCAGTTAGAAGAACTGAGGCAAGCGAAGCAAAGAAGACTGAACTCCACTGGTTCTAGAGCTGCGAAGCTCCGAGAAGAACTCGAAAAAGCCAAGAAACAAGTTGCTCAACTCCAAGCCGAACTTAACGATCCAATTGCCTTCGGCACTGCTGGAACAAATCATATTTCCACATCGGAAACTGGCTTCCAGGTGCTGCATACACGTCCAATTGACCGCACTTGCCCTCTCTCAGAAAGTTTGCAACTAGCAACATGGCCGCCTTCATACAAGCCAATCTCTCTACCAAGGTATAATGGCCTCACCGACCCCAAGCAATTCCTCATGAGCTATGAAGCTACAATAGCTTCGGCAGGGGGAGATGATGTGGTGTTGGCAAAATCTTTTATCATCGTCTGTGATGGCACGGCAATGAACTGGTACACCAAGCTTCCAGGGCTATCCATCACCAGCTGGTATGATTTGAAGAGGGAGTTGATCAAGAATTTCAGTATAATGGGAGACCAGGCACTATCATATGCAGAGCTAACTCTACACCAACAGCCGAAGGAGTCTCTGGAGGACTACTTTCGCAGGTTTGTCGGACTCCGTTCTCAGGCTCCTCATATTCCTGACGAAGCCGCCAAATTTGCTGCAATTCAGGGGCTTCGGCCAGGTCCTTTCGCTCAGCACATCGCAAGGGAGACACCAGCAACACTTGGAGATCTTTATGAGGAGTTCAAAAAGTATTGTCGATCTGACAATGACAATCGAATGAGAATTGCCAGAGAAGCCGTCCTGAAAAATCAATATGATTCCCAAAACAAGCAACATCACTACAACCAAAACCATTACCAAAATTACCAATCCCAAACCATCATGAGCGTGGAAAATTCGCCTTCGCTCCCACAAAGCAAGCCTACCTTCCCAGAAAACCAGTTCCAGAATCAAAGAAATGAGCCTACTCAAAGGGGTGGAAGAACCAGCCGAGACCGAGGAAGAGGAAGGGGTCCACCTTCGGGACCAGAGCTATTTTGTCAATATCATGGCAAAAATCACACCCATGGCACAGAGCAGTGCCGAGATATCAAAAGAACTATCGACAAGCTGAAAGCAGAGAAAATCCAAGCTACCCAAACGAAGCCATTTTCGGCTTCGCCACCCAACACTCAAACTCAGCCACAAACCCAAGCTATCCAGCCATACTGCCCAGTTTATCCCTCCCTCAGCTCAAACTTCGTTCACCCAACAACCGCGATGGCGGCTCAATTTTCGCCTTCGCACCAAACTTTCCAGCATTACTACCCGCAGACCATGTACCCACAGTTCTACCCTCAAAACACCCAGCCTACCCAAAACAAAGACATCAAGGTAGAGGAATTACCACCTCCACCCCACCTCCCCAAAAACAGCAAGACCCAAACACTGCAAATCTCTTGCCCAGTTACGGCCTCATTATGCCTATAACTGGAGGATCATCACTCGCCTTCGAAACAAAGAAGCAGAGGAAAAGCTACTTTCGCCAGGTCAACAACATCTCTGTTGACGGACCTTACAAGAAGTCGGAATGGTCTCACATGCCAATCACCTTCACCGAAGAAGATCTCAAACTCCACAACTTTCCACACAATGACGCAATGTCGATCGAAGCCAACATCGCTGGCTGGAGAATTGGGAAAGTGCTAGTGGACACAGGCAGCTCTGCTGATATCATCTTGGCGAAGACTCTCAGATCGATGACAAACATCAACCCAGATAACTTAGAGCCATCTGACACACCTCTGGTCAGCTTCGGGGGGAAGCGCACCGCAACATTGGGAAAAATCACATTGCCAGTATCCTTCGGCGACACATCAAATGCAAGAACAGAGTTCATTACCTTCGACGTCGTTGACATGTTCTTCGACTACAATGTTATCTTTGGTAGAGGAGTCATAAATGCCTTCGACATCATCATAAGGCAAGCTTTCTTGTGCATGAAAATGCCAGCTCTCAAAGGAGTTATCACAGTCTATGGTGACCAAACGGAGGCGAGAAGAATTGAATATGCCAACACCCCAGGCCAGCGAAAAGTCCATGTTCTCGAAGAAACTGACCCCATTTACCCAGAGGAGAAGCCAAAAGCTGAGAGAGACAGCAAAACTATGCAAGGGGCAATAGAAACCAAAGAGGTGCAATTACAGCCAGACGTTTTCGATAGAAAAGTCATCATCGGCTCAGATCTTGAGCCAGACGAAGAAGAAAGACTCATTGAGTTCTTGAGAAATAACAAAGATGTCTTCGCATGGTCAAGCAAGGATTTGCCAGGAGTTGACAGAAGCATAGTTGAGCACAAACTATCAATCAGCCCTGATATGAGGCCGAAGAAGCAGAAATTGAGGAAAATGTCCGAAGAAAAAGTGAGCGCAGTCAAGGCCGAAGTGCAAAGGCTGCTCGATGCGAACGTTATACGCGAAGTCGAATATCCCAAGTGGCTAGCAAACACTGTGCCCGTAAAAAAGAAAAATGGCAAGTGGAGAATGTGCATTGACTTCACCGATCTCAACAAAGCATGTCCCAAAGATGATTTTCCACTCCCAAGAATTGACAAGATCATTGATCAGGCTGCTGCAAGTGAGATGATGTCTCTCCTCGATTGCTTCTCTGGTTATCATCAGATCTGGATGAAAAAAGAAGACGAAGAAAAAACCAGCTTCATCACTCCGCTTGGTACATTTTGCTTCATCAGAATGCCAGAGGGGCTTCGCAATGCTGTACCACTTTCTGCCGCATGTCCAGCACCGTATTCAAAGAAGAACTATTCAAAACTATACTTGCATATGTTGATGACATCTTGGTCAAAAGCATCAATAGACAAGATCATGTATCAGACTTGGCAGTTGCCTTCGCTCGAATGAGACAAGCGGGTCTCAAGCTCAACCCGGAGAAATGTGTCTTCGGAGTGACCAGAGGAAAGATACTCGGCTGTCTGGTGTCAGCCAACGAGATCGAAGCCAATCCAGATAAAATTAATGCAATTCTCAACATGGAAGAGCCAAAATGCATTAGAGATGTGCAGAAACTCTCTGGCAGAATCGCAACACTTAACAGATTTATTGCTAAGGCAGCTGAGCGCAGTTTACCCTTCTTCGCAACTCTCAGAAACGCATCAAAGTTTGAATGGGGAGAGGAGCAATCCAAGGCATTCCATGAGCTAAGGCAATATCTGATGCAGCTCACGAAGCTGACAATACCTGACCCGAAGGCACCCTTACTATTATACATTGCAGCTTCGCAATCAGCGGTCAGTGCTGCACTCATTGCGGAGAAGATGGTCGAAGAAAGAATTATACAGCAACCAGTCTACTACATTTCTGAGGCACTGGCTGGGTCGAAGCTGTTTTATACTGAGATTGAGAAAATGATTTATGCAGTGGTGATGGCATCTAGAAAGCTAAGGCATTATTTTGAGGGGCACAATATTAAAGTGCTGACAGATCAACCACTAAAAGAGCTACTAAGTAACAAAGAGGCCTCAGTAAGAATACGGAAGTGGGCTGCAGAGCTGTCAGAATACGTCGTGGATTTCGAGCGGCGGACAGCTATCAAATCTCAAGTCCTGGCTGACTTCATTGCAGAATGGACATCACCTTCGGCACAAAATGTGACCAGAGAAGAAAGCTGGCTAGTACACAGTGATGGCGCTTGGGGAGATAAAGGAACTGGCATTGCAGCGATTGTACAATCGCCTTCGGGCGTGAAAATGAGATATGCAGCGAACCTGGAGTTCTGCAAAAACAGCGACAGAAGCACGAACAACGTTGCTGAATATGAAGCAGTGCTATTGGGGCTCAGGAAAGCGAAGGCGCTGGGGGCGCAGCGCTTCATTGTGAAAACAGATTCGAAGGTGGTGGCAGACCACATCGAAAAAGAGTGTTGCAAAGCAGCCTGAGCTGATCAAATACCTCACCACAGTCCGAGCAATGGAGAAAAAATTCAAAGGCTTCACAATCAAATATATCCCGAGGGCAAAGAATGAAGAAGCCGACGCACTAGCTAAAGCAGCAGCAAAGGGGGACAAGTTACCACCCGACGTCTTTTTCCAAACACTGACAACGCCTTCGATCAAGGAACTTGATGAGCAGCCAAGTCTGATCAACGCAATAAACTCAGAGGATTGGAGGTCATCTATAATGGCATACCTCAAAGGATATTATGAACCAATTGATGAAGAAGATCTCAAAACCATGCAGCAGAGGGCAAGGTCATATCAAATCATTGACAACGTCCTATACAAGAAAGGAGTCGTGGCCCCTTGGCTTCGCTGTGTTTCCATCAGCGAAGGCAGAGAGATAATTCAAGAGATACACAGTGGTCTATGCGGAGCTCACTTTAGAGCGAGGGCAATTGTGGGAAAGGCAATGAGACAAGGGTTTTATTGGCCTACAATCATCAATGATGCAACAAATACAGTCAAAACTTGCGACGAATGTCAAAAATGTGCGGCAACCAAAAAATCACCTTCGGAGCCGACACAGCTGATAACTCCAACCTGGCCATTGCAGAGATGGGGCATCGATCTGGTGGGTCCTCTTCCAACGGCCCAAGGAAACCTCAAGTACGCAATAGTTGCAGTGGAATATTTCACCAAGTGGATTGAGGCAAGGCCACTAGCAAATATCACGGCGAAGACAGTTATCAAGTTCTTCTGGCAGCAAATCGTTTGCAGATTCGGAGTCCCAAGGGAAATTACAGTAGATAATGGGAAGCAGTTTGACTGCGATGAATTCAGGCAGTACTGCATGTCCATAGGGACGAAGGCAAGATTCGCATCAGTATATCACCCGCAGTCCAATGGCGCAGTTGAGAGAGCAAATGGCATCATCTTCACAGCCGTCAGGAAATGCCTTGCAAATTGCAAGAAAAAAGGGAAATGGGTAGAAGAAATGCCGAAGGTAATCTGGGCGCATAACACCACCACATCAAGAGCAACTCAGTTCACACCATTCAAGCTGTTATATGGCGAAGATGCAATGTGTCCCGAAGAGATTCTTCATAAGGGGCTTCGCACTCAGCAGGAAGCACCAAAAGATAGCGAAGCTATAGATAAAGGCCTTACAGAAATCTACAGGCTGCCAGCAGCGAAGAACATTTCCAAGTACCAGGAAGAAACCAGAAAATGGCGTGACAAGAAAGTGGTAAGGAAAGACATCAAGATAGGCGACTGGGTGCTAAGGAAGAACCCAAGTATGCCTTCGGGAAAATTACAGAACAAATGGGAAGGCCCATTCTTAGTCGTCAAGAGTAACAGACCAGGATCATTTCACCTGGGGGATGGAGAAGGCAATGAGCTGCCGCATTCATGGAATGCGGACAGCCTGCGAAGATACTATCTGTGAAAATTATGTAAAAAATTGGCTTCGTATTCTATAAACGAAGTCAATTAGTAGAATAGACATTTTCTTTTTCAAAAGGCCCGTACTCTTTTCCTCATAGGGGAACCCTTACCAAGGGGTGAGGTTTTTAATGAGGCGGTGCTAACTGTAACTCGTGTGAAATATATAAACGAGCTATTTCCCCAAAAAAGCTGCATCGAAAGCGATTGGCTTCGACCAAGTCGCTGATATTCGATAAACCAAATAGAACTGAAATGACTCTACCAAAGGTAAGGCCAATTTAGATCTAAAATCGCTTACTCTAAGGAGTAAAAGGGGCTTCGGCTCAGATTACCTTTTCATACGCAAAATCACTTACTCTAAGGAGTAAAAAGGGCTTCAGCTCAGATTACCTTTTCATACGCAAAATCGCTTACTCTAAGGAGTAAAAGGGGCTTCGGCTCAGATTACCTTTCCACACGCAAAATCCTTTACTCTAAGGAGTAAAAGGGCCTTCGGCTAAAATTAATTTTCCATACACAAAAAACGCCCACTTCAACGAGTAACAAGGGCCTTCGGTTGACATCACAAAATGCATACTAACGCTCTAGCAAGAGTAAAAGTGGCATCGGCTCAAATTACTCTCCAAAACGCCAAACATCACAATCAGTATATTGAATGAAAAACATAAACTCGCTTCGGGGGAGGAGGCGTTTCTCTCCAAAACGAAGGCAAACCGAGTTCGATCTTTTTCATTCACCTCACATATCGCAAAAAATGTTTATCTTCGCTTGAATAAACATAAACTCGCTTTGGGGGGAGGAGGCGTTTCTCTCTCTAGAGCGAAGGCAAAACGAGTTCATATTTATTCACTCTACACATTACAAAGTTCATTACATCAAGCACCCTCAAAACATCTCAAATACGTTCCCATAAAACTGTTCACCAGATCTCCTAAACTGAGGAGCATTATAGACACACGCGAAGTCCTTGACATCAGGACCAATCTCCAACGGCTCTGTTTTCGGAATGCCTAGGGAAACAGCTTCGGCATTCCTCTGCCTAGCGAGCTCAACTCGATCCATGGGCAATAAATGCCGTAAAAAATTCGAAAACACTGAACTCTGTGGAACGGTAAAACTCGTGACAATATTCCAAAAAACTTTGATGGCTAGAGTTTGGATAAAGCCGCTGAAATTCCTTCCATGCGAAGCCAGAAATACAAAGCTGCCCATCACGCATGGCCAGCGGAGTAGGCGAAAGCATTTCATCATCCTGAATATACACAAATGTATAAGTTCAAAAGAGCTGCTCGCTCAATAAGCCCTAACCCTAATTACAATTCAAAAGGTCCCTAGACCTGAGGATCGACACTTGGGGCTCCTTGAGAACTCTGGCCCTGCGAAGAAGAAGCGCCGGCTTCGCCAGTTACGGCCGCAGTTGCAGCAGAGCTTGACCCGGCTCCGGCTTCAGCAGTTTCCTTAGCAGCAGCAGCCCTCGCGGCGGCTTCGGCCTCAGCTTTCTGCTTCTTTAGTTCCTTCGATTGAGAATACAAAAGCTATCAAATAAACAACAAAGATTAAGGATAAATGCCTTGGCTTGCAAAATTTTGAGCTGCAAACAACAAAATACCTTCGCAAGACATTCTCGGATCAAATTTTGAGCCGCCGAACGACCACTGACAACCCAAAACTGCTTGAGAAAGAGTGCCTTGGCTTGCAAAATTTTCAACGGAAAGTACTGTGTGTCAGCAGGATCCCTGGGTGCCGGATAAGGATAATTTTTCCGAAGCAAAGCATTATAATGATCGCAGCCGTTATCCGAGAGAACTTTCAGCAGATTGCATGAGCAGAGATTGACAGCGAAGTCACTGAGAGTCGCCACGACACTTGGAAGCGAAGCAAACTCGTTGTCAATCCAGTTAAAGAGCTTCTCCAAGCTGTATTCCTTATTGGGAAAGGCAGCCGGCTCCGCACCAAACTGTCGCAAGGCTTCCTTGTATAAGCGATACAATTTCAAGCCTCGCTCCCAAGCAACATCAACCACGCTTTCATTTTCCTTGCGAAGATTAAGATTTGACGTGCGAAGCTGCAATACCTCACGCTCAAAGTTTTCACTGCGAGTGCGATATGTATCGACATCGCTTGAAAGTTTCTCCTTAGCAGCAGTCAGTGTGTTCACCTCACCTTTTAGAACCGAAACTAATTCAGTTCCCTCAACAATTTGCGTGCGAAGGCCTTCTATGGTGTCTTCTTTGTCAACAACTTTAGCTTCCAAGGCAGCAACCTTTCCCCTAAGAGAATCGGCTTCACCAGCCTTAGCTTCCAAAGCTGTAACTTTTTCCTTCAAAGACTTGTTCTCAGCAACAATAGTCTCCTGGTCCCGGCAAAACAGTTTCTTTTCATTCTCAAGATCCTGTTTAATGTTATCAATAGTTGCCTGAATCTGAAGAAGCTCTGCTTTTTCCCTTCGCAACTTTTCTAGCTCCGCTCGCTCAGCAGCAACCAAGTTAAGGTTGGGAACCTGAGCAGCCAACTCGTTGATAGCTACAACAACCTGTAATAGAATACAGTTCAGTATTACGAAATAAACAAAACGAAATTGAAATCAAAAACAAGATCGTAAGATGAAGGCAATGAATACCTTCATTCCCGAAGCCAAAATAGTGGAACATGTGCTTTCAGGATCAAGTCCCTGGATAAGTCGTTGATATGCTGCAAGGAAAAAACGATGATAACACTGTTATCTTCGCAATATAGCCAAAAGAAAAAAATCAGCTATAATCCCAAACAAAAAACACCTTCCAAATCAAAATCTCGAAGAGGCCCACCTTCGCGCACGTGAGATGGCGCATTCCCCTCGCCACCTAGTAGACGGGTCTCAAGTGCATTAGCATTAAACAGGAGCAAGTAACGCTGCTAAAGGAAAAAGCGAAGAAACAACATGAGTACCTTCGGGAAGAGGAATACTTCCACCCATATCAACATCCATAAAAGACATATAAGCCGCAGAAGCGGCAGCCCTCTCAGTAGCTCCAGAAGTTTCAGTTTTGGCAGCTTCTTTCCCCTTAGCTTCGTCATCAATTCCAACTGTCCCGGCAGCATGAGCCAGAACCTCCAAAGAATCTTGGACAGGTGGGGGAGAAGCTAAGGCCGACGACGGAGGGCTAACTGCAATAATGTTCACAGGAGCTTCGGCTCTGGTTTCTTCAAGGCTACCCTCGTCATGAACTTCCTCTCGCACATTTTCTATAATAGGAGCATCCCGAACAGGAGTCTCCTCAAACATACTAATATCAATGCCATCGTCAAATGGATCTGGAACTCGAATATCCTCAGTCGTGTCATCAACGCCTTCACAAGTAATATCGACATCAATCACAGGATTCCGCGCCAAATAGTCTCCTAGTAAAGGAAGACTCGTCCCCTGAAAGTAATTCCCAAAGAGAGCAATCTCACCTAGAAAAACATCATCTCCGCTCCGGAGGGGCTGAACTCATAAAGCCGGTCATTGGCGAAGAAGGTCGCCGCACCGGTGACGAAGCCGGCTCTGCCGCTGGTGGAGCCGGCACTGCCGCTGGTGGCACCCGAGGAGGAGGACGTGGTGGAAGACCACCACGCGAAGCTGAAGAGGTGGTCCGGGCGGCCGGAGCCACAGCCGATAAGGGTACAGCAGCGATCGGCGTATCTAGACGACGCCTCTTCTCAGCAGACTCGTGAGAGCTGCTGCTGCCTCGTTTCACCAAAGTAGCGGACGAAGTTGCTTTCGCAACTGCCTTCTTCCCACGGTCGCCTCCGCGTCCAGCTCGCCCCCTCCCCGAGGGACACGCAAGGGAGCAGAGTCATCCTCACCTTGCTCCTTCGCCTTGGACTTTCCTTTCTTGTCTTTCTTCTTCTCCCTGGTTGAAACGGTAGCTTCGCGTTCCTCGTAGGAGATCCCTAACTCCTCAAAGACACGATTGATCCTGACATGGACAAACTTGTCTTCGGAGCTACGATGCTCCTTGGTGCTATACAATCCGAGAATGTCATTGGCTCGTTGCTCCACTTCAGCAACAAAAGCCGCCGCAGACATACCTTCGGGAAGATGAGCTCCGAAGCGGGGAAAACAAACCTTTGCGTGCTCTTTCAAGCCCTTCCATTCAACATCAAAAGGCCCCCAACCGGCTGACAGGGGATAAATTCCACAGGCAAGATCAGCAGCAATGCCTTCTTCAATTAGGTCACGGCTGCAAATCGTCTGCGAAGCCGTCTGAAAAGATTTCCAACACTCGGAAAACCCAGCGCTTTCCGCATTGAAAGTTGGGCACGAAACAAACTTGAGCCAGTCTATATAGCTGTGCAGAGGGTAAGTAACAGACTTCGTCCCATCTTCCATGATCTTCTCCTCCGAAGGCACCCTCACATAAAACCAGTACTTTTGCCAGTCTTTGGTCCATTTATTCCTTTGAGCGAAGGAAGTTTCTACCTTCGCAAAATGACTCCCCCGGCGACGACCCGTGAAAGTCACACACCCAAAATCTGGCGTGAATAGCTCACCATCAACTTCAGATGATTTGCTCTGATTATGACCCTCATACAGCCGAAGGAAGCCATCAACTGTAACTGCTCCCTCGTGCGTCTTCACAGCCCAAAAGAACCGAAGAAGATGGCTGATGGCATTCGGCGTCAGATGATGCAACTGTAGGCCATAAGGAGCCATCATCTTAGCAATGATGTTGTCGATAGGCATCTTCAGGCCCGCAATGAAAAAGTCTGTGAATACCACGGCTTCGTCAGGGCGAGGGTTAGGCGTGGTATCGTTACCAGGAGCTCGACCCCAACCCTTAGGGAAATATCCTTTCTCCTCGTAGAACTTAATATCACGAACTCCAACCTTGGATTTCCCGAAGACGAGCGTCTTCTTCCTCTTGCCACTGGTATCCACTAACTCCTCAACGTCAGCCTCGACGTCATCCAAATTTTCTTCCTCGCCAGCTTCCTCATCACCAGAATGATCTTCGCCAGAATCCTCCCCCACATTCTGTGTCTCTTCCTCAATCTGTTGAGCAAGACGAGTAGCTTCGGCATCGTCCAAACCACGGTGAGGAGAAGATCCCGCTTGTTGGGCATCGGGGCTGCCTTCGCCAGCCATATCAATGAGAATAGCAGTTTGCTTGATGCGCACCGCTACAGGAATGATAACGAATGTTATTACCTAAGCGAAGAAAATTCGATAGAATGTGTCAAAATATGAAGAGAAACTTACTTGCAAAAACTGCTTCAGAAGAGAAGATAAACCGAACACAAAAGCAAACAACAGCTCACGACCCAAGCGAGCGAAGAAGTATTCGCAGCTGAAAGCGATTGACAGCGAAAGCGAAAAAAGGTAAAAAAGGGGGACCCCCTTCGGTCCTATTTATAGGGCAGTAAAAAATCGACCGTTACCGTGGCTCGGAAATCGAAAAGGCCCGGAGAAATAAAAATAAAAATAAATTAGGGAAAATCAAAATTGACAAATGCGAAGCCAAATTCAGGAGCGAAGACAATGACTCGGGACTTACTCCAACAGGAGGAGGCGTTTCTCTGGAACAGGTGAAGGCAATCCTAAGTTTTCGAGGACATCGGCCTGTTGGAGAAAACCCTCGTCCGCGAGGGGCTACTGTTGGGGGATTGGTATGTCCAGGAAACACCTTCACCCGATTTTTTGCCTGTAGTCCCAAGTCAATTGCCTTCGCTGTTGGCAATTAAAAGGCCATCGCCTTCGCCAAGTCATCAGACACCGGTAGGCAATACGTCACCTCCGGTACCAACGAACGAGTTATAGCCCACGCGAAGGCATTGTGTGGTCTCCCATTGCCTTCGCTACCCCAACTCGCCTTTATGAGGATGCGAAGGTAATGATCAAATATTGCGTATGATCGGCTCATTTTTATAGGTCTTGAGGCAAGGTTGGGTGATGGCATGGCAGTCCGTTCCTCTCCGAGCAGGAGAAGGCACTGCTCTGCCGAACAGGCGTTTGATAGTGAAGCCGACAGGAATGCACCAGGTGGTGAAGGCAATGAAGGTCACTAGAGGCGCGGTGAAGGCGGCGTGGACCAGGTCCAAACCGAGTCAAAGACGGAGTTACTGGTCTACGCATTCACACCAGGATATATGAATGTACTCTAATGCCCTTGAAAAGTTTAAGTTGTTTAGTCTAGAGCATGATGCCTGATTTCCAAGGGTATAAGGGGAATGTAAAAGATGCCTCTTGATCTTCCTATAAAAGGGGGTCTCCCACCAATGTGTAAAGGGCTGATTCCCGAGAATATTGATAAGTGATTTACTATTGCTTGTCATTGTTCTCTGTCTCGGTTGTTGCTTGGGTTCTTTGGCTTCGGCTATAACCCAACAACATAATTAGCAAGGATGCAACCATCACAGCATTCTATGGAGCACGCAGGACAGGAAGACCTTCCTCGAGCAAAAAGCTACAGGCACTACGGGAAACGGCCAGTTCGCCGTGTGCCTGAGGCACACGGCGAAGGCCTAAAAACACACGGCAAAAGGTTTGCCGTGTGTGGCCCACGGCGAAGCCCTGACGGCAGCCAGTCACGACGGCAAAGACAGCTTCGCCGTGGGCCTTTTGTCGGGCACACGGCAACACCTTTGCCGTGTGTCAGACGGGGCACACGGCAAAAAAAAAGGCAGGACAACGGGGGATGGCGGACGACGGCGACGGCGTCCGTGGGCCCACAGGGTTCGCCGTGTGCCCTTGCCGTGTGCCTGGGCAAAGGCACACGGCAAAGTTTCAAACTTCGTCGTGTGCCTTCCTAGGGACACACGGCGAACTTTGAGACTTTGCCGTGTGCCTTTAGCACGGCACACGGCAAAATATGGAAAAGGCACACGGCGAAAATCTGGCACACGGCAAAGTTTCGTCCAGAACTGTCAGGTTTGGTCCCTTCGCCGTGTGCCATGGCAAAAACACACGGCAAAGGCATTCTTTGCCGTGTGCCACACACGGCGAAGTGACCAAATTCACCATTTTTTTGTTGTTTTTTCACGTAAAAAGGTCCACTCTCAAACAAACATCACAGACATATATTTCATGACAATAAGCATCACAGGCACATAATATAGACAAATTCACAAATGCATTATACGTTTGACAAGTTGGCAATGTCACAAGTTCAAAAATTCAAAGTATGTCACAAGTTCATTATTCCAAAGTTCAAATTCACGGTGGTGGGGGGTACGGTGGCGGGTACGGCGGGGGTTATCCGGCGGGAACACCTGCTGCGGCTGTAACGTCGGTGAGATGCCCAGCGACAAGTCCGGCGTATTCGATGCCGCGGATTGGTTCTGCAATAATGAGAATAGATTGAATGTGAGAGAAGATTCAATTTCTCCTAGTTATAATCTTTAACATTCAAAATTTCATCTAAGTCTCTAAGTGACTCTAAGTTTCTATATTCTCTAAGTCTCTAATAATTGAAATGAATATACAAGGAATTCAAGTCACTCACCGCAGGAGTTGCTGGAGCCGGAGCCGCCGGGAAGACCATCGTCGGTAGGGGTAGGGGCTAACCAATCTGAACAGAAAGAGCTCGAATGTAGTTGTACATCGCGCTCAGCTGCTGCTGGTTCTCGGCCTGCTGCCTGGCCTGTTCCTCCTCCCGTATCCTCCTCTCTTCGGCTATCGCCGCCGCTATTGCTGCCTGGTGTGCTTGCGCTTGCGCCTCTAGCTGGGCCTATAATTTTTCATCACAATGTCACAATTCAAATCAAACATATATAGGAAATAAATGAACAATAAATAAGACATAAATAACATGAAGTTCCTGCACTTGGAGCTGTGACTGTGTCAGGCGTGGGCGTATGGCCGGGCTACTGCTGGTGCTCCTGGCTCGAACCTGGGGGAGAGTGGGAGTACTGGCCGTGTGTAGAATACCGTCACCCATGTAGTACCGGCCATGTTTCTTGCCTCCTCCCACCCTCATGACGAGCTCTCCATCCAGGTCATGGGCGCTCGGATCCCACTCTGGCCCATGGACCTGTCGTCCCGCCTCTGTGTACTCGATGATGCGGGTGTGGATGGAGGGATTGGAGTACGCCGAGGGCGGGTCGTCCGGGTTGTAGGTGACCTCGGACGCCTTGCCCTTGTGCGCCATAGCCCATCCCATGAACTGGGAGCACTCAGCGCCTTGATGTGCTGCGGACTGCAAAACAAAAACACCAATTTGATGACAAATGAAGCAACATTGAGTAGTTTGATGACAAATAAAGAAAATAAACCAGCATACCCATTTAGCCCTGTATTCGTCGTTGGTACGGCTGCCTTGATGGTGTGCGGGATCTGGCATCAGCAAACGCCGCTCTCGGCCAGCGCTGTGCTTCTCCTCCCACTCTGGTGTGAACCACTTGTCCACTATGCGTTCCCAGCACACCATATCATTGCAGCACCACCACGCAGGCACCTACACATGATCAAGTCAATGAAACGTAAGAATATCAAAATAAATGATGTTCTTAAATCTGAAAATATATGAAAAATTACCCGCAAGTACTGCTCCCGGGTCAGCTTCAAGTTTCTGGCGGCTTCTTTGTTTATCTTCTGGCCCATGAACAGAGCGCTGAAGTTTCTGGCGGCTTCTTTGTTTTTACATTTGGTTCAAAGAACTTTTGTTGCCTCTCAACTGAATAGCACCAACGGCCCTGCATAGGACCGCCCATTCGTGCCTCATATGGGAGGTGCAAAATCATATGCTGCATTGGATTGAAAAAACCGGGCGGAAAGATCTTCTCCAACTTACAAAGCAACACTGGAGCAAATTTTTCCATTTCTGCAACCACAGTCCGAGATAACTCCTTAGCACAAAGTACGCGGAAGAAATTGCTTAACTCTGCCAGCACAAGCCACACATGATCTGGGAGATAGCCTCGAACCATCACCGGAAGAAGCCGCTCAATCCATATGTGGTAGTCATGGCTCTTGAGCCCATTGATTCGCATTGTAGCCAAGTTCACCCCCCTCCTCAGATTCGTTGCATACCCATCAGGAAACATTAAATTTTGAACCATTCTAGTACTTCCCTCCTTTGGTCCTTCTTCAGTACGAATTCGGCTGGAGACTTTTTCCATTTCTTGCCGTCTTTGGGAGGCGGAATGTCGTACTTTGGTCTATTGCACATCCTAGCTTGATCCACTCTAGCCTTAACATTGTCCTTTGTCTTATCAGAAATGTCCATGACTGTACCGAATGTTGCCTCGGCGACATTCTTTTCAGTGTGCATCATATCAATGTTATGTGGAACAAGAAGGTCACACATGTAGGGGAGCCTCCACAAGCCCGACTTCTGAGTCCAGGCATGTTCCTCACCATAACCCTCAAACTCACCACCTTCTTTGTTGACCTTGAGCGCATCTAACTGCGCACGAACCACGACACCTATCAGCATCTGCGGTGGGGGTTCTTCAACCATTACACCTTTGGTAAAGTTCTTAATGTCCCGTCTGAATGGATGGTCCATAGGGAGGAATTGTCGGTGCTTGTCGAACGAAGAATACTTGCCACCCTTCGTCAACCAGATGAATTTGAGAGCTGCCTTGCATACTGGGCATGGGAACTTCCCGTGGACACACCAGCCGCAGAATATCCCATACGCCGGCAAGTCATGCAGGGAGTACATGTACCATACATGCATTTTGAAGTTTGTCTTTGTAGCTCGATCGTATGTCCATACTCCTTCATCCCAAGCACAGGGCAAATCATCAATTAGAGGCTCCATGTACACACTCATATTATCCCCTGGATATCCCGGAATTATCAATGACAAGAATATGGTCTGCCGTTGAAAGATGACGCCGGGAGGGAGATTGAGGGGAATAACGAACATGGGCCAACAAGTGTATGGTGCAGCCGACATTCCAAAAGGATTGAACCCATCAGTTGCTAGTGCAACATGTACATTACGAGCCTCCACTTCTTTCACTGGATGACACACCTCAAAATGTCGCCATGCTTCAGCATCGGCTGGATGTACCATGTTTTCAGGACGGTATCGCTTGCCTTCTTTGTGCCATGCCATTTGTTTCACGGACTCCTCGGTCATGTAAAGCCGTTGGATTCTCGGTATGAACGGAAGGTACCGTAGGATTTTCACGGGGATTTCGAGCTGCCTCTTATGACCATCGCCCGAGTCTACCTCCAGATATCTAGATGATTTGCATTTATGACAATACTTTTCATCTGCATGTTCTTTTCTAAACAAGATGCATCCCTTTGTACAAGCATGTATCTGCTCGTATGGCATCTTAAGTACACGAAGGAGTTTCTGTGCCTCATACAGGTTGCATGGCAGATTGTGACCACCCGGAAGCAGGCTGCCAAAAACTGTCAACATATTATCAAAGCCGTCTCGACTTATGCCAAGCTGAGACTTTAGGGCCATTATGCGTCCGATGGCATCTAGTTGAGAAACATTGGTATGGTCGTGGAATGGTTTCTGTGCCGAAGACAACATGTCATAATAGGCCTTTGCGGTTGCCTCTGGCGGATCCTCCCTAACATAACTAGGTCCTTCATCAAACTGGGCTTGATGAAAGTCATCTAACATGTCCCCGCAACCGGCATCACCATCAAAATCCTCGATGCGTTGTCGCACCACCTCGTCCCTCGCACGATGGGCTTCACCATGGCAGATCCACCGAGTATAGTTTGCCACAAACCCATAGTTGCAAATGTGTTTACCCATCTGGAACTGAGATTGAAGTATCTTGTTTGCACACTTGCTACAGGGATACGGCGCTTTACTTTGTCCATTCTCAAATGCCTTTTTCAAGAAATCTTCAACTTTGTGAATGAATTCATCAGTCCAGTCACGCTTACCCCGCCAGCCCGTGTACATCCAATCACGCTCATCCATCCTTTAACATATGATTGAGTGATATAAAAAAAGTTTCATCTATACCCTAAATCTACACGATGTCTATCATTCATAATAGGTGAATATAGGTCCTAATCCCACCCGAGGATGTGTAGATGTGGTAAGTTTTCATGCTGTACTCCTATCCGACACAGAATTCCAGCAGCACCTCCCCGCTGTTCTCCAAATACACGTCCTAGCAAGGAGATTGTGTATCCGGAGAACAACAGGGAG
>CM014271.1:87843509-87890562 GCA_004135705.1 Alloteropsis semialata | reverse complement strand
ATGTCCGAGATGATGAACCAGTCGTGTGTAATGCACAGAGAGATGAAGGAGAACCGGTTAGCTCAGTCAGCCATATCATCGAACACCCTACGCGCAAAACAAAAAAAAAATCCAGGATATTGGTTGACGGGACTCACCTAGCAACTTGGCGAATTTTTTTTTATTTTTTTTACGATTTTTCAAAAACAACTCCTGGGTGGCAGATTTTGCAAATCTGTCACCCAACCGCCGTATCATGCGGCTACCGCCAAATGATACGGCGGTAAGAATCTGTAACCGCCGTATCAAACGGCGGTTAGCTGAACCGCCTTTTGAACCGGCGGTTTTATTTAAAACTATTTTTTCTGGGACGGCCAGGACCTAACCGCCGAATCACACGGCGGTTAGGTCCTGAATTCAGTAGAAAATGTATAAATCGGAAAAAAGAAAAACTAATGGAAGATCTGACATCAATTCTGAGCATAAGAAAGATGGAGCACTGGATGATACCAAGTACCTAAGTGACCTGATCTCCGGTGATGAGGAAAACAGAGATTATACAGACCAGGATGGTGGCTCTGCTGATAGTGACCAAACACTCATGCCATCATAATATTTCCGCACATCGTTTTATCTTGCACCATGCCATATTTCTTTCAAATGTTTGCTCACCGTTGATAGCAAATATGCCAGGGAATACCTCCAGTTAACAAAAACCTTAAGGATGACGATGGATGGATTATAGTAACTTCCAAAAAGCTAGCAGATTGATGGATAACAAATGGGTCTCTTGTACTCATGTTTTTCTTAATTAAGTACCCGGCATTCATTTGCAATGTATAAAAAATTACATCACAGAAACGATATGGTGAACACACACCTCACATCCTTAGCCTAAACAATCTAATAGAAGTTGCAATGGCATGTGCAGCACACCGAAAACATAATCAGTTGCTGTTACTAGAACAAACATGCCTTAGGGGAAAGTAGGTTGCCGGGTGTGGAACTAACGCTCTACTGAGTACAACGGGGATATTTCCCCTTCCTGCTGGATTCTGGTGCAGCTTCCTTTGCACGGCGTGCGGCCTCTCTGTTGCGCTCACGATCGGCTTCACGTGCTTCGGCCTCCTGACGCTCCACCTCCTTCATCCTGTTACTTCGTTGCCAGAACTCTCTTGCCGAAGCTAAATGTTGCGCTTCTTGATGACGCAGGCGAGACTCCCGAGTTTGGAATTCTCCCTCCCTAAGCTTAAGTGCCGCCTCACGCTTAACAAGGTCTTTCTCAAGGCGAGAAAGACGTTCGGCCTCACGTGCTTGTTCTAGTCTAGCAGAGTACTGCTCTTTACTCTCAATTGGTGATGGTACTCCTTGACTGGGTAGAGCATTCTTGTCGATCCACTGGAAGAAACTACAAGCCTGCATGTGGACGGCTTGGTCATTTAGATACACTAACAACAAAAACATGCATTAGCATTGCAACGAACCTTGAAATCATCATCAATGTCAGGACATCTGAAGAACCTAGCACCCCACTTGGACTTGTTTGAAGAATCAGTACAGACTTGCAACCAGCATCGGAACCCGCAGTATCATTTTGGCAGCTCTTCCCATGTCGGCACACCTTTTGGGTCATCTCTCCACGATGACATTGGTACGATCTATATTGACGTTGAGTCGTGGGATGGATGAGTTGTGTATCAAACTTGTGCAATATAAAGAGCGCACCGGCCTACACTTATAGCCTGCACCCCTTGTCACTCAGAGGAAGGAGAGGTGGTGGGCCATTGAATCCGTGGCTCGCATGAATGTGTTTGTTGCTGTCACTCAGAGGAAGCACACCCTGTACTGGAATTGTGTTTGTGTTCTGTTGGTTTGAGTTATATAGAATCTTACACAACAGATAGTGGTGGCAGTGGAATCCAAAGTGCGTGCAGTGCAATTCTCAAAAGTCTATTGTATTCTTCCCCATAATGCCCTTTTATATCTGTATCTTCGCCATCTTCTCCCCCAGAATCAATGTATTCCTCAAAATCTGAATCGGCTGAATCAAAAGTATCAGATGCTCCATTTGAGTTCAAGTTTTCATCAACACCATCTACTAACAAAGCTGTATTTGAACGATGTCCTTCCTGAGTGACTGCAAAAACACACCACACGGATTCAATGGCCCACACCATGTCCTTCCTGAGTGACTGCAAAAACACACCACACGGATTCAATGGCCCACACCATGTCCTTCCTGAGTGACTGCAAAAACACACCACACGGATTCAATGGCCCACACCATGTCCTTCCTGAGTGACTGCAAAAACACACCACACGGATTCAATGGCCCACACCATGTCCTTCCTGAGTGACTGCAAAAACACACCTCACGGATTCAATGGCCCACACCATGTCCTTCCTGAGTGACTGCAAAAACACACCTCACGGATTCAATGGCCCACACCATGTCCTTTCTGAGTGACTGCAAAAACACACCACACGGATCCATTGGCCCACTGGCTGGGGTGGGGTACTTGGTGGCCTATTAATATCGCGCTCATTCGTCCCCTTCAACCCACATCACAAAAACCAAATGGCAACCGACGACGACTTAGGGCCAACCATCTATACTGAACTTCCTCCAGAGTTTGCAGAACATTTTCCAATCGAATCCAAGAGCGATTTCGGCCCGCAGCGTAGCCTCCAACCTTATGAGCGCAGAAAGTCGGTGCAGTGGCCAAGATGCATGCACGGTGAGTACTGTGTTGTGCAGGTTCAACATTCAGCTTCGGAGGGCGGACGGCGATTCTGGCGATGCCCTAGGGGATATGTAAGTCATAACCCTGGATTTGTATGTTTCCATCCACATTTGTCATCCTAATCGTTTTTCTACAACATTCAGAGCTCGTTGGCTCCCGACGGCCGTGGATTCGCAAGGTGGGTGGATCCCCCACCAATTCAGCCATATGAAGAGTACATCGCCTACCTCCACCTCGTCATCGATGAGCTACAGCAAGAGGTGGACAACACTAGGCTCCTTCAAGATGACGTTCCTGATGATTCTGAGGAGGGCAGTGCACCAAGCTTTGCGCCACCAGTTTGTTATGACCCCAACTGTCGGTGCTCATGCCACCTAAACACTAGCCAACCACCACCACCAACGCCACCGACCGAGTCTCGCCCTAAGTACTACTTTTCCTCGCAGCACTCGGGTGGATCTCTCTTCTCTTTCGAGCAGTAGAACTGGACGCATCGTCGAAGCGTCAATTTAATTTCCCTAAGGCATGTTAGGATTAGTAACGGCGCATGTTTAGGTTAGAAAGGTGTGCCGTACATGCCATTGCAAGGTCAAGCTATGTATCTTAGTGCTACTTTAGTCAAGTTAAATGTCCTTCGAGGTTTAATATTATTATTTTTAAGCTCGTAATATTGTGTTTGACTCTGCATTGTTCTTATTTTTAAGTTCATAATATTGTGAGACCGAATGCACAGAAAATTTAATACACATCACTGCATTCAATTGCCTTGGCTTTCATTGAATTTAAATTGCATGACAGAAAAGGTCATGGTGTGCCATTAACCTTTGACCTACACAATCTATTACATTTTGCATTGGCACGTGACGCGACACGATTAACATGACTCGTCCTAAACCTAACATGCCTTAGGGAATTTAGATAGCCTGGCAGATAACTTCAGGGACCTCGTGAATCCCTCTTCTCACGAAATTCCTTTCTAATTTCTTCAATCTCCTCCCTGAATTGCTCTCCGGCAAGTCTGTTAGCTTTAGCCCTTTGTGCCGCCTGTCGTCCTTCCTCGGCTCTCATCTTCATCTCGTCCCAGCGCATCTGGTCCTTCCAGCTGATGGAGTCGTCGATCCATTCGGTGAAGTGACATGCCCTGGTGTCCGGTGTAGCGGTCCTTCTGCCTCCCTGTGTCAATTCATAAAAAAAACGATAATAATGTTAGTACTTCAAACAATCATCAGTTCTTATTCTTTGAGGTCATTACCTGCGAACTGTTTGTTATCTCATGGATCCTCTGGCAACACCAGTACCTCCTCCCGTATGTGCCTTCTTCGAATGAGATAGCCATCCCGCTGTTCATGCCACAATAGCACTCGGGTGGAATCTCATCCTTTGGCCTCTGGTTGGCAGCAAGGATTGATCTGTCTGGATCATTGCGCGGAGCTCCCTCCATGGCTTCCATCTCTCGGCGCAGATGCATGAACCCACCTTGCCTCCTATACCTAGACCCACTCCCACTCTGGTCAGCCATTTTGGTTTTTGTGATGTGGGTTGAAGGGGACGAATGAACATGATATTAATAGGCCACCAAGTACCCCACCCCAGCCAGTGGGCCAATGGATCCGTGTGGTGTGTTTTTGCAGTCACTCAGGAAGGACATGGTGTGGGCCATTGAATCCGTGAGGTGTGTTTGTTGCAGTCACTCAGTAAGGAGATGGTGTGGGCCATTGAATCCGTGGGATGTGTTTGTTGGAGTCGGTCAGAAAAAACAGAATATCTATTAAGAAAAAAAAATCAATAACCTATTTAAACAATTTTCAACCATTATAATAATGAAAATAACAATTTCAAAGAATTAAATAATTTACCTACAAAAAACAGAATATCTATTACTAAAAAAATCAATAACCTATTTAAACAATTGTCAACCATTATAATAATGAAAATAACAATTTTAAACAATTAAACAATTTACCTAAAAAAGAGAATATCTATTAATAAAAAAAATTAAAAACCAATTTAAACAATTTTCAACCATTATAATAATGAAAATAACAATTTTAAACAATTAAATAATTTACATAAAAAAATTAATTGGAGGGCCATTGAATCCGTGGGATGTGTTTGTTGCAGTCAGTCAGAACAAAAAACAAAATATCTGTTAATAAAAATCATCAGTAACCTATTTAAACAATTTTTAACCATTATACTAATGAAAATAACAATTTTAAACAATTAAACAATTTACCAACAAAAAATTTAATTCAAAATAGTTATCGCCGTTTCATTTGGCGGTTTGTCTAACCGCCAAACCATTTGGCGGTTTTATCAAGAAACCGCCGGTTGGTTTAGCGGTTTAATAAAACGCTGGTTCAAACGGCGGTTCAGCTACCACCGTATCATTTGGCGGTAGCCATTTGATACGGCGGTTGGGTGACAGATTTGCAAAATCTGCCAAAATCTGCCACCCAGCAGTTGTTTTTGAAAAATCGTAAAAAAAAATTAAAAAAAAAATCCAACTTGGCCGACGGTTTGCGCAAAGCAGAGACGATCGCTGACCAACTCCTGACCAGATATTGGATTTCGGCCAGGCCCACATCCCTCTCCGCCCGCGTCCGTCTATTGGATTTGGGCCAGGCCCACCAGCAGCCAGCCCAGCGAGGTGTTCGCTTGTTCTTTCTCGACGCCCAGACGACGAGGAGACGCGACGGGTCTGTGCCTCTCTGCGCCGCGGGTAGCTGCCCCACCCTGCCCGTGGGTCTTGCCCCGTCGCCTTTCCTTTCTCGGTCCTCGCCCTTCGGCCCCTTGCCGCCGCCGCCCCTGCCCCTGCCGCCGTCCCTTCGCCCCCTCTCTCCCTCGCTCTGACAGTAGAGCGGGGTGGACGCCCCTCCGGACGCGATTGATTCCTTCTCTCGTCGGTAAGTAACCAGCTCCGCTTGGATTAGTTCCCGTTGTCGCAAGGGTTGGGATTATGCTCTTTTTTATCGAAAATTTCAAATATTCCTTCGCCTCCATCGAGTAAGTTAGTTACGAATTCGTCGCTGCATGGTGCCTTACTTTGCAGTCCATCCGCACATTGTTCTGTTAGGTACTTAGGTAATTATTCTTTTTTTTTGCGAAATAGATAATTATTCAGGGCACCGTATTGCTCCATCTCAGTGGAATACAGGTTTTTGTTTCCCAAAGCCAAAAGATTTGGGGGTTCAGCTTAAACCCCAGGCAGGGGCTTTCTTTAAACCCGTGTGGAAGGTTTAACAACCCTACCTATATAGCATTTGCAACCACGTTTAAGCTTAGCCTAGACAGTTGTATTGCTGATTTAGACATCATGGGAAAACGTGGGTTATATATATTATATGGATTTTGCTCAGGGTTAAACATAGACTGATTGGGCATTTCCCCAACTTTCCTGGAATTTTTGTCTGTTGTGATATAGCATTGTATCCATTGTTGTCGTCGAGTGCTTTTGCTGCGGATTAGTTTTGTTATATGTCAGTGCCGGTTTTCCTCCGTCTAAAGCTCTGCCGTTACTTGCTCGTGATGTGATGCTGCACTGTGATTGCCTGCTCTATGTGTAAATGTAAGTGCCATCAATGGCTGGGTCTTTGTATTCGCCCATATCATTTGGAAGTTTTGTATCTGATTCAAAATTTAATTAAACTCCCGAAGTTCTCTTGAAATATCTGAATCCTAACTCTTCAGCCCCAAGGATTTTTGTTTCCTTTTTCTTGTCCGTTTCTGTGTTTGCCACTGTTGCTTTCGTACACCTGTAATCATCTTTCCGATGACACTCAAATTTCGGGCTACTCTGTTGTATAATACAACAGTCGCGCAGATGATTGATGACGAGGCCAACTTCGAGAACATCCTTGATGCCTCAGATGAAGTGCAGGCCGCTGCAAAGTTCCGCCCCAAGCAACGGACCAAACCCCGAAAAACACTTCTGTCATCCAGATCTGCAGCATCTAATCCTACTGTACAAAATGGAGATGGGAAACTAAGAGCCTTAAATCAAGTCAATACTTCTAAAGAAGTCACCAGCCAAGAAAGAGCATCCTTGACATGCCCTGGTAATGCGACAGTTGATGGTATAGCTGGTTCTCAAAGTATCCTTGAGACACCGTTGGAAGATGTGCTGACAGTTCCGTTGGGGCCTCCGGGTGGCAGTTCTGCTGCTGATAGGATTTCTCAAGATGACAAGCACAATGCTGATTCATCTAAATTAGCTACACATCAAGAAACTTTGGTGGTCTCAGATATCCATGTGTCACCTGCCAGTTCATGTGGCAAGACTATTGATGATGAATTTGAGGAATTGTTTGGTGCACAGGCTAAAGAGGAAAGAGTTGCAAAGTTCCAGCCAAAGGTGCAGGCGAAACTCCTTAACGCAGCCAAATCTCAAAAGAGTAACCAAATGGCGAAAGCTTCCACTGTAGATGTGGCTACACAAGACGAAAGGGGTGATAATATTCAGACAAGACTACATTGTGGTGAGCTACAGGATCCTAAATGTCTTGGGAGTATGCAGATCCAAGACTCTGAAGGATTATTGGCAACCGGTAATAGTGATGTTGGCAATTTAGCTAACCTTGACAGTATCCTTGAGGAATCAGTTCAAGAGGAAACAGTTGCGAAGGTTCGTCCTAAATTGCAACTGAAGCCTGGGATGGTTTCATCCAAGGTTGTTGGGACTAATGATAATAACACTGTGGCTACTCCAATGGTTGGAATTTGTGCTGAGGACAATGATATGTCGAAAAAACTTAAAGACCAAGAAACCATCACCGCTCCAGCCACTTGGTCACCACGGGTCAGTGCCATATTTTGAAGATTCCATTAATTAATGCTTTGATATTTCTTATGGTAATTAGTAGCAAAAATGTTTCCTTATCCAACTGTCGTTGACATTTTAGGATGTGGATGCTACTGTTGATTTAGAGTACCAAACTGAACTAACTAAGTCTCCTATTGTTGGTACTCAATCGATGGTTGGAGAAGTCTCAGGTACACTTGCTTTTGCTTGTGGGACTCCTTATTTACTATTTATGACAATTTGTCTTTTGCGTTTGAGAGTTACATTACAAGGCTGAAAAAAATCGTTAAATGAGATTGAAGAAGTTTATTATGGACTTGTGCTTATTGTTTCCTTAATACTGACTATGAAATCCAATGCGTAGATGGTCATGTCAATGGTCACTATTGCTGCTTTAAATACCTAATTTTGTATCTGTGTTGTTTTTAAGACGTAAATTGTGTTTGCTCAAACTGTGTTTCTGAGATCTAACACTTTATTTATTTTAAAAAAAACGGTTTTTTTCTGGAAGTCTTAGCGCCCTGACTATAATAACCAGATATCCTACCCCCTAAAACTTGTGACTCTGGACCACATAAACCCTAAAATTGTTGTTGATGTGGTTTTGCTAGGTTGCAGTGTTATGTAAAGTGGTTTTGCCCAGGTGGGCTGACATATGATCTATCAAGTGCTGATTCTCCAAAGATTTTTTTTTAAAAAAAACTTATGTAACAGCCACTAGAATCCATTAACCACCAACCTTTACTGTAGTTCATTGATCTGGCTTTTCATAAACATCAGATGCCACAAACAAGTGATGGGGGTCCAGTGCCAACGTTGCAGCATTCTCATTGTTAGAGGAACGACAAGTGACAACTTGATGGGATTAGGTGGCGCACCTGCCTGATCTGTTGCTGCACCTATGTGTGACTTCTGCAGCAAGTATTGGCAATCCGCACTTTGCAATGGGTATGAGCACCTAAGAAAGCTGCAAGCTCGTGCATGAGTTGACATGAAGAAAGAATCAAATATGTGTTTTGATTTTCCGGGACATGGCAAAAAAAGTCCAAACGTGTCAAGACCTAGGTTCTAGTAGAGGGTAGATCAGCACCTACCACCTAAATGGTTATTAAGCGAGCTATGTGGGTACTTATGATTGTGTCAACTAGCGCCTAGGCAGCTGCCTTGGGCAATATTGGTTTAATCTATAGTTCTGTACCCATGGGGGCACAGGTTGGGGGGTTGAAAACAGATTTTAGATGTAAGTATAGTAGTAGATTTCATTGTGAAGTTACATACGCGTTAGTCATCACAAAAGGATTGAGCTGGGGGCTGGTGCAGTTGATGGCTTCTCCCTATCCTGTTTATACACGTCGTATATAGTGCTTGACCACATCAAATTATATCTATAATTTTTTTGAAAACACATTACCAGTTAATTTTATTCTTTCTTCACAGTATGCTTAATCTAAGGAAGCATGAGACAAAGTATTAAATATTCCTTTAGTACCAATTGAAGCTTTTTTTGAACGGCTTTTCGAATTAACCAATATTAAGATTCATTCATAGCAGGCCGTTCATAATGAATTGTTAACTATGTGTAACGATCCGTCTTTGTTTGATTAATCTCTTTGCTACTTATTCTCATAAAGAGCAAACACATTTATCTTATAGCTGAAGCTGCTTGTAAATCTCAACCTGATGTTGCAAGAGAAAAGGGCAAAGGAAAATCTGTATCTTTTGCTCTGTCAGATGCTTCCGGGGTCGTTACTCCTACAGATACCAACTCTGAGATGGGTAATTTCAGCGATTCCTGTAATGACAAATTGACTGGTGAAAATTTAAGCAATTTGTCTCACAAGACGGCTGAAAAGGTCAGTGTATTTGATTCTGCTTATAAGATGTAATTATTTATATTTGCATGATTTTTGCAAGGTTTCTCCTTACTCTGTTTTTTTACTTTTCCCCCAGAATTCTACTGCTGAGGAATGGTATTCAAATGATCAGGAACATAATGATAATGAGAGCTTGCACCACGAGGAGTCATTAGATCATGCTATTAAACAACAACCAAAATCGGATGTTGGAGAAATCGGATCATCTATGAAACTACGGAGCAGGAAAAAGTCACAGAAAGTTGGGACAACTAAGCATACAGATGACTATTTTGATGAGGACTGTGTTGAACCTTCATTAGCTGAAGGAGATAATGATAGTGGTGACGATTACACTGCCAGCACTAAGCAGAAGGTTAGGAAAAAGTCAAGGGATGGTGTAGAACAGTCGCAGCATCAAAAGGTCCAAAAAGATAAAAGCCAGGTATCTTCACGGGGCCGCAAGAGGACCTCAAAAGATGCATTGGCAGAAAAACCTGAGAAGAAGCTTACCCATAGAATTCGTCAGAAGAGAGCGAAAGGTTGGTTGCTGAAATATTGAAGCATCAGTCTTACATAATGTCAGTTTTCACTCTTATATCTTGGACCTTTGTTGTTTAAGAGGTTAAGACTTTGCTGGAAACACCTCGTGAGGAGATAGATCCCATGAAGCTAAGTGCAGCACATCTCAGGTTGTTACAAGAGGCTAGAGAGCGTGTTAATGTGAGTTTTGTGCCAAGTTTAGTAGTTATATTTGTTAAACGTTTTTAGGGAAATTCTAATGGTTTTGTTTGGCTGCTTCAGGCAAAAGAGAATCCATCTGGGCCATCCTCTAATACAAGGTATGCTATTTTTTCCCCAGTTCTTTGAACGCTGTGCATGATGTCATATAATCTGTGTTGAGAGTGTTGATCTCTCATCATTCTCGGTGCCTGAACCCTTTGGAAACATCGTAATAAATGTGTCTTCGACGGCACTTTCCCTTGCATCCCAGAAGTCTAGAGAAATCTCAAAAATGCAACAGTACACAAACAAATAGCTAGCTAGACTATACGTAATGATGTTTCGGAGTTCAGCGGTTCAAACAATTGGCTGGAGCTCTAACAATTCATATGAGTTTCTGGACAGAGAATTGCTAGCTTACCTTATAAATAAAGCAGAACAATCATTTCCTTCTACCACATCACCTAAAAATTACAAAACAAAAGAAATAGCTGGTGAAGAGATTTCTTGCATAGCATTAAAGCACAAAGGCCACCAGCAACTCGGGTGTACTACATCTGCATGTGAGAGCTTCCTTTGGGCATCCTTGATCCTTTTTTTTTTAACATGCAGGAGAACTGCGTATCATTATATTAATAGTAGGAGAACTGCGTTATATTAATGCTAGACCCGACCAGGATGGGGAGAAGACCTAACCTCCCTCCTAGCAGTGACCAACCCCCAAAAAGATGAATCATAAGGCAGCAGGAAGAAATCCAGAAACTCTTATGTGGAATAAACATTTTTTATATTCAGATAATATAGCAACACAATATGAGTATTTAGAAAAATGGACAATGGTGGATTAACCGATAGCAGCCCAATACTAAGCTGAACACTAACAAGTTCCATTATGCTTGTTAAGTATAGAAGTCCAGGATTTGGTTTATTTTAACATAAGAATTGCACTATAGCTTTCAGAAAGAGAGTCCAAAAAGCATTAGACCTATAATATAATATTGACGGCATATATCTCAACTAAACTCCAACTGTTTCTGAACACTAGACAATTATCCAACCTAATCTTCTAAATTACTGCAAGTATCTGTTGTATCAATAAACAGAAATAGCTCGACAGGGTTACTGATTTGAACACTACCTGCTCCTCCAAAATGTTTTCCCTGCTCCACTATACAATCTGCATTTTTTTTTAAAAAAAAAGTGTTTGATTGTAACAGAACCATTCAGAGGTTGCCAAAACTCGCTGAGCAGGGTAACTCAAATAATGTACATTTTCTAAAGAAGAAAAACAGTACAGACAGTAGTGGTCAAGTAGTAGTTACAAAAATTGAAATGACAGAGAAGAAGACTCACAAATGAAGCAAACACAAAATAAAAGAAGATTATATAGTCTTGAATATGTCAATAGTTCAGTAGCAGTACATGTCAATCGAGTTGTCTTATGAAATAAAACAAGATTATATAACTGTCAAAGAGCGAGGTTCCCCTCAGAATCCTAGTGTTGCAAGACAGAAAGACAGCAAGAGGCAACTAGACACTGAAAAATAAATGCAATATTTGCAGCCCACACTTAATTCTTTTCCCTCTGCACATCACATTTTAACCTACCGCATCAATCAGCACATCAGATCAGATTTTTGCCAAGCAAACTACCCATGACTAGAGGTGAAGCGCGGGCACCCCCAGCACACAGACCAAAATGACACCGCTCATCAGTGAGCCACAAGATCAATCTAAACCTGGGTCCATAGCCAACCTTATGAACTAAATCTGCAAACTATGGGATCCCGCCATACCACATAATACTCAGGCAGATCGCATCGAACCTAATCAAGAACGCGGGGCATGAACGGATTGGGTGGAGGAGGGACAGGTCACTCCCTGAGCTTCTCCTGCTTGCCGTCTGTCCACTCAGAAAGGGAGACGTGGACCTGCTTGTCGTGGTGGCGGCTCGGTGGGCGGTGGGCAGGATGGTGCGCCAGTTGAATCCGAACCACCCGATCCTAAGGTTCCACTGATGCTGATCCACGGAACCAAACCGGTTTGATGGATCCGACGAGGGTCTCATAAGGTCATTTCCATGAGCCAGGTAGACGAACCGACCCACACCATCCCCATCTATACCGATGACTAAAGTTTAGCCAACTAAAAGTTAGTGCTGGGATCCAAACAAGGCCTCATATAGGTTAATGTTGGCATTGATGACATTGATGCCGCTCTTGTTGGTTCCAGAATCATTGTCTTCATTCTCCAGTATTTTTTGGACTTCACTGAAGCTTATATCGCACTCTATTAGTGCGATCTATTGCATTCCTGATATTTCATACAACATCTGTTGAATAGCTCAAATCCTTCCACTGTATGTGCTCCTTCCCTTTTGAGTATAGAACTTTAAAAATTCCAATCTGGTCTTCTTCCTCCCTGCAGTGAAGTCTCTCAATATGTCCATGCCCTCTTCTGCTTGAGTTGTGGCTTTCCAAAAGCAGCGTCTGATTGGCTATCCAGAAATGCAGCTTAAAGCCAAGCCATCCTGTTTGCCAATTTGACTCCTTTTTTTTAAAAAAAATGGCAGATTGGTTTGGCTGAATTAAAGTTGAAGACTAAAATATCTTAGACATCCTTGATCAAAATTTGGGCTGAAAGGGTCAAACTGAGTACTTTAGTTTTTGACTTCATGATTTATGTTTCTCCTATTTTTATTCTCGGTTAATATGTTATCTTGTGCACAACAGCTTTCAACTTGACAATATGGATGACTTGGACTATAGAGATGAGGAAGCAAGGAACTTCGACAATGACAGAACAGAGAGCCATGTACAGAATGTAACAAAATTGAACTACCATTCCTACATGAACAAACAAACTCGAGGCAAATGGTCAAAATCTGATACTGACGTGTTTTACAAGGTATGTTTCTATTAGAAATCAAGCCCTTGGACTGCTCTTTGTCCCTTCATATGATCTCAGATATTCTGAAATGTTATTTGCTTACCTATTTCTGTTGATGCCGGTGCAATATGTGCTTTTGTATTATTAATTCTGGACCAGGGTCTACGACAATTTGGCAGTGATTTTGCAATGATACAGCAATTACTCCCTGATAAGACCCGTCACCAGGTGCGAGCAAAATTTAAAGCCGAGGAGAAAAAGAACCCATTGCTAGTCCATGATGCTATAATTCATCGCTCACGAGGTGAGATGTTACTTAACTAGTGGGTCAACCCATGTTTTTTTCTTGATCTTTGATCTAGCTACAGCTGCTGAACTTCGTCAATTGGTTTTATGTGTGCAGATAATTTGTATTTCAAAAAGGTAATTAAGAAACTCAACATTGAAGATGTTGCACTGCCAGAGATCAACAATACTCATAAACAAGATGGGGCATCAAGTGAACGAGGCCCTGGAAAAGAGGTTTTTCTTAAACACACATACACTATGTTCTTACTGAATTCGTTCACGTATTTAAATAGGTTAGTATCTTATTTTCACTGTTTGTAGGATGTACTGGATGATTTCATCCATGGGGAGGAAGATGATTCGAATTGGTTGGATGAAGAGCATGGTTTACAAAAGCCTGATGTGCAGGAAGAAGAGCATGTTTCTGGAAATGATGATGATGATGATCTTGGTGATGTTTTTAATTGGTACTAGCATGATAATCACAACACAAATTAGGGTCACGATCCAATTTTGCTGACTTTGTGAGGTATGGACGTGCATTGTGGTTATTTTTTTATCACAAAAATGCAATGTAAACAGTAGTGTTGCGAGGTTTAACAATACAAACAAATTCATTTTAGATTTTAGGATGGCTGGAGGGTTGGATGTTATCTGTTGCTACTTAACTCTATTTTCAGTTCTCTGTACTCCGAAAAAATATTTTCCACCCTTTTGTTGTTTGTGTAGAAGAATGATTTGTCCATATATGTCTGAGAACACCTTTCCCCCTTTGTTTCTCCAATAACATCCACTGTTGCTGTGTTTTCAATAAATGACCAATGTTGCTATGTTTGTAGAATTGGTACCACATGATGTTTATTATCAGTTGTTATTTGATTGATAATTGCTAGGAACATTGGTGATTGGCCATATCCGATGAGTTTCTAGTGGAAGCATGTGCCATATCCTGTAATGGTGATTGGCCATTTCATTTTAACTTCCAGTATGATTGGTTGAAGGTTCTGAACATTATGTGTATTTGGATTGCCTCACAAGTATACTACGTTTTGCAAGTATTAAAACTGTTAAAGAGAGAGAATATGATCACACCACATTTAAAGGCTGTCCTGCAATCCTTAATTTATCTCTCGAACACCTATCCTTAGTTCTGAAGTTGGGTGATTCTGATACTTGTGTAGTTTTATCTGGATCAGGTGGTTGGACGGGGTTTACTTGCTCCCTGCTGGCCTGTAAGTTGCCAGCTAACCAGCAGATAGTGACAGACAGAGTATTGGGATCCCTGAAGTGCTGAGAGTAAAATGGAAGGTGAAACCAGGAAAACCATTTACACAATGGCACATCCTTCCTGTATTGGTTCTTGGCCAAGTGGAGTGGTGCCATCAGTAGTCAGTACAACTGTGCCAGTGGTAGTGGCAGACGTCTCCTGGAACTGGAACCGATGGGAACTGTGATGAATGGATGGTATCATAGGATGCTGGTGAAATGGCACCTCTGTAGCTTCCTTTGTACTTATATTCTTTGCTTGACACGATACGTCATAATTATCCTGGGGTGAGGGGCTTCTTTTGTATATTGTTGATGCTCTGGGACTTGAATTCAGTTTTTGTTTTTGGAAAGGTGACGACGGTTCATTTTTGCAGTGATATCGGTTTTTTTTTATTACATCTGATATTTTTCTCGCGTCCCTATACAATGCTTGAACAGTTTCCTTGTTTTACGGAAATGAATGTTGTGTAACATGACCTTGCCATTGTTTCTGGAGATATAGCACTCTTTGAAAATCTGGTTTCCTGTATAGCACTAGAAAATTTTGTATCTGGCATTAAGGTTTATCTTTTATTACTTTCTTAACACTTCCGTCAGCTCTGTTACTGATTTCCGTTAAAACTTGCTCTCAGGGTGTCAGATATTTCATACGTGTACCAAAATACCACTAAGGTTTCGATTCAGTTTCTGGCTCGTCGCGTGCATGTCCCCCTCTCTCGCGCGCGAGCATTTCCGTCCGAGAGTCTAAAAAGGCCGTATCCCTGCCCTACCGTTGGTTGTGGGCCGAGCAACTCTTCTAGTCCACAAAGAGAAGCCCAGCCTGACAAAACCAGGAGCAGACTTTCTTTTCTTTTATGTTTTGACAAGAAAGAAATTATGTACTACAGTGCAAATGACTAGGCTTTCAAATGTTTCTCAGCTCTCAATCACTAGATTGATTCAGTTATTACGGGCAGAAAAATACTATTTGGAGATAGATTTGAGGCATCTATATATATATATATATATATATTAGCGTATCTGTATCCTAGCTTCATGTGAACCCAACAATTAATTTACTTACATTGGACAAGACTAGCGTATAAATATAAATATAATGCAGGGAGGGAGGGGCTAGAGAGGAGAATGAAATGAAACAATATACTGTATTTGGTAGTATGTGCTACAGTATATATATATATTATCCAAGTGTCCACCAGTAGTATTCAGGTTTTGCGTTTGACTGCGTGAGGCTTGTGATCATCCCTCCTGGCCTCCATGAGCTTCTCCCTGAGGCTCTGCTTGTGCTTGCCTCCCTGCTGCGGCTGCGGCTGCGGCGGAGGCGCTTCCGCGGTCACGCCGGACCTCCTGTCGGAAGACGGCGACCAGCCGCCGCCAGTCTTGTTCCTGCTCTCGGCGATGGCCGACCTCCAGATCCTGCGAATCAGCGCGGTGTTCTTCCCCGCCGATATCGATCGCCGGCTGGCGCCTGACGAGTGATGAAGCAGCCCGCTGCCGTTTGCCACTGAAGCGGAGCGATCGCTGGTGCCGAACCAGCTGCAGGAATCCCTGCCTCCGTCGTAGTCCATGTCGGCCGACGAGCTGCCTCCATTGTCGTCGACCTTTGCCAAGAAGAGGTCGGTGGCCGGGCTAAGCAGGTTGGAATTATTATTGCTATCAATATCATCGTCGTCGTCCTCCCTCTCCTCCTCCTGCTGCTCCTCCTGCTGCTCCTTGCGGCGGAAGTGCTCCAGCACCGACTCCGCATCCACCTCATCCTTATTAGGCTGCTGGCTGGACCGACCTCGGGACCTGAGCGAGGAGCTCGCCGCCGCCCGCGTCGCCGGCGACGAGCCCTGCTTGCTCCGGAGGAACGCCTCCATCTCCGCCTGCAGGCTGCTGAGCTGCGAGTACTTGGTCTCGAGCGCGAGCTTGGCGTCGGAGAGCTTCATCTGCACGCGCTCCTCGCGCCAGACCTCGGCCATCTGCAGCATCCGGCGCTCCTCCTCCATCTCCTCCCGCATGCGCAGGCACTCGCGCCGCAGCAGCTCCACCTCCGCCTGGTCCTCCTCCACCTCCCGCGTGAGCTCGGAGCAGGCCTCCTCCATCAGCTCGCGGGCCCTGCGCTCCATCTCGTAGCTCTGCGCCTGCTGCTTCCCCGACGACCTCGCCTCCGCCAGGTCGCGCATCAGCCTGGCGTTGGCCTGCTCCAGCTGCCGGCGGTGGGCCCGCTCCTCCCTGAGGGCGGCGACGGCGTGGCGGGCCTTGTCCCGCGCCCGGGCCTTGTCCTCGGCCAGCTTGCGCAGGAAGCGCTCCAGCCGGCTGGCCATGAAGCGGCGCTCCTCCTGGAGCTCGCTGATGTGGGATCGCGCCTGCTCCAGCTCGGCCTCCATCATGAGTAGCAGCAGAGGTGGATGTGGTGGTGTTGATCGCCGGTGGGGGTGGGGGTGCTGCAGTCCCTGCAGGTCCCAGTCCCATTTGGTGGCCCTCTCCATCGCCGACATTGTTGGGGGCGGCAGCTCCAGCTCCACCTGCACGCAGGCTTGGATCTGATTGATGAATCCGATTGCAGATGCCAAGGAAGGACTAGGCGAGTTGAGCAGAATGCAAAGAAAACGTACTAGTCACCTTGTCTAAGATGCCGCGACGGTGCTGCTGCTGCTGGTGCTGGATACTGCTGCTACATTGGCGGCAATGGCTTCCAATTCCAGCACCAAACACATGTGTCCTGCCATGGTGGCGCCTCCTTCCTTTGAGTTTCTGTGAGCAGAGAAGAACATCTCCATGTGAGGTGAGGAGGACAGAGCATGCTCATGCTCTTGTTGGAAACAATGCTGTATCATCCATCCCATCCCACGACGTTGACAAGGACCAATCAATTAATCATGGACCCCTGCCTACCAAAGCACAAGAAATCCCACACCTCCCAGTGCAGATGGGCCAAACATGGCATGCTCTTTTCTTTTCTTTTCTTTTTCTGGGGGATCGATCGAATCGATCATCAGTCAAAAAGGGGGGCGGCTTTTGCCCCCAATTTGCCATCTGAATTTGTTTGCAATCCAAGAGGACCAAGAGCAGGAACAAGCTTTCTTCCAAAAGGAAAAAAAAAAGCAGGAAGAAGCATGGAATTGGAATGGGTCGCCATTCATCAAAAAACATACATACCGCTTGGGCTGGCGTCTTCATCCTCTGGGAGTGGCGCAGCCTCCAGAGACCGGCGGCGAGGGCCCTGGCGGAGACAGACACTGAGGCGGCATTGCGGTTGCAGCGACGCCTCCTCCGGCGGGTGGTGGCGGCGGAGGAAGGGGTCATGGGATGATGATCGTGGCCATGGACGACATGGGGAAGGAAGGTGGCGGGCGCGCGGCGGCCGGAGTTATGATCTCGATCGATCGGAAATGAATCTGATCGATGATGTGGTTGTTGGTTTGCATGTGACATGTCATGTGTGGCGTGACCAAGCGCCGCATCACGAGGAAGAGGAGCCCCCATCGCCATCGCTATTTCAGGAGAAGAAAGAGAGAGATTAGGATATGATAAAGACGAGTGACTGCGGTTGCTCTCCCCGCTGGCTTCTTGCTATTCTAGATTTGATTCTCCCTCCTCTCTCTCTCTCTCTCTCTCTCTTCTCTCCATGTCCCATTGTGCATTCTTTCTTTGCATTGCCGCTGTGTGTGAATATACTACACATAACCACACTGCGAATCTTAGACGATATGATCACACACACCTCGATCCCATTCCTATGAGGTCACGTGCCAAGCCAAACGGTACCCGTTACATTTCTATGCTTTGTACAGTACTGTGAGATTTTTTTACTACGGTCATGTAAAAGTAATAAAAGTGAATGTGCACGAGTGGCAACATACATGCCTACATATATGGGAGTATATTGATATGCTATGGGTGAATATAATGGACCGACAGACGTGGTTGGATGGATTCCTGGAAAAGAAAACGTGTACCAAAGCAAAGTTGGATGGATTCATACGTCCGATCCGGACTGGACTGGACTGGACTGGAGAGTGGAGACCCACATGTACACAATGAAACAGAGGCCAGCATCATTTGGGTCTTTCCTTGCCTCAATATAATATAATGCTGCTGCTACCTGATCGTGATCGATGATGGCCAAACAAAACAGTGTCCGTCATGTAGCAATCAAATATCGGGCCTTGTACTGCTATTATCGTCCATCTTTCCTCATTTGTTTTTTTTACCCCCTCTCTTCTCCTCATCTGAGATACAAATTTGATATCACTAGAATTCTATTCTCATGCCTTTTGGATCAGCTACAACCAATGGTTACTTAGGATTAGCTAGGTGGAGGCAACTAATAATAAGGCCACTCCGTTTGGACCCACCAGCTAAACTTTTAACTACTAAAATTTGGAGCTGCTAGTGATCTTAACATGGGAGCAGCTACAACTCAGCTAAACTTTAACTGGGCTCAAAAGATGCACTATTCCTTTACCTAGTTGAATCTAGCTAAAACATGTTTAAAGACGAAACTGTCCTTCCTAAAATCAATGCAGCTATAATCCTCTATTTTCTATTATTTCCATGATGGATAATAAGATCCATTATTTTCAACTAGCTGGAAGATCCAAACATCCCACATCTAAAGCTTAGCAAGTTAGGGCCCGTTTAGATCCACCTAACAAAAATTTAGCTAGCTAATTAGAAGAATTAAACTTTAGCCAGCTAAAGATGAGCTAGTTAAGCTTTAAGGCATGATTGTTTAGTTGAGTGGATCCATCCAAATTAAATAGACTCTAAAATACTTTCTTGTTCACAAATAAAAAATAATTAGGTAATTATTGTTTAAAACCTTGTCCAAATAAACAAAATGCGTCCGCCGGCAGTACATATCGTTGCCTTCCGTATGCTTATACCTTTACTGCAGCTCAGAATTAGATGTTGACAGCGTCGTGACTCATAACGAGCTATTTTGTTGTTATTAGTCCAATCTTAATGGAGAGTTTTCTTTTGTTGTTTCAAGATACCACATCAACAAAATATAAACAAAGTCATGGATGGAACTCCTCCTACCATGCATTGTTTCATCTTCATTGTTCCATAAGCTTTTTTAGCATTTAGTTCTAAGACTCGTTAAGTGTTGGAAACCGTGCACAAGAGGTTTCAATTAGACCATCACAACCCAAGACACTATTAGTCCATCCTGAAAGTGCATCTATGACCCCTTTTCGTTTTGGTTGATTAATGACAACACACTTTAGTATCTAATATTTGCAATGAGGCATGTACACAGGTGACAGGTGAAACAATAAAGAACATATGGAGAAATGTGGTACTCAAAAAGGAAAATGAAAGTATGGATGAAGCTTACATGAAGATTAATTTTTTATTCTCTTGAAATTGAGTTTAGGAAATCTGTACTATCAAGAGGGATGCTGAAAAACTAGTTTGGTGATGACAAGGTGCTCAAATATGATCTAACTTAATCATGAGAGACACCTTGCACTTGCACTTCACTTGAGAATTATTTGAGAGTGCTTTACCTGAAAAGTTTCAGAGTTTCCGAAGAATTGTTCGGAGTCTCCGAAGGTTGGTGTCTGGAGAATAGTGTTTCTCCAGAAAGTTCGGAAACTCCGGAGATTTTTGCGGAGACTCCAGAACTTAACAGGTCTAACGGCTAGTTTCGGCTGAAGGGGTATTTATACCCCTCCTGCCCCCTCCTTTCATCGCTCTCTAACCTAATTTGAACTGAAGCTTCCTTTGAGCATTCTAAGCCCCTTTCTGCTCCCTCCATGCTTCCAAGTGAGATTTGGTGAGGGATTTAGTGAGAGATTGTGCTTGTAAGCTGATTCCCCATTCATTGAGCACCTTGTTCGTCGTCAAGCCGGTGATTCAAACATTTGTTACTCTTGGAGCTCCAAGCTCCTAGACGGCTAGGCATCACTCAAGAGCAACCAAGCCGTTGTGGTTGTCTTGGAAAGTTTGTATTACCCCTGCAGATTGAGTAAGTTCTCTATTCGACCTCCGGGTTGGTGGAGAAGAGAAAAGTGGTTTGGTGGATAAACCCGCCCTTCGTGGGCTCCTCAACGGAGACGTAGGTTTCTTGTGTGGAACTGAACTCCGGGAAACAAATCCCTGTGTCTCGTTGTGTTTGTTGCTCTTTCTTGTGCTACTTGTTGCTACTTGTGTTATACTCTAGGTTTTGGTCCCGATCTATCAACTCAGAAGATTTCTGCTACAAGTGACACTTGAGTTGAGTTGTATTCACCTCAAGGTTGTATGGTAATTCGGCGATTCAATTTCTGTTGAGGTTGGATCTGTGATAGTCCAATTCAACAATTTCTTCGGACTCTCCGGAGAAATCTTCGGAGTCTCCATATTTTTGTGACTGACAGCTGTTTTGAGTAAAAAAATTTCAGTCTCAACTATTCACCCCCCTCTAGTTGACATCCTAGGTCCTTTCACATCCCCAACCCAATGATTAGGATAGTTTTCATAGAATTAAATGAGCTGCCACCTAAGATGAAAGATGATGTGTCAAGTGAGTAAATGAAGAAAGAGAAGGAAACTGGGTCTTGCATTAGGCATGGTTTCTACACAATACCCAAGACATAATGAGAGAAGAGTGGTATTAAATTTGTATATAAAATAGTAGTGTTCGCATTGGAGAGATAGTGTCTAGCACTAGTTTCTTGATGATGTGAAATATATGGAAGCTATGATAGTATCTTGAGTTGGGAACTTGGGATGGCCTTAGCTAGTCTCTATGTTTGACATGTCACATAGACACTACCATAGAAACTACACCTACACTTCCAATACATAGTTTCTTTCAAGTAATTATTATCCAATCTTCTCTTTTCTCTCTCCTTTCTCATCCTATCCCCCTTCTTGTTTTCTTGGTTTTTGTGTGGACATGGTTTCTTGCATAAGAAACATTTTCTTCTCTCCCCTATTTAATTCTCTTGCCACATCATCAAATTGTTTACATGTAACCAAGTTTACATAAACAAAATAACATTTCTAATACAAAATTTGTTTTATTGAATCCATTATGAAATATATTTTTGATAATATATATGTCAGATAGTTACTGTTACTATATTTTTCTATAAATTTAGTCAGAGTTGGTTATGCTTGATTTAAGGCAAACCTAATACTCAACTGAATGTGTTGAGTTGAGCCGGCAGCAGTTGTTGGTTGGTCCTTTCTGCTGTTCAATTGTACCTTGTTTGTCCCCTTGAAACAATACAAAACAAATGGAGTGTTCTTTTTTAGTTTGTCATGCATTTCTGTAAGATAACCAGTCTCTAGACGTTTATAACTAACCAACAACACAGTTAGTAAGTGAAAGTACATTCATCTCGTTTTGGTGGATTAATGACAATCTAATTAAAGTGCTAACGAGTTTAACAGGATTCATTTGAGTATGAGAACATATTATAATTGAAGGAAAATGAATATTGATGATTGGCGACTCCCCATTCTTAAAGTGAAAACATTGACGTCTTTCAAGTTCAAAATGAAGGTTTAATTTCAATTTAATTTTTAAACTTGAGTTTAGAAAAACCGTAATATAAAGGGGATCCAAAGCTAAAATACTACTAGACAAATAAATACTCCAGTCTCCAGGCTAGGACATCTACAAGTATCAGACTTCCTGAGGCACCGATATCAACTGAACAATATATGAATGTCAACCAATGCTTAAATCTGTTCCCTCCTACCAAATCGCCATGCGCATTTCGCATCTTTAGAAACACCCAGGGGCGGATCTAGTGTACAAGGAGCGAGGGCACGGGCCGCCACTCAAATTCTCAGATTTCTATAACAATGCACTGTTTTACTGTAGCAGTTACTGTAGTTTATATAGCAGGCCGCCACTCATTTTTTGGGCTAGGTTCGCCCCTGGAAACACCACCCCTCTTTCTCGCTATACAAAACGAATATAAATTATTGCTATAATTATATTATATGGCTTACAACAAATTACACTAATATATAGCTACCGGGAGATTACAAAACACTTGTGAACCTACAACACTCTGATGCTACCACGGAATCTCAAGCTCTTCGCTGACACTTTCAGTTAGCTCTCCTGAATGGACCTCAATAATAGCCAAACCGGTCTGCGCTAAGCTTGTACCATGAGCACCAGAAGAAGGGAAACCAAAGAACCAAGCAGCCTTAGCTTCAGATTCTTGTGGTTCACACCTGCAAAAAGGAACTGTCACATCTTCTTCCACATGCCCCCCAAACGGAAAGTCTCATCTTATCCTTCAGCTATACTCATAAACACCTGAGATCAAAGCAGGACTTGAGAGAGAGAGGGGCAAAATTAACATATAGTTTCTCACCATTTTGTGCCGATGTCGCAGCAGGTCGCTCTGGAATATTGACAGCTGTATACAGAAGCACCAAAAGTTACAGCGATAGTATAGCATGAACAAAGGCAAGGCACTACTAAAAAAAAAGGCAATGCAGCAAAAAAGACACATTTGAGCACCACAGGAAGCCCATGACACGAAATAGCTGTAAAAGTGTACATTTAAGCATTCCTATGTCACAAGTACTTGTCTGCACGGTTAGGCAAACAGAGGTTTAATTCTGGGATTGAAGATTTAGAGGGTAAAATAATTTTTTACAACCTCATAAGGACTGTTAAAACAAATTCAAATGACATGCGGCAGCTGTCCTTAGAGAAAGGGAGGACCGAGGGAGGACAACATACGGCAGTATATTAAGCAGATAGATATGAGTATAATCCCGCAAGCAGAAAGCAAGGTGCATATTGAATCACTGAACTTGGCTTCTACAACAAAATCATACATTCAGACTTCATAGCACACTGATTCAGCAGAAACGGGATGAAGCAATCTAGTGCTATGCAACAGAACGCTTCAATATTTTATTTCATAATCTTTAAATGTACAGATACTGTAGCAAATAGCATTCAAGAAAAAAACAGAAGAAGTTCATGTGTGTAATCATGTAAATAAAACAATTAAAGCGCAATGTATATGCAGCACAGCAGGTAGTAACATACATTTATTGCATGATGAGGATGGCGCTTGCGTGGAAGATGGCCATGGGGCTGCAATGTTATCATTCAGATCACATGTGAAGCTAATCCCAGACATGCGGTCGAAGGACGCATCCGAAGGCATACTTGGAAGGAGGCATCCAGATTCTGTGTAAAACAACAAGACCAATCACTACCAAGGAATAAAATCTGTTTCTTTTGAGTACAGCTCTACACATTGGATGATGTGAAGTCTAATGTAGAAAGTTTGAGCATAAAGTTGGTTTTTTAACAGTCAGGAAGTGTTGCAGAATTAGTCTGTTAGGGTAGGCAAATTATAAACTTTCAAAGCCAGATTACACAAGCAATTTCTCGATGATACAAGGTAGTCTAAATCAATAAAGATGCGATTAGAATTTTAGCTTTTATATGCAGTTCCATTATACACAATCTTGCAGCCTTCATTCTCTCCTATAATTAGTTTAGATATTACTTATTTGAATATTGACTGAGAACTACTCCACCATATGCATGGTCCAAGATTGTTTTCCCAATTAGGGCCTGTTTTGTAAGAGTGGGACTGCTCCAGGAAATTTTAGGATGCTCAAATTAAATAAATTCCAGGGATTTGAATCCTAGTCATCATTTCCAATTCCAAACAAGCACTTACAAGCTTACATCTTGGATATCTAAAACAATTGCAAAGAAAACTGATCCATCAAATAGTTTCTGTTCTTACTTTTACTTCTAAGATAGCTTGACATAACTTTACTCCTTGCAAAAAATAAATAGAGCAGCTCAAAATGCACATTGTTGGCTTTCTATCTCCTGCTAATAGTACATCAGACAATGTCTAGCACATACTGTTCTATGTCTGCAAGCACTAATGTGGTAAGGCATGTAAAATCAGTCGCATGCTGCAGGGAAACACGTAATTCAGTCTCAGCTAAATCAGAGCATAGCATGCCATGTAAAAAATGATTTTCAATAGACATGTTAGAACAGAGTAATTAAAAACTTGAACATGTTAACTTACCTTGAGATCCAACTGTTTGCGAATCCAGTAGGGGCCAGTCATGCAAACACAATGGTTGAGAAAAAAGATAGATATTTACATCAGATCAGTTCCCAAGCAACGCAGAGCAAGAACATACATATGGCCCTTATGCATAATCAGTTGATAGTTCTTGAGTCGCTTACCTTGAAGTGAAAAATCCTTTAGTGTTATTTGGCAAGAGCTATAAACATTCGTGCTGACATTCATCTTTTGCAACTTAGCACCAAGGAAAGAGGCACAATTTAAAGCTTGCAAGTTTGTTATGAAGCTTTGCTTTTGCAAATGGGCTACGTAACTTAACATAGCCTTGCAACATGTAGTACTGTTCTTGATTGTTCCACCACAATCTTTCGCCACCTTACTTGTGTCTGGAAAGCTTAGTGGGCAAACTGGAGAGATATAAGCAATTAAGCATGGAGCAAGACCCTAAGTAACAAAACTATTAACAGTGCACAATGAGAATAAAACTCAAAATGGAGCAAAGTATTATAAATTATTATTAAAGAACTAAGAACATATATCCATGTTTTCCACCAGGTTCAATAAAACCTATGTCCAATAAAATTTAGAAGTTCAGTACATGCACAGTATGGCTATTCAAATCTTCCTAAATCCAAACCATGCATATTTCAGCTGCATGGCACCTAATGCCTTAGTGACATATTACTGACCCAAACGCTTGGAGTGAAAACCGGCTCCTGTGGAGTTCCATGCTATCAATGTAATAGTATGAGAGACCTCCAAAAATTCCTCAAAGAAAAAGGAAAATTCAGACACCGTACATGGATTACTCAGTCTCTTGCTTTAAAGTATGGTCCTCTTTAGCAAAAAGAATAAAAATAAGATCCTTAGAGTTAAATTGTCCTGCTGAAGCATTTCCTTTCCTTCATAGACCAAAAAAGTTTGAACTCCAACAATCTCGTCCATGCTTGAAGTGAGCTCCAGCTTTAATTAATGCTGTGATGTGTCCCTTTATGAATTCTATATTTGGATGTAAGCACAACTTCAGAAATCCAAGCAAATCCATCTGCTTGCTAAAGAGGCCAATGACATGATGATTCAATAAAATGTTACATGAACATGGTTTTCAACATCTAGTATCTTAGAAGGCCACAGAGGAACTAACCAAAAACTAAGCTACAAGATGTTCGATTTCGTAAGCAAACTATAATAGAAGCAGCGACTAGCAAAACAGAAGGTAACAACTAACGACATGGAAAGCACATTTGGATCAGTTATTAGTTTGGAAATACCTCCGTTGACATTGCAGTTAGATATCTGCCTGAGCATTTGCTTTGCGGATGGTGGGTCAAGCCTGCTTGACAACCATCTGAGAACAACGTTCCTGCAACTATCAATTTTGGGGCTCCCAGTGTAGCTTGTGAAAACTCCATCCTTCGACGAGATTTTCTGGGCAGCCTCGTTTATAGCACTCTGACATGTCTGGCTGCAACATTCGTTAACAGGATCGATCTTGCGACAGGCCTCAAGTAGCTTCGACGAGTCAATGACACTCTCAAACACATCCACGGTGCTGACAGGGCATGATCCCTCGGTGACATTGGAGAGGTGAACGGAGCAAAGGCTGTGGAGATTATCACTGGCACCTTGGCTCAACAGCAGCTCCTGGACATCTGACAGGCAGTAGTTGGCGACGGTGGAATCCAACGCGAGAGAGCCTGTCTGCTTGCTAGACTGCCCTATGAGGATGGTCAGTGTTGCCTGGAGCTGGGGGCAGCAAATGACATTGGCCAGGAAAGGAGCGAACGAGGTGAAGCAGTCGACAGCCGTGGTTGTCATCAGTTTATCGACATCGGTAAAGTTCAATGTGCATCTCCCTGCATCAAGGAATTGACAGGCACCTTGAGTTGGCAAAGTACAGTTGCAAGTTGTTTAGTTGTCAATGGATTTGCATGTAATGTACTAGGCACTAACTTTTGAGCTCCCCCAGTGAAGCACAAAAAGAAGAGGGAAAAGTAGACTAGTAACAGAGAGTGCGGAAACCTGAGAGCTTTGGCGTGCTGTTGTTAAAGAAGGGCGCGAGGGGAGCAGGCGCCAGGAAGGGAACAAATGGCGTCGGGGAGCCGCTGGGGGAGAGGTCCGGCATGGGCATGAGGCCGCTGGGCGGGAGCTCCGGCATGAAGCCGCCGTCATTTCCCCCAGCGTGAACGGTCCGGTGAAGCGGCAGTTGGCTCTGAGCAAATGCAGCGCCTGAATCGCCCAGCAGCCCCTGCAAACCTGCACATTATCAGGGGAAGAGCAGAGATGAGTCGGCTTTGTTCCTGGAAAAGGAGAATTGATTCGATTCTCCTAGGCACTGGCAACTGGCATTGAAAGATGGCAAGAAAATTCAGTAGACTGGCGCAGCAAGCAGCCTCCCGGGTGATAGATCAAAATCAACAAAGCAGTAAAGCAACCGGGGAAGCAGAAGGAAGCAACAGCTGCTCGAACATTTGGGGGCAAATCGGAGCGGGAAAGGGAAGAATCAGACGCCGAGGCAGATCAGCAAGAGGTGTACTCACAGAGGACGGAGAGGGCGGCTACCGCGAGGAGCCGCCCGGTCGGGGCCATAGGGTGCCGCGGCAGCAGCGGGCGGCGGCGAATGGGCGGAGGCGGAGGAGAATGGCTGGGGGGGGCGACGGGACGGCGGCGGCGCTGTGTCTGCGTTTGCAAGCTCGCGAAGTGGAGAAAGTGGGCAGCAGCTCGCTTTGGAAGGGAAGCACATGGAAATCATTACGTACACCCACAGATCCCGGAAATGCGTCCTTTGGTTTGTACGAGTAGTTCCAAGCCAAGTTTAATGAGCTTGAATAAAAAAACTTCAAAGCATGCTAGAGATAAGGTGACATACTCCCTCCGTCCTAAAAAGAATGCGACTCTCGCTTTTCGATAAGTCAAACAACTTCAAGTTTATAAAAAAAATTATTAACATTTATGTTTTTAAATAGATTTAGTATGGATATATATTTCATGATTAATCTAATGATACTTATTTTATACCATAAATAGTACAAGTCTAGTCAAACTTGAATTGTTTGATTCTCGGGAAGCAAGAGTTGATTTTTTGGACGGAGGGAATATAACACACTCATCCCTTGAATGTAGCAGTATTCAACTATTTTTCGAAACATCGGCCTAACACGACATTTACATACTTATCTCACGGCTGGACGTACACAAAATGCTACCCTTATTAGCACGTCTTAAAGATTGAACAGAGCATATCTTGAGATTGACGAAGTGATCATAAGCGTCTTGCTATGGCGGTCAAGTCGTGCTACCAGTACCATTGAGAGAATAACACCGATAATTCCTAAAATAAATACAAAAAATGCAAACGCTCGTGCAAAAATCGAAGACTTGTTTAAGGTCGTTTAAGCCACTGTATCTGTTTTAGTTTAATGAAAATAGAATAAATACCTTCCACTTGGACACTTAGATGGAATGAATCTCTTGGTCATTCTAGGTGATGTGAACTCACCTATCTATATTTAAAGGTGTTCGTAGTCTTGTCAAGTCAAATCATGCTAAGTTTGACCAATTCTATATATAAAAAATCATATATATTCTACAGAAAATATATTTGTTTGATGTGGCCCTAATTATTTTTTTCACAAATACCTACTTGGTGCTTTAAATGCTAATAAATTATTTATAAACGTGGGCAAATTTAAATAACTTGGTTTATGATAAAAATAAGAAGTGCGTTCTTCTTCCGATAGGACTAGGAGGGGTAGAATCAAAAGTATTTCTACGACCAACTTTATGGGGTCGGATGCATGTGAGTGTTTTTATATGTATGACAGAAGCGTTGTTACAGGTTCTGAATTCTTCCTCCGTATACTGAATGAAGCATGGCTAATTCGATTAGAGACGTATGTAACAGACCAAAATATTTGCAAGAGTCAATCCTCTCTTTAAAAATGGGTAGAGATACAGTCTCCTAGTTGGATACATGGTGCAAGTATATTGTATTGCAGGGACGGGGTACATGGGTGGCGGTGGGCGTAGCGATGGATGGAGAAATTGATGACGCCCATTTAATAAGGGCCGGCCGGGGCACATTAACTCCCCTTCATTCAATCCACCCCCTTGCCACCCTGTACTAGCAGAAGCAGATCCCTCGCTGCCAGGTGGGACCGGCAGCGGAGTAAATAGTATACGCGGCGTAGTAGTAACTGCCGCCTGCCCGACCGATCCCTACGGCAAGAGAGATGGGTCGCTGATCGGTGGGACCGCCCGCAGCGTCGAGCAACGAGAGTGGAACTGGAACGAAAAGGCCGAGACGACGATTTCACACGATAGAGACTATCGCTAGAGGATTCAGCCAAATCCAGTCATCACATTCACATCAGTTAATCTCAAGCAAAGTCAGCGATCAACAAATCCATTCATACTTTAAGTCTGTTACAAGAAAATAATGGCACCTCTCCACACAAAAGCTTTGCCAAACTTGCTCAAAAGATTCTTTTTTTAGGACATAAAAAAGATGTCATGTCTGGCCTCGTGCTTTTGCCAGCCTGATGAATTGAAATGAAGGAAGGAAATCTAAGGCGCCTAGCCCGTGGGCCGTGGTGTGGCCCGTGGGCCGTCGTTTCGCTTTTTCCCTCCGTCCAAGAGAGGGACCGAGAAGCCGCGGCGGCGGCGGCGGCGGCGGAGGAGCTCAATCATTGATTCATCGATTGATTGATTGCTAGGGTTTCGTCCTCCCCTGCCCCTGCGCCTGCGCCTCGCCTCGCCGCGCCGCCCAGCCCAGCCCCCACCTTCACGGCGGCCATGCCGCACCCGCTCAGCTGGGCCGATGCGCCGCCCTACCACTACCACGGGACAACCCAGCCGACGCCATCGCCGGCGCCGCCACCGCCGCCTACCAAGGGGGAGGACGCAGCAGCAGACGGGGTGCGCTCGCTCTGGATCGGTGGTCTCCTGCACTGGATGGACGAGGACTACCTCTATGGCTGCTTCACCTCCTCGCCCGAGGTCGCGCCTCCAATCAATCTATATATATTACTCGATTCGCTTGGGGAATTTCCCGCCCGATCCACTACTCTACTGTCTCAAATGTGCTCGATTTGTACAGTCACTACCCACTAGACTTGTCTGCAACTCTCCCCCCCCTCTCGTGCTGCTTTCAGCGCAGCCAACCAAGCAAGGAGCCCTCTTGTATCTATTTATTTTTTTATTGATCCATTCCGTGTCGCTGCCTGTGCCACTACTAGTATACTAGTATTGTATTGCATTGTAGTATTACCCCAAGGATGCAATTGTTATCTAGCCTACTAATCGTTTCTAGGCCGCCACTACCGTGGATTGATTTTTTTTTTAAAAAAAATTACTACTTGCCATTTATTGCGTTTGCCCCAGTGAGGACTGCGCACGCCTATTTCATTATCATGTCATTAGATAGATTTCGATCTCTTCCAGTTACCTCAACATCTTTGTTTTCCGACGTGCAGCTTCTTTCCCTTGTCATAAGGCGGAGCAAGCAAACTGGCAAGTCAGAAGGTTTTGGCTTTCTCAACTTTGCCGACCATACTGCTGCCGCTCACATTCTCAAGAGCTACAATGGTCAGAAGATGCCTAACGCTGACCAGGATTTCAGCCTCAGCTGGGCCGCTGAGCCACCTGCTCCTGACAAACTTCCTGATCAAAATTCCAAGCTCAACTGGGCCACGCAGCAGGACAGACACACCGATGACGCTGCTGCTTCTGATCATGCGATATTTGTTGGGGACTTGGCCTATGATGTTACTGAATACATGCTACACCATCTGTTCAAGAGTCGATATCCATCAGTCAAGAGTGCAAAAATTCTCTTTGACAAGCTTACTGGCCGCTCAAAATGCTATGGCTTTGTTCACTTTGGAGATGCCAATGAGCAGGTACAGGCAATGGCAGAAATGAATGGAGCATACTGTTCTACCAGGCCTATGCGTATTGGACCTGCTCCCAACAGGAAAAGTACGTACGCATACCACCCAAGCAATCTCCGGTTTAATTTCTGAACTTGCCTTAGATTTTCAGATTCCTTTGTCTCCTCAAGTTGCAGTGCTTCAAGCATTCTTTGTTGTGTATATTATCCCTCTCAGTGGCTTCCCTCCTGCATCAATAAATTGTTCCCACCGCCATATTTTAGTTTCTGCCCTTTTTCCCCCTTGTAAGTGCTACATTAAGGATTATAAGCATCGCTTAGGATCCAAGTGGAGCTAGTTTACTCTACTTAGCTTGATCATTCAAGGAGCAGTCTGGCATGCTTAGGTATCTGTGTACGCAATGTCTTTTTCTATGCCTTTTAGCTTCACATTAGTATAAATCTATTTTCCATCACTTGTCAAGTCAATACTCTTGTTTGTCATGTATACATATTCAGATATTCTGGGCTTTTACAGTGATGCGCGCTTTGATGTATTTCTAATTCAAACCGCGTCGTATGCTTGAGCTATACATGCACTATTTTCACCTGCAGGGATTTGGTTAGCTGCAGAAGGGTTTGTGCGCTGGTATTTTTCAATACATGTGTTAATTATCCTAGCGTTAGCTTTGTTGCATAGACAGTACATACAGATGTCCAATAGCTATTACGTTTGCTCCGCATTTTTTATTGATGTTACGTTGCTTTTTATACTTGTATTGGTCCACAGCTACTTGCCTTCTGTTGTGTGAGTAATGAAATATAGTTTGGTTAGAATGCCCAAAAATGCATCGCATTGTCCTTGACTAGTGGTGTGTTAATCTCAAATACACGTGTGTCTGAGATACAGAGTAGCTAGTAACTATTATATTATCCTGTACAATTTCTAAAAGCAGTGTCCATAGCACTATTAATCACATTTTTCTGATATGCAGATTTTGCCCACAGCACACAAGGAGAGTATCATGATCCAAACAATTCAAGAGTGAGTACATGCTTTTATTTTTCAAACGAGTGACATGTAAGAACATTCAACCTAAGAATGGATTTAAATTGTTGCTTGCAGCTGTTTGTTGGACGTCTTGATCAAAGCATCACAGATGAGGATCTAAGGCAAGCCTTTAGTCCATATGGAGAGCTTGTTAATGTCAGAGTACTAGCGGGGAAGGGCTGCGGCTTTGTCACGTACTCAAATAGGTAACTCTTTTGTCGTCATCATTTTATATTGTGGATGGTGGACCAGCGAACTAGCTGATCAAATTCCTCATCATGGTTTCAAGTTATGTGAGGACTAAACTTGTGTGTAGGTTCTGCTTGCAAGGGGCTACTAGATTATCTCATAATTTTTTTTTGTCACATGTGGTTTATATACAGATTGCAAATGTAGATTTGTGATTGCAAGAATGTAAACTTTGGGTGTGTAATGCATGTTTTTAGTTGGCCCCGCGTAGCCCCCTCAAATGTTCTTGGCAGGATGACAGATAACTGACCTGTGGCTTGTATGTCTTGTAGGGCATCAGCAGAGGAGGCCATGAGAATGCTAAATGGAAGTCAGCTGAGAGGTAACTCCATAAACCTTACGTGGGGTCATCGTTCTGCTAACAAGCAGGTATCTTCTGTTGCTTGTTTATTTGCTATTTGCTACTCTCCATGGTGAAATCATATGATTTCTGTGTTGTTGACATGCATACTCTTATTGTACAAATATGAGCAGGAACAACGGAATGGTGGCCATGGTGAAATCATATGATTTCTGTGTTGTTGACATGCATACTCTTATTGTACAAATATGAGCAGGAACAACGGAATGGTGGCCGGTATGGACGTCCCAAAGGCTTTGATCCTTCTGGTTTCGGTCGGTCTCCTCAGGATCCATATGCTTATGCTCAGACAGACCATCCAGGATATGGATATTACCAGCAGCAGCTGCCTACAGTACAGGTAAATTTCCCTCTCTCTCTCAGGATCTCATTACCTTAGGGAAACAGAAACTATCATCAGGATGGCTTTTTTTTTTTTCAGAGATTCATTTTAATAATAGTGTTAGTTTCCCTGAGGATCTGCATGAATTTGTGAGTATAATGAGTATTCCTTGTATCTGTGTGCAGTGACAGATCACCATGGGAAAGATGTCAATCACAAGGAACAGCATGTAGAGATATTTTTGGTCCATCAACTCAGAAGAACTCTCCTTTTCGGAAATAGCTTTTCTCCTTTAGTTGGTCTCCCGTGAGGGATAGTTCCAGAAAGCCCCACTGTGATGCCTGGGACTAGAGTTCTGTTACAGACATCGACAATTTAGCCCTTTTAAACTCATGAGAAGTTTGGGTTGCCTGAATGGCATTGGTAGCAAAAGTCGGTTCAGAGTTAGTAAGTTGTCAGTTGAGGCTGTAGACATGTGGCTTACATTAACACTGGGGTCTTACCTGTGAAATATTTTGTGGTTGATCTGGTGGTCATTGTGAGACACTTACATGGAGTTGGAGGGGAAGAAACTGTTGATTCGACTAATATCCTGCCATAATTGCATTCTAAACTGAAGCTGTGGAAGTATAGTAGCCAGTACTTGTGGGAAGCAAACTAGAATAGGATAGGGTCGAAGAGCATGTCCTTGACCATGCGCTTCATGTGATGGGTTGGCGAGGTGATGCCGTCCCCATCCTTGTAGATGCAGTGGATGACCCGGGCAAGGTTGAGGCACAGGTCGGCCACGGGCATGCTCTTCTGATCCGCTGCAGACGATGACATCTCCTCGTTGAGCTCCTTCCATGTGTCGGCGATGAGGCCCTGGACGGCGGCGCGGGCTTGCTCCTCGCCGGCGCACCAGGCCTCCGCCATGCAGCAGGCGATGGCCGACGGCGCGTCGCCTCGCTCGGACTCCGCCTGGTGAGAGGCGCAGTCGTTGCAGAGGCGGAAGATGGTCGAGGACAGCTCCACCAGGCGATGCACGGTGCCGCCATGGCCGCCGAGCTCTGCACCTGCGGCGGGGAGAGCGTGGAGCAGCAGGAGCGGCCCGGTGGAGGTGACCCAGCCGTTGGTGAGGTAGTCGGCGAAGCTGGGCCTGTAGCCGCCGCCGCTGCTCTGCTGGTGCCACCGCGCCTCCACCAGGAACGCCTTGCACAGCTCGTGCCACTGCCGGCAGCGTATATATATATATATATATATGCTTGTTTAGATGATGAAAAAATACTTATATATATATATATTAATTAATTAAAAAAGAGAGTAGATCTGTATATTCGTACCGCTTTCTTGTAGAGTGGTAGGACGTGGCATCCGTGTTTGTTGAGCACGCGATCTGCCGCCGTGGTTGAATTCTCGCAGATGGCCGCGTACATGGCCCTCATGTACTCCGGGAGCGCCGCCATGACGACGCAGCGCTCATCGTCCCATCTGCCGATTGCGTCGGTGAAGGCCTGCAGCTCGTGGGGCGTCCCGTAGACGTCGTAGATGTCGTCGAGGTGGACGATGAGGGAGCCGGTCTTGGGCTCTTGGCCAGCACCTCCCGGCAGTCCGCCAGGTGCGGCTCCGGCGCGATGCAGGCGGCGCAGAAGAAGCACTCCACCACGCGCGGTCCCTGGCGAACGCCGGCTTCTCGCCCAGCCCGGTCTGCTTCCACCACCTCGTCACCCCGGCGAGCTCCCTCCGATGGAGAGCCTGCACCTGGTTGAAGTCGGCTCGATCCAGCTGCTGCAGCAGCACCATCATCTCGTCGTCACTGCTGTCGTTGCCGCGGCGGCGGCGGCGCTCTGCTTGCTCTCCTAGTTTCTGCAGCGACCACATGGCCTTCAGCCTCGGAGGTGTCCAGTGCAGCGGCAGCTCGTGCGCCCATTCTCCTCCTCCTCTTCCGGTTCCGGCTAGGTTCTCGACGGCGAAGGCTCTTGCGTCCTCCAGCACCGTCTCCTCGCCCGGGAAGCCCAGGTAGGAAACTTGATAGAGGGCAAGCAGGCCATCGCTGTCCACCTGCCGCTCCCGCTTGTCATCTTCTTCTCTTAATGCACTCACCAGCATATCTGCTTATATCTTACTACTGCTGGTTAAATATAATATATTGCTGCCTGCATCTCTGCTTGAAATTAAGATGCAACCAATGCAATTTGATGCCTACCTGTGGATGCCGGGATGCCGTGTGCTCGGAGCATTCGGAAGAGAAGCGCTGCCGAATGCAGGTCAAGGTCGTTGGTGCTCGATGATGCATGACGATGCATCATGGAGAGGAGGATGGCTTTGATCTCCTCCTGAAAATGGTAGGCGATGCCGAGGCTCTGCAGGTGATGGATCACCATGAGGAGCGGGAGCGGGAGCCTGCTGCTGCTCCCAGTGTTGTTGTTCTCCTCCTCTTTCAGAAGCAGCAGCAGACGCCTCCTCACCCTCTCCTCCATCACTTTCTGCTGGTTGTTGTTGCTGTGCTGGTGGTAGTCTTCTTCCTCCCTGCAGCTGCAGGTGATGGTGGTGCCACGACTGCTGAGCGAGCAGATGGTGTCGTAGTCCCAGGTGCTGGGCTGGTAGTTGGCGGACCGACGCCGCTGGTGCACCGACGACGACGACTCTGGTTGCACGGCGGCCAGGGCCTGCCGCTGTTGGTAGCACTTGCCGGCGAGCACGCCACGACGGGAAAACCGCCGGCAGACAACGCCGCCGCCATGCTCTCTAGCTCTCTATCTGCTATCTGATGATTTATGAATCACTCAAGATGGAGGGTTAGCTGCTCTTGCTACGTACAAATGCAAGAACTTCGATATATATATTATATATAGAGACTAGAGAGAGAGACAAGACGACGATATACATCATAGAATAGATGATGCTCAGTATATAGTTGGGCTGGGCTGGGCTGCTCGTATATAGTTGGCTCTCCAGGCGTGTTAATTTGCTGATGATGCTGACACACAAGGCAACTTCACAGCAATATAATGCAACTGTTTGCAGATTGATCCATGCATGCATGCTTATATATGTGCACAGAATTAAGCAATTACATGCACGTGCAACAAACCAACACCATGCATATATGCTGATATAGCACAATATAATTTTTTTTATGTATGATTGGGTCCAATGCATTACAGATCACATATAAATCATCAGATATATAACGAGCACGACAGATATATGTGGTCGTTACAGCTGAACGCCTTTTTCTACCAACGTACGTGTCCGACCACATGTTTCACGTGTGAGCTAATTTTGTTATCTGCCCGTCATAAATATTTGAGAAACTGGTGGCTGCATGCATGCATGAGTTTCTAATTTGTGTAATGCCTGGGTTATGCTATCTTGTGCTCCCCTTCCCAAATCCATTTCATGATGTATATGGGTCCAGGATACAGTCTCGCAAGCGACACTGTTACCGATATTGTATCACAAAATGCACGAACTTTTCAACTAGTAGAGCTCATCAACTTCTTTAATTCTTAGCTTTGTAGCGTGCGTGTGTGTGCATGCCTTAAACTTCAAGATAGGAAGGGGTATATATATCGACGGAAGTAATTATGTAAGTATATATCAAAATTATTTGTGATTTTTTTAAATTAAATCTATGGTTAGTAACAATCTTGGCAAGTGGTTGGGTGCACTTTATATTTGCCGTCATCTCTCCAATCGCTCTCTTGGGAACAACTTGACAAGTGCATATCCAAATGTGTTTCCATCACGGCGGTGCATCATGTGAGGGAGGAATATTTGCAAATAGCTCTCTTCATACTTTATTGCACTCGAACTCCATTTGGACGGCACACGAGAGGGTATTTGGTGGCGGAGAAATAAACGGGAAATGAATACTATAACGTACGTCCAACTAAATGGCAACACCGACTTAAATCCAAGGTAATTAAAGACATTATGATGTATCTAATACAGTAGGTGTGTCTAGCTATCTTTTTTTTTTAAAAAAGGCAGTGTGTCTACCTATCAAGTTTGTGCAAAATTATACATATTTAACTCGTTGTTTTTGGAATGCATGGAGTCCCCCTTCTCCCTATTGATAGTATATATAGTGTTTAAGTTACTCTCATACCGCGCGCAGATGAAATGGTAATGCAAGATTACAAATCAACTGAAGCCCTGATGAGCATAGCTGACTTGGTATGGTGGTTTGCTTGTCCTTGCTCCAATGGCATCCTAGCCTGGTCAATCCACAAACTTTTTTCTTGAGTTAAAGCATTAGGCGGCGCGTGCATATCACAACCGGAATCCCCTCCTTTGCCGTGTGCCAGGCTGTTTTCCCCACGGCAAAGGACACTCGGCAAAGCTCGGCCGGCAAAGAGGTCTTCGCCGTTGCCGAGTGCCAAAAAACACTCGGCAAAGTCCATTTTTCCTGTGCACCAAAAAACCGAAAACAAATAGCAAAAAAAATTATTCAAATGTGGGAAGGCACCCAACAAGTCGCAAGTCGCGGAAAATTCGCGCGCTACGCGGTCGGCGGGATTCGAACCCGTGGCCTCTCCCTCGCGTGTGACCTTCTCTACCACTGCACCACACTCTCTCTAGCAACTAGATGCTGTTCTGAATCCTACCATATTATACTAAATCGAATGTAAATTGTTTGTTTGAGGCCCTAAACGATTTCAAATTAAAAAGTTGTCAACTACAAAGTTTCATAATGTTTTGAAATCTACAAGTTTTATTTTGGTAGTTTCTCCATCTGAGGTCGTTTATGAAATTTGAATTTCAAATTTGAGAACATTCAAACTTACTTTTCGTTGACAAGATCACTTCAAATAAAAAAATTGTCAACTACAAAGTTTCATAAGTTATTGTGCTCTACAACTTCTATTTTGACTGTTTTTTCATCCGAGGTCGTTTAAAAAAACTCAAATTTCAAATTTTGAGAACTACAAACATACTTTTCCTAAAACAAATTCAAATTAAAAATAGTTCAACTACAATGTTGTATAACTTCTGAAGATCTACAACTTTCATATATGTTATTTGTTCATCCGACGTAGTGAGAGTAACATTGTTCACAAATCTTATAAATGTCTCTTCTAGTTTCAGGAAACTCTACGAGAGATATAGATTTTGTGAACAATATTTATATGAATTTGTCGAATGAAGAAATGACCAAACTAAAAGTTGTACATCTTGAGAAGTTATACAACTTTGTAGTTCAAAACTTTTCAATTTGAATTGATTTACTAGTGCAAAATGTGATTTGAATCTCATCTTTGCCGAGTGTCAAACAAATACACTCGGCAAAGGACCTCTTTGCCGAGTGTTTTTTTTTTGACACTCGGCAAAGGACCTCTTTGCCGAGTGGATTTTTTTGACACTCGGCAAAGGCCCTCTTTGCCGAGTGTCTTTTCTTTGCCGAGTGTCTTTTCTTTGCCGAGTGTTTTTTGAAATGCACTCGGCAAAGAAATCTTTGCCGAGTGCCCGCAAAATTGCACTCGGCAATGAGATCGGCACTCGGCAAAGGCCGGATTTCCGGTAGTGATATGCCCCGAGAACTAGTTCGCCAGGGTGGAGACCCTGGTGACCGTGCACTACATCGTGACAGGGTTCAGGTGGAAGCTTGCCACCGGCTGCAATGGCAGCTTCTCCAGACACCCGCTGCCATACCCATCCGAGGGCCTCCTCATCGACACACAGGATCTCAATAAGCAGGCACCTTCATGTTGACCTTGTCTTTATCCTTTATCTGTCTGATTGATCCATCAGTAACAATTTGCTGGGAGTGATGAACTAGTATCATGTTCAGTTGTGCAATCAGACGACCATATCACAGTGAAGGAACAATTGTGTGTTACACGAATTGTGGTGAACTTAGGAAGATGATGTCAAGAAGAGGTTGCTGCCTCCGGCGGCAGCTGCAGCTCCAGCGTGGTCTTCTCCAGCATCTCCACAACCTTGCTCATGCACGAGCGATCGGGAGGAGACATCTGGATGCAGCAGAGACCAACGATCACCATCTTCCTAACCACCACCTCCTCCTCAGGCCCACAGGCGCTGGCGCAGAAGCTGTCCTTGCTGCCTCCGGCGGCAGCTGCAGCTCCAGCGTGGTCTTCTCCAGCATCTCCACAACCTTGCTCATGCACGAGCGATCGGGAGGAGACATCTGGATGCAGCAGAGACCAACGATCACCATCTTCCTAACCACCACCTCCTCCTCAGGCCCACAGGCGCTGGCGCAGAAGCTGTCCAAATCTTGGTATAGGCACTCCGGGAAGTAGCAGCTGGTTGCCCCTGTCCCCGAATCGGCAGTGACACCACCACCATTGACGCTCCTCCTGCCACCGACCATCTCGAGCAACATCCTACCGTAGCTACAGATGTCTGACTTGCTAGCACTATTGGACAGAGCCCTATCAGTACCGGGTCCAGAGGGAAACCGGTACCGCGCAACCGAGACTAAAGGGCTCGGTCTTTGATACCGGGTCCAGAACCAGTACCAAAGGGGACCTTTGGTACCGGTTGATAACACCAACCGGTACCAAAGGGCCCTCCCACGTATGCTACTGGAGAGGCCCTTTGGTACCGGTTGGTGTTATCAACCGGTGTCAAAGGGTGTTTTGGTTATTTTTTTAAACGTTTGCTATTTGGGTTTGTTATATGCAATTCGTCTATGTGTCTAAGCGTCTACGTGTCTACGCGTCTACGTGTCTACGCGTCATATGTCGTACACGATCTTTCACGCAATAAGATTGAAGTCGTCGCAATTGTTAATTGATTTTGACCCGACTTTGATTGCATTTTTCTCGAACAGTCATATATAAACATTGAGATCAGCCAATACAAAAGTTAGAGCAATTAAAAGTTGTTTACAATTGACGACAAGCAGAACTGGAAGAAGGAGAAGAAAGGGTGCGATATTGAGAGATATCGCGTCCATTATGGTGGTACTTTCCATTTGGATTTATAACTTGGTCCATAATGAATCCAAATAGTTGGTCCGCAATAGCTTTTGTTTTTCTGTCATTGGGAGCTCTTCATGGTAAAACATCCTCTGCATTAATCTCAAATGATAACATTTTAATCCAACCGGTACCTACGAGTACGCAAAATTTGTAGCCATTGGACCCGGTACCAATGCAAGCATCGGCATTGGTACCGGGTCCAATCCATCTGTGACCTATGAGGGTGGACGGATGGAGCGTTTTCTAGTAGTGAAGTGATCGAATTCCTCGCGCGTCTAGAGAACACCTCCGGCGTGATGTAGCCGACGGTGCCCTTGGCTCCGGCGATGGACACGACAACGGTGCTCTGAATCTGATCGTTGCGGGGGCACAGCTAGGCCAGCCCGAAGTCGGAGATCTTTGGGCGGAACACCGCGTCAAGCAAGATGTTGTGGGTCTTGACGTCAAAGTGCATGATGTGGGCGTTGCATCCCATTCCCTGATGGAGGTACTTCCCTCGTGAATTTTTTTATTATTTAATCCTTTTTAAATTGAAATTTTAAAAATAACCCCAGCCGAACGATATTTCCAACAAATAACCCTTTTGGTCGCGCCACGCGCCGTGGCGTGACTGAAGAGGGAGTCGCGCCACATGTTGTGGCGCGACTGGCCTGCCACGTAGGTTGGCCGAGGTGCGGGCGGCCAGCGCGGCGGCTGACATGGCAGGGCGAGTCACGCCACATGCCTTGGCGTGACTTAGTCGCGCCAAAGGTCGTGGCGCGACTCACCTGTATACAGGCCGGCGCCCACGGCCCCTTCTTCTTCCTCCTCCTCCCATTCTTTCTCCCTCCACCCGAGCTCAAGGTCATCCATGGCGCCGCCTCCGACGTCCCCCCTCTAGATCCCCCTATTCCTTCCACGGATTCGAAGGGGAAACGGTGGGAAAACACTCCGGGAAGGTAACTCCTCCACTTTATCCATGTAGATTTGTGCCATTTGCTTGTTTCCCTTGGCATTTCTTGTGGTAGTGTAACCTAGGGTTTGGGTTGGATTTGGTAAATTAGTATGAAAGGGATAAGATTAGTTGAGCGTTATCGTGTAATTGATTCATGGCAACGCTTTTGTATCGTGTGGATTGTGTATCATGAAATGATTTCGATGGGATTTTAGTGGGTAGATATTCTTGTTAATTTTGGCAAAAAATGTGAATTAGGATATAATGTAGATCATTTTTAGAATGGTGTTTTTAGGTAGGGTTGTCGTACGTAGTGGATTGACATTTGGGTATACGTGGTCTTTTAGTAGTTTTTGTATAAGTCCATGAATGGTAATGGTAATGTGCCCGTTAAATGTGTGTAGATGGATCGCTTAGTTCGTTATTTCTCTGGCGGTTCAGTTAATGAGAATGGAGAGTTTGAGAGGATGAAGCATGAAGTCACAAGATTTGATAGCCCTCCTTCATTTGATGAAGTTTTTGTTCGAGCTAGCTCAATTTTCCAAGTTGATCAAGAACATAGTGAAATAATCCTACATGGTAGATTCGATGTTGGTGACAAAAGGGCTCATTATGTGCTTATGAGAAATAGACCTCCTAACCAAAGAAGACAACAAACTAGAACTAGTACTAGTGGGGTAAGAATTAACTAGTTTGAACAAGTTGAGAAAGTGTTTACTTGCATGTTTGTCTAACTTACTAGTTGCATTCATAGTTTTACTTTTGTTTTGTTCATAATGTGAAATATTGTATTTTGGAAGATATCACTAATAATAAACTTTGTTTACAAGTTGATGGCGAGACGCAAGGATGAATACATATGGTATCCCACAGTGTCATGTGAGGATGCCCCCGTGCCCCCACCCCCCCTCCCCGCTCCCAGTCCCAATTTGTGAATGTAAATATCCGGCGGAGGTAAAGCAATCCAGATGGCCGACAACTGCCGGTAGAGCCTACTACAAGTGCCGGACGAAGTGGGGTCAAAACCGTCCCAAATACGGCGGGGACCCATATGTTTGGAATCCTGGCCCATGCAGATTCTTTCAGTGGATTGATGGTCCCGACAAGTTTGACCCTCGGATCCGCCTTTTCCCATATGATGAGGAGGAGACAAAGCCATACCATGAGTTCAAGAGGTGGGTGCCTCCACCACCTAATCCACCTGTGATGACATGGGAAGAAAAGCAAGCGGCAGCATGCATCCGCATGAAGAACCCTCCCTTATGCCATTGTGGTATTCCTTGCAAGATTCAACATCCCAACCTAGAGCTCCCCGTAAAATTCACCCCATTCTTCCGTTGCAAGCTAACGACCCATGTAAGTTTGGTTTGTGAGTGTGCTCATTTTGTTGTTCATGACTTTTTATTGAACATATTGTTTTGATATTGTATAGATATTTTTTTTGCAGGATGGGTGGCCCATGTGTGACTTCCAGGAGTACATCTATGGCCCCAAGGCTCATTGGTACACCAAGGAGGAAATCCTTGCATTTGAGAGCGGAAAGGAGAGGTGGCCATGTGAGAGGGCCCCTAGACCTCGTTGCAAATGTGGGATTTTGGCTCGATGGGGTGTTGTTCCGACGGAGTTGGGTTATGGATGGTATTGCAGGAACTCCTATGGAGACTATTGGGTAAAGACTAATTTGCATTGCAGCACTTATCTTGTTTAACTTTAACCCTTTTGTTCGTACAATTTAGCAATTGATTTAATGTTGTGCAGGAAGGGAGAACTTGTGACTGGGAGACTTTTCCAGGAAGGGAAGATCTAAGACGCTATTTGGGCAGATGCTCCGAACCTTTGAAGACGACAGAGACCCTTAAAATCAAGGAGAAATTAAGGGAGAAGTATGATTTGCCCATTCCTTCTGACAAACAACTCTATGGTCCCATTCTGACAGATATGATAGCCAAGCATGGAAGATCCGAAGTTATTGGTCATGGGAGTAGAGAGCGCATCATCTTCTTTTGGAGGAAAAATAGAGACAAGTATCCTCGTCCCCTTACTAGTCATGCTAAGGTGGAAGCCAAAATCGAGGCGGAAGAGGACTACAAGAAGGACGTACGAAGGATGAGAGAGGTGGAATACCGTTTGAAGACGGCATTTGATCCTATTATGGTGTTTCCTCCTGGCTCATGGGACGAACACTTTCAAAAATTAGAGGCCAAAAAAAGACGCATTGACTTGAGCGTGGCAAGGCAGGAAAAAATGGCAGAAGAGGCCCAAATGGAGGCTATGAAGGCACTTATAGCTGATTTGCCCATGCCGGTTCCCGTGGGCAAGGGAAAGGTGGCGGATGGAGGGGTGAGGCCAACACAAATGGAGGCAATGAAGGCACTTGTCGGTGATTTGCCCATTGAAGAACCGGTGGTGGTGGACAAAAAAGGTAAGGGTGTTCTTGTGGCCGATGATGTGGTGGATGTAGGAGTGAGGCCGACACAAATGGAGGCAATGATGGCACTTGTTGGTGACTTGCCCGTTGAAGAACCTGTTTCCGTGGACAAGAAAGGTAAGAGTGTTGTTGTGATAGATCATGACAATGAAGATGATGATGATTGGGGAGATGACAAGCTCTTGTTTGAGTGTGATTCCGATTATTAAGATGTTGTTGCGATTCTAGTTGTATGGACTACTTGTATGAACTATTGTATGGACTATTTGTATGGATTGACTGTATGGCCTATTTGTATGGACTATTTATATGGACTGTTTGTATGGAAGACTATATGTATGGACTATTTGTATGGCCTATTTGTATGGACTATTTGTATGCACTGTTTGTGAGGCCTATTTGTATGGACTACCATGTATGGACTGCGTGTAAGACTATTTCGCTCTTGAATATTAGGTAATATGAAAGGCATACAGATCCATTAACCTCGTACATTACATGAGTCATTACAATGGTCATACAAAAACGTATATATTACATAGCTAGGTTAATAGCTACAATATTTAGCCATAATAGTTCCGCCGTCCACTTACCGTAGGCGGCATGAAACGTCGATTAACGTTCCTCTCTCGCTCTTGACGCAGTTGTTCCTCTAGTTGATTGATGCATTCTGCCATTTGTATCTTCTCTTGCTGTAGATTGTTGATCTCTTCATTTTTGCTCATACTATCATGCAGCAGGTGGTTGATATTATCATGCTTATCCGCGTTCTCCTGTTGAATGACTTTTATGTTTTCTTGAAGATTGCGGATGTACTCTTGCACATATGGTGCCATTTGGTCATCGATCCAATAGGTAAAGCGGCAATCGTCATACTACCAACATCAAAACATGCCAAACATTACGGCCAAAGACCAAGAAATCGTCTATAACCCGGATTAAAAAACACTTACCCTGTACCGAGGGCATCGGAAGAAGCGTCGACCAGCATCAGGAACGAGCTCGTAAACTTGAACAACAGCGTCATCTCCATGCTTGCATTGAAGCCAGACTCACATGGTAGTGCATTATGGCTACCATAGAAATCTCTAGTTCTAACATCTAAATTTGGGTGTGGATTAGGCAGGTCCAATGGACCATACAACCACGACATGGTGCGAACTCATATCTCAGTATGTGGCTTCGGTGCTCATTATATAGGCCATTCGTGGTTCAGTAGACCAGGTCCATGTTTATGGTTGAAAAGCCTACAATAGGTTCCCTGAAAAGCCTCCATTGGATTCCCTGAAAGGCTTGCACTGAATCGCTGAAAAAGCCTACATAATGATTCCCTGTAAACACTCCATCGGATTCCTTGAAAGGCCTGCGACTGATTCACTGAAAAAGCCTACATCGGATTCCTTCAAAAGCGATTTAGGGCCCAAGGAGTCGCGCCATGGCCCATGGCGCGACTCCTTGGGTTTCAAATTGCCTACCTAGGTCCTGAGTTGGAGACAATATTGGCGTGACTGTTTCTCTAGTCGCGCCACGCTCCATGGCGCGACTATCACTTTAGTCGCGCCAGGCACCATGGCGCGACTCATGAAGCAATCACGCCAGCAAGGTGGGCGACTTAGTACCCAGGCAAGGCATTTGGGCCCAAACGAGTCACGCCAGCCAGTCTGGCGTGATTCATGATTCAGTCAGGCCACACCTCTTGGCGCGACTCCTTGAGGGCCAATTAGCCTACCTGGGTCCTGAGTCGGCCACCTTACCGGCGCGACTACTTCATTAGTCGCGCCGCGGCCAGGCGCCATGGCGTGATTTAGGCAGCAGTCGCGCCAGGCATGTGGCCGACTCAGGACCCAGGTAGTTCATTTAGCCACAAAGAGTCGCGCCAGGAGCCATGGCGTGTTTGAAGCAGAATTTTGTCTAAGTTCATTCCTTAGCTTCACAAGAATTCCTTTTTTTTTACCTATACATGACACAACAAGTCCATAACATCAGAATTCCATCACATAACATAACAATTGCATCACGAAGGTTTTAACATGACTCATCACATAACATATCCATCACAATTGATGTCCATCACATAACAAGTGCATCACATACCAAGTCCATCACATAACAAGTGCATCACATACCAAGTCCATCACAATAGTTCTACACATAGTCTTACTAGTCCACAATCTAGCTTACAAGTCCATGACAAGTCCATAATATTACAAGTCCATAATATTACAAGTCCATGACAAGTCCACGAGCTAGCTTACAAGTCCATCACAGAGGAACTCTACTTGCGTCTGGAGGGGTTTGGTGTATAGGGCTTCTTCTTACGACACTGGCGTCCTGGATTGGTGCGCAACACATTGGGGGTCCCAACATCTGTGTGATCCCGTCGTGCCCGCCTCTTAGGCCTCTGACTGCCTTGTGATGGATCAAATGGCGCATCAGGCAACTCTGAGGAACCAATCTCTTCTTGTCCATAGGTAGGATCATCATCTTCTGAGTCCGAGCTATTTTCCTCCTCACCCTCGTCCTCCTCCTCCTCTGGGTCATCATCCCTACTAGGGCCAGGAATGGTGAGAGCCCCTGCACGAACAAAGTTACATTTCAATTCAAAAACCAATGGTGAACCAAAAATGCAAAAACACTTCAAGTTTCAAACTAGCCCCGTACCTGTACTCGTGGAGGTGGCCCTAGTGGCCCTAGTGGATGGAGCAGAATGTGTACCAGAACTTGAGGGAGCACCAGCCGCTTCTTCTTCCCGTGGGGCCATGCAATTCAACTTGCGGGCCATTTTTTGACACCCACGATGGAATCTCTAAAATCACAATAAAGTCAAATTGACATCAAATAAATCAGAGATAAAAGCACTTTACCATCTAACCTGTATGAAGGCCCATAGCTTGCTCGCCTCTTCTGGATGCCCAATTGGCACACCCAATGCTACGAGAGACTCGTTAGCAAAACGACCAAGTTGTTGCCCATGTCATTGCCATGTGAAAGTACAACCATTGAATCAGATAAGCAAACAAAATTACCAAAGTTACAATGTAGAAAAAACAAAAGTACATGAATCAAATAAGCAAACCATTGAACCAAACTTACAATGTAGTCTTCCACCGGTCCCCGTTGTGTCTGCGTGGCCTGCCTTGTCATCTCATCATATTGGTCAAAAACATCCTCCGGATCAGAAGGTAGATCCTCGACGGGACCGGCATCCATTGCAACCTTGAGTTTAAGCCGTGCGTTCGCTCTCAACCATTGCAAATAATATTCATAAGGGGGGGTCTCGGTGAAGTGGACCTCCTATGACAATATTGGCTTCCCGATTATCCCAAGCGTTAATGTATCCTTGGTGCTTGAGGCCCCAATCCTTTCTACCCCTCTCGCGCGATGATCAATACTACATTCAAGAACATGTTTTGTATGAAATAGAAATAAACAACATAACACAATTTGCGTAATTTCAACTCTACAATTACACAACATACCGGTGAAGCTCTTGATTAGTATTGATGTACTCTAGAGGGCAATGTTGAAGAACAGCAAACTGCCTCATCACTCTACTTGGAATGTGGTACTCAACAATGTAGAAGCAAATGAGGGGACAAACCGAGCGCCAATAATCTTGATTCATCCTGCAATATGGACTAAGCGCCATTGCTTCCACCTCATCTCGGTCGTATGGTCGCCAATTAACCTAGGTATCATAAATCAAATAAATTTCCAACAATTCCCAAACCTTTACGATAGAACAGAGGATGGAGGCCTAACACCAATACCAAAGAACGTGCCAAAGACAACTTACATGTGCAGGAGTGAGGCAGTCCAGAGTATTGCTGTAGTCAATGTAACGCCTCACCGGGTTTCCAGGCACATTGAGAATGTTGTGCCATAGGTAACCGACAGTCGCCAAAAGCTCTTCACCACAAGCTGGTAATTGCTTCAACAAAACAAATATAATGTCAAATTAATAATATCTTAAATAATAGTTAACTAACAAATGGAATCAACATTATGCTTCATCTAAATATAGCGAAAGATAGTATCTTACCCCATGTGTATACCGCTCTGGCCGACCGACGGGAAGCCGCTCCCACATCCACAATTGCAAAAGAAAGGCACAACCCCCTGTTTGCACTAGCACCCTTGCGGCTGCAAGCATCACACATCTGCCGATACAGCCATGCAAGAACTCCACTAGCCCAACTGTAAGTGGCGATGTTCTCCCAAGCTTGACCAATAATGTCACCCACATCCAAGAAATGGTGTTCCCGCTTGAGTCTGGAAATAAAAACCCAGCCACCAAGTGCCACAGCCATGCCCTAGCATACTGAGCAACAACACATTCCGG